>CAKNYM010053339.1:941688-1001756 GCA_932195095.1 Andricus curvator | reverse complement strand
AAATAAAACTTTCAATGGATTACGAAAAGTATTGTTCACCTAACCCATTATTTAAATTACTAATTAAACTAGAGATCTTTTCCAGCTTTTCAATTCAAGTTTTCAATTTTTGACAGTTAACTAAAGATAATTTATTTATTTAATATACCGTTATTAAAAAAAAAGATTTACTTCATATCGACAAAAAATAACTAAATATGAGTGCCGATACATACCTATTTAGTTTAAGTCCCGTTTATAATCAAGATTGAAACAATTTTAAATTAAATCATTCAATTAATTAAATGAAACCTTTAAAATCGCGAAAATCAGTAACATAAAATACTCTTGTGTTGAGTCTGAAATAAACAATGAATATTTCAAAGCAGTGAAAATTAAACAATTTTTACAATCGCGAAGATTTTTGAATTTTCAAACTGAAACGTTACAGATTAAAAGCGTTATGCCAAAAGAAAGAAAAGAAACGGGTTTCTCCGAAAAATGATCTCTCAGAATAATAATCTCTAACATGCTTTATAGATTCAAACTATTAAAATAGAACGATAGAAATTATTGTACAGCAATTTTTAAAAACAATAACTGAACGGTGGCAGTACAGAACTAGATAACCAACTCATTTATCGAAAACGGGTCTATTGCATTGAAAATTCTCAACAAATTGAATGCATATTGTGGTAAAAGGATTTTTGTGAATTTTCATTTTTTGATACAATAATTTTTTTAAATTCAGATTGAAATTTGACTTAAAATTTTAAAGTAGTAAAAATGTTCTCAACCTTTAAACTCTCGGAACAGGATCATTTTCCTCATATCAAAAATTTTCATTCCCATTCAGCATCCCCATTTATTAGGAGAAAGTTTTTTGTGTGTGAAAAATATTGCAAATTCGATTTTTAATTTCTATCTTAAGTAGGTTTTGAAAGCCCATGAAATTTCAATCTAAACATTCTGGGTTGATTTTCTCTGAATTGGCTAATTTTTTTACATCAAGCTTTATTTACGCGTATTCAGATACTTAATATATCGGGAGCTTGTTTTTATTTTTTTATCGCAATCCGCAGCCCAGAACCTGGATAAGTTTTTTTGTTTACAAATTTTTCTGACCACAATTCAGCAATACATCAGCTTGGGATTAGACTTTTGTTTCGTCAATAAATGGTAATTTTGATTTTACAGAATGCTTTTTCGCTCCCCTGAAAAAGTCAAATTTCGTGTGTTCTGTACTACCACCCTTAAACTTATCTTATCTGTCAAAAATATGTATAATTTTGTTGATTTGATAATATAAAACATAAAAATACGATAACCTCGAAAACTTTTTCGAGGATATTTTTCACCTAAAGATTATTTTCCAACAGATAAAAAATAGGTGTTATCAATTTAACGTCAATCCGTGAGGTGATGCCATTTTTCAGATGGCAGTATAAAATCCCCAAACAAAACTCTTTTTGAAAATCAATCAAAAAATGAATAAAAAGGCACAAGGGAAAGCTTTAAATTCGATAATAAATGTCGCCGAGATTTGATCGTCGATGTATAAGGCGGAAAGTGGAAAATGTATTCAAGGTCGAAGTGGGTGAAACACGAGATACGAGAATGTTACGAAACTATATGGCCACAATGGGGTTGAAACTTTAGCGCATTGTTCAGAACCAATCGAGGTGGCAGGTACTTTGTGCTCATTTAACCATTAACCCTGGTGCTTCTGATTGTTCTACATCCCTGGAAATTGAAAGTGAACCCACGCAGCATCATTTATAGGGTAAAATTTATAGTATAAAATTTATAGGGTAAAATTTGTAGGGTAAACTGGCAATAGATACCAGAATTAGTACAGGGTGATAGCAATATGTAACTACAATTGAAGGACTATCTTTCCTTAACAGTTGGCCAATCGCCAAGTACTAATTTCACGTGGACAGAGATTCTAAAGTTATTTGGATAACGATGATGTGTGGGCGTTCACTCTGAACTCCAAAATCTTTCGGGATCCAGAATTTAGATGTAAAATTTCCTCGGTGGTTGTGTGCTCGATTTGAAAATATTCGAACCAGATAATATTTAATGAAATAAAATATTGAATAATAAATCAGTAATCAGACAAACAAATCCGAGGTGCTAATTTCTCATGCAATATGGTGTATACTCTCTATACAATTTTGATGCAATCTCTATACAATCTTTGTGCAGTTTTGCAATCTAGTGTACACCAAAAACACAAGTAATTAGCCCCTCGAACAAATCAAATGCGATAAACAGGTTATTTTTTTTATATTTTAGATTCTAAGGATCTTCATTTTTAAACATAACTTTTTTTGCTCTATTTGAGGTAGCATTTACCGCCATCTGTAAAAACTGGGTGATATTTATACTTGCTCGTTTTATGAGAGACAAGAAATGCAGAAGCTCTGCGAAATAAAAAAAAAACGCCTCGGGTGTAAAAAGTAATTACGAGGACTGCATTTCGTTTTGTTACTCAAAACTGATTATGACGTTTTGACACCAGCAGCGGATTTCGAAGCTACTTCGTGTTTTCTGCATGAGACGAGAGCAAAATTAACCAATTGGAATATTCTCCTATTCAAGGAGTTTTCCACGAGTATCATATAAGTCTAGACTTTTTGTGATTGAAAATAAAAAGCATGCATTTTACAAGTTCTAATTTATATGCTTTTGAGATAAAAGATAAAATAACGAGCGAATTGTCGCTGACAAAAAGTAATACTTATGTGGAAGACCAATACGAATTTCCAATATTCTAGTATCTCCTTCACCCATCCAATTAACTTGAAAATGCTAAAGGATACAATTTTTCATATTGTTTATAATGTACACTCTTTACTGGATTTCACGTAAAATATTCCATGGAATTTCTTTTGAATTTTGATGGAAGCACTGTTTGAATCACAAGTCTTAGAGGATTGCTGTGGGAATTTCACAATTGTATGAATTTCTATGTAATTTTTAGAGAATACGGAATTTTGATAATGGAAAATTCCATAAATATTCTGTAGTATGGCGATTCTAAAGTAATTCTATTGCTGGAACCTTTCAAAAATATTCCACTGAAATTCAAGAGTGAATTTCTACATGGAATTTTGATGGAATCCATAATTCCGGTGAAATATTTATTTAAATTTCATAAAAATTCGGTCTCAATTATATAGATATTCCATATGAAAACTAATTTTGAATTTTAAAGGAATTCTATAATATTTTTAGAGGATTTTTTCTAGACATTTGAAGAAAATGGATTGAAATTACATTGAACCACAGGGCAAAATCGAAGATATTCTATTTCTATCTTAAGGAAATTCCATATCCAAATTTCACAAAAAAATCCACGAAATATTCACTGAAAAATAACTTTCAACTCCACCTCATTAAGATCCTAAACTTGATCTTTAAATTAAGTTTATCTCGCATTCAAACCATAAACAAATTTATTTCTTTCAGCTCAATAAATATTTTATATTTCACACATCAAAAATAGCCAAAGCACCTTAACTTTTCATTTTCATAAACGCAAATTGATTTATGACAAATGAAAATGATTATTCGCATAGGACTTGATTTTGAGTAAACGTAATTGCAACCTGAGGAAAAAATAAAAAATTCACTTTAACTATTGATTACTGACGATGAAATTCATTCCTAAAATTGTAAATTTGAAGTTCTATCCATCGCTATACGATCATCCAGGAAACTATTGCTCGTCTTGGATAACCATTGCAATTATCTTAATTTTCTTTTAATATTTTCTGTTGTTTTTTTATGTGTACACTGCACAATCTCATTTTTGAATCATGGTATTTCTGCAGTTTCAACAATCGATTTTGGACGATCGCGAATGATTCTCGACCTTCTCCCACAAAGCGACGCCTTTAAGGAAACGCCCGGTTGGCTTTTTTGTGATTTATTTACATATTCGGCATGTACGATATCGCGGTCTACCCTAATCGATCTGACGATTATCAGCCGTCATCTACGTGCTCCTCATCTCTTTCTAAAAAGCGACATTTTAATGGAAAGCCTGATCAAACCCTGATCTTGGCGTACTATCACGATCGAACTTGACCTAGGTACAAACCTACACTCTAAGTAGTAGGAGCCTCATTCGACTCGATCCTACGTAGTATCGAACAGTCGAGTTTCTATCGAAATTTCGCTTTCGTGATGTACTTTTAGTGAACGCTTAGATTCATTCATTCATCGTTCCCTTTTTTTGTCTTGCCTCTCAATCGAGTTAAACGTTGAAAACGCGTGGGACTTTATATATATATTTTAAAATAATTAAATCGACGGAGTTCAACCTCCATTGCAAGAATTGTTTTATCGATTTTTTTTTCTTTTCACCGTGTTCAAGTAGTGCAACGCGACTTTAGTCTGAAAAACTTTTATTTTCTCAAACAAAGTTTAGTCAATTTAAGTTTTATTGTTAAGGAATTTTAGCTAAACACTGAAAACAGCAAAGTTAAAATAAATTGCTTTTCAAACAACGCTTTATGCGTGTACATATAATAAAACTGAAGAGAAATGTTAATTTTGATTTAAGAGAAGAGCTTGGGGAGATGAGAAGAATTTAATTTTAGAGAAAAGTATAATACGGAGAATAAAAGATATGACCTTATATCTCATTCTTTTGTATTATCTGTCATGTTTTACGAGTTTTCACAATCCGGAAATATGAAAGATGGGATTATTGTGAACGTCGGAGAACAAGAAGAAAATGGTTTATTTTGTACTTCACGTTTGTTTTATCAGAACGATGAGAAAAGCTCTACTTCCGCCGTCAATGAGGCTTTCAAGTGATTTTCCAGCTTTCAATTTCTCTTCCTCGATAAAGATAAATATTAAAATATTCAAAAATAAACGAAAATTCTCTGATCCTAAAAAAGTTCGCATGAATTTATAAAACAACCATTAGCTATACATATATTAATTATTTCATAAAAGTATTAAAATAATGCATAAATATAACACAAATTAGTTGGTAGGAAGAAGGGCTGACAAGTTAAAACGAGAGCCCTTGGTATCGTGGAACACTTCCTTAGTCGACCGATCATTTATCGATTCATTCGATTAATTTTGTTATCAATTTTAATAATATTTGTTTGTGGATAAATCCAGGAATCTCGGCTACGACAGTCACGGGAGGCTCAGGATGGACTGAATGTAAAATCCAGCCATCGCCCGCACTGAATCACCGGAGATTCATCATTTGCATGCGATTAAGAAGTAATTTAGAAAAAGTACTCAAAAGACAGATGGACATTTTCTCACGATCCAGCCTCCTAGGCCACTCATTTTAACTTGTCGAGCGCATTATCTTCCATTTTTCTCGATGCCACCATCGATCTTCTTTTCTGAGACTTGGGAAACAAGCTTATGCTCCTCTCTTGTCTGGAGATACTTTTTCCATTCACACGAAGCACAGTCACTTAAAATCAAATGTTTCAGCTAAATTCTTTGCTTGAGTTATGGTTTTCAAGGCAAAATGTCCCATTTTTCATTTCTATCTCTATGATTTTTATTTTTGTTTGGAATCTCCCTTTCTTTTCACAAAATTAATAAAATCCTGATTGCAGCAATAAAGTATGAAAGTGTGATTTATTTGCCGTAAATTTTCGAATGATATGAAAACTACTTTAACACAGTTATGTACACAAGTATATTTTCCGATTATCTAGATAACGGCTTTTATACGGGAATGTTCCAACTTTTTTATAGCAGTTTTAATACTCGAAAAAGATACCGCAACGCCGATCATAACAAGTCTTCTGAATTCTCGTATATTTTACGACTTTTCTGAGAGTTACTTCGAAAAGTTTAATTGAGATTTCCAGTTGAAGCTTAAAATTTGTCTCCTTTTCTAATCTGATGGGAATTTCACGAAAAATGGAGCAATCACTATTGTCAAAAAAATAAGAAATTTCTTTCAAAAAAGGGGACCTTTAGAGAAAGATAATAGATCATAAAAAAGAATTACATGCAATAACAATTTCAAAAGCCTTTTTAAAAAGTAAGTATTACCTGAACTTAAACTCTCATAATTCTTTTAGGGTGAGACAGCTTTCAGAATTTAATTGTTTTTAAATTCGAAATCATTATGATTTTAATTACTATTTGTAGGCACTATCCAATTTTTAGGCTTAAAAATTTCAATTATTTTCAATTTTTGAATTCCAATTCAAAAATTCTTTTTTTATTTTAAAGCCTCAGTGTTTTAATATAATTCCTTCTTCCACGAACAATTTCAAATTCTGATTTATTCTCATATATCAACTATTTTTACATATAAAACCTTTCAAGTTGTAATTCTCTTTAAAGTAGAAAGCTTTATACAGTTTTCAATTTTAATTATTACTTTTCTCTGCTTTGAAATAGCTGCTTTGAAAATTGTCTAATTTGAAAATAATGTTATTCGGCTTATAAAATTCGAACTTTTTTATCTCGAATTCTTTCTCTGGATTTAAAAAGAATGACCAATTTTATTATTGAAAAAAAATCTGTGCAGAATCGTATCTTTTAAATTTCATAGTTCTTTTTTCACTTTGCAAATAAAAATTTATTATTTCAAAAATAGAAAACATTAGATAAAAATTCAAATACTTTTGTGTATTTCAATTTGATTCTATTTTTTCTAGTATTAAATTTATAATTCTTAATCATAATTATTTCCTTTTCAAATCTTAAACTTATCAACTTCAATTATTTTCAAATACAACAAGTGTGTTCTGGAAATTGAAAGTTTCCTATTTTTTAAAATTCTAAGGCAACTTCAAATCATTCAAAAATTGTATTAGGTACAATTTACAATACTGGAGAGCTTTGCTTGTTTTTATAAAATCTATCAATCCACTCTTTAAAAAATTAAATAAAAGATCTTTTTTGCAGGCTTTTGAATTTAAAAGCATCAATTTAATAAGGACCAGAATTTAATATTTTTGGACTACTTAATTTTTGCCAAGATGTTCTGACGTCATCATAAAAACTTACTATAATTAAAGTTTTGACTTATTCTTACTCAATTTTAATTTAATGAACGACTTTTCTGCCAGGAATGAAGTTTATGAAATCAATTTACGATTAAAAACTAGAAAGTTTTTTAATCTAATCGTAATTTTTCATGCTACATTAATTTTTCTTTTCATTCAAATACATTTTGTAACGCATGACATGATTTTGCATTGTGTTACCTGAAGAATATTCAATATCAATATAAAAAAATGTAAGTTTCCTTTACGTACACGTCAGTCACATACTGTTTGCAAGTCACATAAAAAGCTTTCAGAGATAACGAATGTGTCGAGAATAGTCATATTATTCCTGCGACATGTTTTCTAAGATTTCCAGCTTTTTTATGGGCGCATAAAAGTGTAATTCACGAACCGCTTTGACAGAGTGCTCTAGGATATGGCCATTTATACCCCATAAAAACGAAGTTTCCTTCAATTCAGTCTCAAATTCGACTTGCTACAATCCAAATTACATTTTCTTATAGACTCCGAATTTCAGAAAGTCGGTACATGAACAAAAAGTTGCGAAAAACTCTACAGAATATTGTTCAATCTTAATACCAGAAAAATATTTTATACATATTAATTTACACCGGATATTATATTTCAGTAAAAAAGGCAAAGGAAAATTCTATTCTTGAAAATACTTTGTGCTCTTCACTTGAAAGAGAAGGATGCTTACTTTCCGGAATCAACGTTCCTTTTTGAATTGGAAATGCACTTGGTTTGCTTCCCTTTGTATGACGAAAAAGGAAAGAGAGAATTCCTATTGATTTATCGTGCCTGAATGGATAGGTAAGAATATGAGAATTTATTTTGACCGGAAAATATGATATGGCGACCGCTCTATTCTACACAGACGTATAATACGAATATATTCAATATTTGTATATGCACATAAATTAATAAATATCTACTAATAATAATTAATACATCTAGCGATTAGTATCCCTTATATTTTAGTCATTAATTTAAGACACACACCCATAAATCGTAACATCAATTAATTATCCAACCACTTATGTCGTGCATTATAGGATTATAAATACTTGCATGTATTAGATATACATATCAATGGCAAGACTACGAAGCTGTTTATACGATTATGATTTTAGGTTTTTTTTATCCTTATAGGTCGCCATAATCAACATAGGTGACATCGAAAAAATACACTTTTTTGTTCAGAAACTCATTCTTTTTTGAAGAAAATTTAAAGTAAATAAAAAATTAATTAAAAACTAGTCAGTCTCTTTCGGATTTTACTTTTAAGTTTGGGTATTTTCTAAATCATTTTTCGATCCTCATTGACGATTATGTAGCTATTTTTTTTGTTCTTTCGAAGAAATGGTTTTCACGTAAGTCGGGATTGATGTTGGAAGGTGGAAGCAATAATGAAAATCAACGACTCGAATGGGATGCGGAGCAAGTTCGAAAACTTTGTAAATCGCCTCTTTTCACTGATATGTGCAGAAAAAGTTTCGTAACATCAGTGAAAATCTCATTTTTAAAAAAAGTACACTCGGATGCGCTGATTGAGCAAAAGTTTTTAGCTATTCATGGCAAAAGTTTGCCTATTAGAGCAAAGTCAGTCTACTCGAGAGTAAAGACGTAAAATACTCGATTTCTGTCCACGCCATGAAAAATTTCTTCCTCTCCCATATTTTACAATTAGAGATTCAAAAATATAGTTTTGGATTCTCGTGAAAAATCTTTGTTTTGTCTTTTTATATAAAGGCGCTCTACTCTCTTTTCCCTCTGTACATGTTCACATTATCCGGCGAAAAAATATCGAGTGAGATGTCCGAGGCGTTCCGACACTTTTTCCCTTTGAGAAAAACAAGTTTTGTGCAGTTGACGATTCGGGTTGTTTATGAAAATGAAATTTTCTTTCAATTGTTGGTTCAATTTTTAATAAGTCGATAATTTAAAAGTGTCGGCGGGAGAAAAATGAAGGAGATGACGTTCTCGACGATTGTTTTCAAGGCTCGTTTTCGTTAAGAAACTCGAAAAAATAAAGTACGATCCGTGCACTGTATTTGAAAATTTTCCATTCATGACCAACAATTTTTTTAAATCTCTGTATTGGTGAATCACGTACTTGAGTGGATTAATAAATTACAAAGACGTAATGAGGAAATGAAGGTAGATGGCAATTTTGAGGTAATATAGTATTTTTATGGTAATTTGCAGTAAGTGGTTTAGCTATATAAAGAAGTAGTTGGTCATAGAAATGAAACCCTTTCTTGGAGAGTGCTATTATCCTATAGTTAGATTACTATATGTAATATAGAATATCTGCTGAGACCCCTTATAAAATATCGTACATATGTACAGAAAATATACAACATAGATAGTACAGTTGTTTTTTTATCTAGTGTATTATGCACGAGTGCATACATAAACGTTAGGTGCTATTCTGCCGTTGTGCATGGAGGTTTTTCCTGCGTCTGCGCCTTTACGGCCCACCAGTCTCTCAGAAAATAAAGCTAAACACCCGGCTCCAGAGCAACGAGACGTTAGAGAAAGGGAGGATTTATTACAGCGTTCCTATAAATCCAGCCTTCGCATATAAGTTTTCTGAGACCATCTTTTGTGCTGTTTTCCCGGAAATCTGGAAATGATTAAAAACCAGAACTCACGCTTTCTGAAATGTTTACCGGTTCAGGCTCGATGGATTGGCAAACTTGCCTCATTTGCTCGAGAGCTTTTTAAATTCTTAATTTTACTTTAAAAAGACATTTTTTTATTTCAGAAACTTTAGTGGAATTTTTCTCTTTGTAAATAAATCACTCCCATTTCGAAATCAAAACGCATTTCGGGCAAATAAAAATCCTATACTATCCTATCTATATACAGTTCAATATTTCGCACATCGTTAAACCCATAATAAAATCTCTTAATTGGAATAAATTACAATCAACGAACAAATTTATTTACAAAGTTTAAAAACTGATTTGATAGATTTTTAGAGATTAGAATAGTACTCAATTTTATTGAAAAAATTATACCAACTTTGTAAGTTTTTAATATTTGAATAATGTAATATTTTCGTCTACGTACTTTGGTCTACAGAAAAGCGATTGTGCCTTTTTTCTTCATGTTTGAGTGCAGATATTGGATAATCAGAAAATATCTTTCAAAGGAAGTAAATACTCGTTATTGAGTTTCAGAGAGTAAGTATATTAGCGAGTCTTCGGTAACGAAAAGTAAGAGGCTTGCGCTTGGGATTGCCAGGTCTGTAATATGGTTTTATATTTTGAGTGCGGCGACGGAAACTATGAAAGAACTCTCGTTTCCAAACCACGAAAACTTGATGAAACATACGTTAAGATTTTATGGAGAGGGCGCAGCTAATTCCTTTTTTATTACCGGTTATATTTATCCTTCTGTCGTGTTCATCGTCCAGTTACAAGAGAAAATAGAATTCTAAAATCTCGTCTGACAAACAATTTTACCACAGGGAAATTATTTTACAAAAGATAATTTAGAAGTGATTTCTGTAGAAACTAAATTGAAATTCAATTTACTGAAATACATCTTGAAGACAAATTTGATAAAATTGCAACCTACATTTTTTTTAACCGGATCGAAATTCAATTTTCGAAAATTGGATTTGAAAGTATTAGTTTTTAAAGCGATTAATGTTTTAAAAGAATGGAAGTGAAGAAAGATTCTATATTCGAAACTTTTCAATTCCAACAAAAGTAAAGTTTGTTCTTATTTATCAGTTAACTGATTGCATTTTTTTAAAAGATCTTAGTAAGATTATCATTCACTGTTAAAGTTATAAAATAATAATTTGATAAAGGATACAGTACCTGAGATTTCCCTGAGAATATCAGAGTGTAAAAATTTTCTCAGATTTAGATAGCCTAATTCCATTTGAAATATTTTTCAAGAAATCTTTAGAGTAATTCCGAAAAATTCTATCAGAATTCCACTAAAATCCTTAAAAATTGACAAGTCGTTCCAATATAAAAAGAATGTTTAGATATTAGTTTTATGGAAATTCCGTAACAACAGTTCTAAAATTTGAACTTATGTTATGCAATTTCCATGAATTGGATTCTACAAAAAACTTTTTCACTTGAGCTGAAAATTATTACTTTATGTTATTTTTAATTTATTTGCATACACTAAAAATTGCTCGGAAATGTTTAAAAATTTCACAAAAATTCCAAGGAATTCATTTAACTGAAATTTTGTAAAAGTTCCATATCCACACATATAAATCAAAATTTTTACAGTATTTCATTCGCGGAAATGACATCCATAATAAATATTCCTTAGCTATTTTTCACATGGGATTATAAATTAATTCCAATTTAATTTTCGGTTCCGATTTTCGAAACTGGATTTCGAGTGAAGTCGAGACTTGAAAACAGGCGGGTCGTTGACCGAAATTGTCTGGACTCGTTCGCTTTTGATATTGATCCGGTTCTCCTCCTGTTTTCGCATTCCTGTCGATAAATCTCGAATCGTACAAATGCAAATAAAAATCATTTCAATTTCTCTCACTACGAAACGTTCCAAACAAAAACAAATAAAATAAAAAGTGTTTTCTCGTCTCTGGATACCAAAAATTTGTCCATAGTTTAAAAAAAATATACTTTGATCGAAAAGAGCGACGACCAGATGCTATACGAAGCTTCGAATTCTCATATGTAATATCAAATCGATAAAATGCAATGTGCAGGTTGCGTGAAAAGCTCCTCGCTTAGGATTCTTATGCATACATGCATCGTCTTATTTTGCATACCGAATCAATAATTCTAAATAAACATAGAAGTCAATAAAGTAAATGTTATTATGAATCAAAATCGATTTAAATGAAGAAGAATAACAGTAAAATCCCTTATAAATAATGGAAAATAATTGTAAGCTTATTAAAACTTTCTTTGGTGCTATTCATCGTCATGCTGTTTTTCATCGTACCATTCGCACTCGTCCTTACCTTGAAATGGTAAACAACCAGATATTCTACGTTTATGTTCGAGAAAATTCGATTTTAGAAACAAAAATTGAATCACTCTCCCGCTCATAATCAGAACAAAATTAGCAGCTTAATTAAGGTGCAACGAGCCGGAAGGATGAGACACGAAGGCAGAGTTGTATGAATAATGAACGGCTGGAGTTTTGTCTTAACGTAACAATGTTATTTTGACAACAATGAATTTTGATTCGATTCGATGATTTAATACTGTAAAGCCGGTCGTTGCGCCTACAGAGGGTTCATGTAACTCTAAAACAGAAAAAGAAGGGGATTGATGAAGACTCGTCGAGGCGATATTTCCGCCGAAGAATTGGCGGCCTGCCAACTAAGAACGTTTGACGTCTACCTCGCTTCATAAGGAAGTCTGCCAAAAATGAGAATGACTTCGATCCTATCAAATTGCTCAGAGGGAAAAAAGAAAGCTTCAACGCTTTCCAATCCACGATTTCTTTTATCCCTCGAGTCGATACGACAACGGTCATAAACCAGCAAATTCCCAGGATCCTCAAATCACTTACTTCCTCTTACTTATCGTCCAAGGAAATATTTAGTTGATCGAACAAACTTTCGGAATTTAGAGACTGGAAATATCAGATGAATGAAATTCATATGAGAACTTAAGTTGAGCGCTATTTTCAACTTCCTTAAATGGTTAGTAGTATATTATTATAATAACTATTAGATTCAATTAGCAATACTATTTCTCAGGGGATGTGACATCTCCCCCTTGATTTCACTCATGTGAAAAGTTTTGAAAATTTTTACCCTCTTAACAAATTTAACTTTAGAAAGATCTATTTCAATTTTTTTATAATCGACACAATCCTTTTCTGTAGATTTTCTTGTACTAAATAAATGTACCAGACTTTAGAAAATATTGCAGAAATTTTCTTCAAACGAAAATTAATTTTGGATTTTTTTTCAAAGTGCAATTTCAACGGAGCATTGCGGTTAGTGGAGGGCAGTTCATTCACAAATCACACGTTCTATATAATAATAAAAAATTATCTATTTCGAAAATATACTTTCGAAAAGTTATCTATTTAAAAAAAGGTTATTTCCTCTACAGATTAGGTCCACAGTGTGAGAGAAAAAGACGATTTTTCGAGAGCACACTCGCGGAAACAAGTGCTTTTATAGCTCCGGTTTTGTACGAGAAAAAAGAAGGGTGCGCGTGAGAATGATCGAGGGAAATCGAAGAACCATTTCCACATTTTCAACACCGTTTAGAAATAGAAATTGGTTCAAAAAATAAATCTATGAATTAAATGCATTTGGAATGCAACTTGTATTCTTTTCATAAATTAATTGACAGTTCAATAAAGTTTTATTCGAATAAAAAACGTATTTTAAGAAGATAAGATATATGGAAATGGAGTACGATCTCTCTGATTTTTAGTATTCATCATGGTGTTGGTGATGCCTTAAGGTACTCTGTATAATCTTTCTTGGAAATGACCACAAGGAATTAAATCTAAATAGCCCACGCGCCCGCAAAATATGTGACTTTAAGCAAAAACGAATCCAGCGGAGGTTGAAGGTTCGCGTGAGAGCCTGCGGGGAAAAATACGTTGAAAGTTACAGATAATGAATATTTCTCAATGAATTTCCTTTAATTTACCTTTAGAACACGCATCGAGTCACGGCAAATAATATTTTTTTATATCATCAATTTGTACCTAATTTTTAAATTGAGAACTAATAAGTAAACTGATAAAGAATGATGATCAAAATTGAAGCTTACATATATTCAAGGTAGGAATCAGATTTTCTAATAATTATTGAAAAACGAGGACAGAAGTCTCTTATATTCAAAAAAGATATAATTAACTTCTAGAGTCAGATTTATAAATGCATTTTCGTAACTTCGTAAATAAAAGGCCAAAGTGAATTAGCTTCACCTTAACCTTTAACCCTCGGAGCAGTCTATTTAAATCTTTATATATTCGTGCCAGTGAAAAGATTTACATTTTAAAAGGTTCATATTTATAAAAAAAGTTAGTGCTCCAAGGATTTTAATTACACATTCTCAGTTCATGTTTAAACTCTTTGTAACAAATGTAATAAACAAAATTTAAATTTAAAGTCGCGTTACTCTCTACGACCGAAAAAGGCACGGTTTTTCAAAGAAAGGAAATCGTCTTTTTCTAAAAATTGCCTCTATTTAACAAGAATTGATTTATACTAAGCAGACAATATAAAATCAATATAAACAAGACCCATACCTTTTTCGGTGTACTTTTTACAAGAATCAGATTTCGGTTGAAGGTCGTCCGATTCTGAGAAAACAATATCTCTTTTTGATGAAGTTTCGATTTTTGTCTTTGATCTCCTAATTACGTGACTAAATTCGCATTTAGAATTGTGTTTTTTTACAAACCCAAACGCGTTCAGACTTTACCATTTGAGTTTCAGCCTCGTTGCATTTCTTCTAATTCCAGGCTGCCAATTGAAGATCTCTTTTTGTCAAGTACTTGGGTATTTTTTAGACGCAGTCCCACGGTTTTTGGGAGACTGTGCTTGCAGGGCGTGTCATAAAATAGATGATGCGAGCTCGATGGGCGGGGGAGGGAGTTTAGGAGGGCACGGAGAATAAAAAATGGACAAAGGGAGGAAGAAAGGAAAGAGAGGACCGTTAGGAGAGATTTAAGGACGATTTATCAGATTTATGAGTATTAGACTGAATGCAGATGGGACACGAAGGGACATTAACGTCCTCTCGCCCACCGCAGTAAAGCATCCGCCAGGACGTCGAGATGCGCTTTCGTCTGAAAAATAAAAATAACGAAACATTGTACTATATTTCGCAATTTGATATTCACTTTAATATGAATTTTCTGGACGACTTATAAGAAGAGAATAAGATTCTCTGAGAAAGTCTTTCGAGTAAACGGAGAAAAATGGAGGTTAAAACCTAGATATTAAAGAATCAGAGAGCATCACATAACATACTGATATTAATGCGTATCTTGCTAGGATGTTAGGCGTAAATTAAATTATATACCTGGTTTTACTATCTGAGATGTGAAACGCGCATGGCTTTTAATATATGTATAAATATCTACAAACTGTAACCTCTGTAAACCTGTATGGAAATTGATCATAGAAACAAACCTCAAACACTTGTTGGTTCTTTACAAAGTCAAGAAAGATTTTTATGTTTTGAAAATCATTTATTTCTTTTGAAAAGCCTTCAAATCAGATGAATATTTAAAATTTAGTTAAAAACACACTGTGAAAAGATTAGTGAAACTTATGTGATATATCGCTCGACACAACATTATCAGTCATAAATCTTCAAAATTTAATTCAAAAAGAGTAAAAATGCAGAATAAAATTTAAAACGAAATTGAATTAATTTTTTATGTAATAAAACAAAATAAACAAAAGAAAGAGCAACAAAAAGTATCAAGTCTATGAATGTGACAAGAAAATAGAGTAAACACTATATCAGCGACACCTCTTGTCAAAAAATAGTGCCTTGTCATTCTAGAGACAAGAAAACATTAAAGGGTTACCAAAGGACATTCTTTACATCACAATAGTCTTGGAAAGACTATCTTAAAAACAGTTTACTTCCGTGAACACAACAATAAATTTAAAAAAACATTGTTCACAAATGTAGTAAATTCCAGAAAACTTACAAGTTAAATCATATCATTCAGAATGTGACCATCAAAATTCCAAAAGATATGACAATTTTCACTCGACATCATGTTCAGAAACTGAAAATTTAAAGTGAAATCGGAGAAAGAAAATGTGGGAAGAGACATAATATAGAGGGATTTAGAAAGTAATGAAATATCAGTTTTCAAAATGAGTTTCCTGGCTTACTACGACTATTATTTGGGATTGTAGGACAGATCGAATCGAGTTCAACGACTTATGATTAAGTACTAGTCTCGTGACCCAATCGGGAAATATACGAGCTTAAAGTTTTGCGAGAGCGAAGCCCAGGGCAAATAAGAACAAGTCAGTAGATAAGGATAATCGGAGTCAGACGGAAAGCGTGTGTCTGACCAGGCCAGGTTTTTAATTTAGTCAGATACGCTCCGTTCTTCAGTAGAACAAGGCGTATGTAGTCAGGCATAGAGCAATGCCTACAGTAAACTACTTTTATATTTCACAAAATTAAATTATTAACAAAAATATATGCATAAACAAAGGGTGGCAGTACAGAACTAGGTAACGAACAAAATAGGAATTTTTCAGGGGAGCGAAAAAGCATTCTTTAAAGTCGAAATCATTTTTTAAAGATGAAAGAAAAAAACCGCTCCTAAGTTAATGTGTTACTGAATTAAGGCCAACAAATTTTTATTGATGTGGAAGTTGACAATCTCAAAGTGGCACTAACCTAAAATTCAAGCAGGTTCGACTGTAGATTGCAAAAAAAAAATTCAATTTTCTGTTGAAATAGAAAATAAAAACATACTCTCGAGATACTAAGAATCCTTATCCGGATAAACAAAGTTTTATGTACAAAAGTGAGAGATATTTTTTTTTCCAAAAATGTGAAAAATATATTTTTTCCCAGTATATGATAATGATTTCAGTAAATACCAATGCTCATAGGTTGAAAAAATCATTACCACGTTAAAATTTTATTGAATGGAAAAAAATTATTGTATCGGAAAAAGAGATTCCGAAAAAATCCTTTTAACAAGGTAAGAGAATTTTTGGTAGAATAAACCCATTTTCGATCAAAATAGTGATTAGCTACCTTCAGAAAAAGTTATTCAGCTTTGAGCACATACAATTTTTAATTGTTAACACTTTAATGCTTTGTATGTTGAGATTTCCATTTTTGAAAGTTTTTGCTTTAAAATTTCACCATTTTTTTTAATTACAGTAAACAATTTTTACGACTGAAAAAGTTTCTAAATTTTGATCTTTTATAATAATATTGGTTTCATTTTTATTGACTTCGAACGAAAAATTGGTCACTTTTCAGCGCTGAAAATCTGAGATTGTCTCATCTCTTTCAAATTAGGATGATTTAATTTCATTATTTTCCAATATCTATTATATTGCTTTCATTTACAATTGTTTGATGCTAGTCACATTCAATGTTAACTGCCACATTATGAACGCTAGAAATTTTGAAATTATTCAATTTAAGGCACACAAAATTTTTTAAATGTCCACAATATATTCTATTCAAAATGCTACGCTTTAAAGCTCAAAGTTGTTCACATAAAATTGATTTTATTTCGAATTATCATAATTTATAGTTCGCAAATTTGGAAAACATGACTTCCAAGTACCTAGTTGAGTTTCAATAGCATCCAATCTCGCATCCAACTGAAAAGTGCAATAATGTGGAACTATGATGTACTACAATTTGGAAACTTTCAATATCTCATTTTTCAATTTTACATAAATGCTTTTCATTAAAAATTATCCATTTATTGCAAAGGATATTATATTTCATGTTTAAAGCTTGAACACTTCATTTCAAATTTTGATATTGTTTCACTTTTAAGCTTTGTCCTTCAATTTTAAAAGGATTTTAATTATATATTTCCTTCAATTTTTCCTCAATAAATAATTTAATTTTCTTGTTTTTCTCGAATTTTTATTTGAAATGTATAATAAGAAAAATCTCGAAAACGATAAAAAATAATGCAGGCAAAGATTGTTAGAAAATCCCTTGAATCAGATTTGACGTATCGCAAGTAGGTCCATTTCGTTATCTGATTCTCTGCACTTTTCCTACGATCTTCATCCGTGGAAGAATTTTAATCAACCCTTGAGACGAAAAAGAACAAGTATTCATGTTACCGGTGAAAACCTGCCCCCCCCCCCTCGAACTGGCTCAATACTCCGAATACATAATCTCGTGTCGAGAGAGTACTTCTCAAATTGACTTGCCTCTGTAACTTCAATCGAATTTTAATCAAATCTCGGCACGCATTTATTTTTAATCTTTTCTTCTTCCACATTTTTCTTACGAATTTTGAATAATTTTTTGCTAAACTTAAGGTTTGTATATCAATTTTTTCTACAGGGAAAAATTTGGATAAAATTTGTTTAAAGTTTGGGAAGAAAGTGAAGGTACCCATTCCTATAACTATATCATAACTCATGAATTTCAACTCCTAAAACTTCCTTTCTCACCCTACGTACATCGACATCATTCTGACACGCATCTAAGCAGGTTTCACACTCCAGATGAATTTTTAAATTGCCTTTTTACCTGCCACTATAAAGCATTAACTGGCACAATATCTATAAACTACTCTTCAGAATCCAAGGCAAGTCGTGAATTTTTAAGGCGTCACACTTTTCTCTTAAAATGCCTCGCCTTATAAGATTAAAGACACTCAAAGCAATATATTTAAAGCTTCTAGGAATTAGTGATTTTTAATGAAGCGGTTTACTTTAAAATATTCAAGATATAAACCTTTCAAACTGAAACTTTTAAATTAAAAACTTTCGTGATCAAGTTCCAAATTGAAATTTTATTTATGAAAGGAGAACACTCAATCGATTTTTAAAATTCTTTTTTTCAATTGAATGATTTTTTACTGAGTTGATAGGAAGCCGTACAACGTGTATGGTATAAAAGCCATTCTGTAAAATTGCCTCTTACGTCTTTTGATAAAAATCTCCTAAAGGATCAGAAAATCGAACTTTGACCGGAAGGCCATTGTTTGTTAAAATTCCTAAAATTGTTTTTTTTTTAAATTCCCCCTTATACATAGCTTTCAAAATTCAACCAAATCAATGAAGCTCTTTAAATAAACCGATTTCACCATTTTGAAACAACTAGAGAATATGAAAATTCAAGTTACAGCATTTCAGATTGAAGAATTTTTTTAAATGCGCTTAAAAAGCTATACTCCAAACTGTAGAATTGAAAATCAAAGTTTATATTTTTTGAAATGAAAACGCCTCAACTCATCCAATTTTAAATAGAAAACCTTAAAAATTGAACTATTAGTATTATTTTCAACTGGATCTTACAGGTTTTTATTTTTTTATTTTATATTTTAATATTTGAAATTAAAGCATTAAAAATGCAAGAATATGTTTTTTAAGTAATTCAGAACTGAATTTTTTCCCAGAGATAGAATTTCTATCTCTCTTTCTTCTATATCCTACCCTTCTCAAGCTTCCGAGAGCTCGGAACATAAATTCCACAAAAGATAGGGACGTTTGCATATCAGAAATTAATGCGGCGCCCTACATTGTAATAATGATGTAACGGAACATGCAATCAGTGCTCGACCTGTTAGTAGATACTGCAACTCATACATTCTAGTTGATTATGAACCTCTCTCATATCAAATCTCATTTGAAGTGTATGCCAAAATTTACTAATATTATGTAATGTATATAATCTTCGCACTGGATAACATATTTATCTCGCGCTTCGCGTTCGTTCTTTGTATTCCCCCACATTTGTGCACAGATCTTTTAAAATTAAACGTCAAAGCATCGACAACTGTGATTTGGTGCTTGTGAATTCTCTTTTGTTAAAGCTCCTTCGGCTTTAACGTACACATTCTCATCACGTATATCGTGCTTCACACTCGACTTCGTCCAAAATGCCAACTTTTTTACATATAAAATGCATTTCATATTTATTTCGGCACCTCGGTCCGGGACTGCTTATTCAGATATTGCAAAATAAATGACAAATTCATAACAAATTTGTAGCTCTTCGTTGGATAGACAACTTCTGTGTACTTTTTTTCGTAGCTTGGTCGTTTTTCCAAAAATTTAATTTTTTCATTTTTAATGTTATTTTTTGCGATTGAAATAAAAACTACGCGTCCTATCAAAAAGCGATGAATATCAAACTTTTATATCTTTTTGTGGGTACTTATCATGGTGTGTATGCTAATGTATGTATGTTAATGTATAATTATATAGAAAGTTGCATATATCGATTGAAAAATACACAATTTTGGATTTTTTATTTCAAGGGCTTTTATCTATCAGATTATTCAATTTCAACACTGGAAACTAAAACATGTCCAATATTGAATTATTCAATTTGAAAAAGGGGGGAAAATGAGTTTAAAAATTTACAAAAAACAGAAGAATTAACTCGCTTGTTAACTTTAAAAAAGTCTATGGATCTTAAAATATTTTCTTTTTTAGGACTGACTTTTTCACTAACTCTACATTCTAGAATATTGAGATATTTTCAAAACTAAAACTAGTTTGTATACTATTTGTACACTCCCTATGGGTGATTTGGACCAGACAATTGTGAATTCGCAATTAAACCTGGCCGCAGTTCGACCGAATTTCGCATTGTCACGCCTGCCGTTAATTTCGAGGATAAATATGCAGGGAAAGCTTTTTCAGTGTTACTGTGTCTCCCCCTGTTTGATAGCTTTAACTCAATTAACATATTTGCTTTTTCTGGGCAGAACCTCGAAATCAATACTACACATATAAATATTTTATCCAATCATGTAAAGGCACTTATCGAACGCCTCTCCGAATCCCAGGGAAAAATTTCGTTAGCTAGAGAAGGGAATCTATGCTACAGTAGGTCACAACAAGGGACCCTGCACGAAATGTACAGAAAAGCGTTTTTTGTCAAAATGTTTAATTATCTTCTTTTTTTTTTGTAATTTTAAACCTGTATGTAAATAATTCAAAAGAAAACTATCAGATAAATGGATAGTTGTTACTCGAAAAATGGACAGACTTCCAATTTTGTACATGTATTTTAATAGAAAGATTCGTCTATCATTCAAATGTTATCCTTATCAAAATATTTTCATTAAATTTGGCTATATGCCTCATCTTTTGTAAGTCAGACCCTATGAAGGAAAATTTTTGTACCCATAAACTTGACAGATTTACGATTTTGTGTATGCAGGATATTTGGGGGTTATTTTGACATCTATTAAAGATTCAAGCAAGGAAATCGACATTTCCTAACAACCAAATTTACGGGAGATTTTTCAACTACACTCTTGGTGTCAAGAATAAATTAACAATAAACGTGGGGAACAAATTCTAGAAGGGAAAGTCATTGAAATTGTTTTAAGGGTGGTTTTAACATTCCCTGAACAGTCAAACAAGACTCGACTCTTGCTGACAACAAAAATCACGGAAGATTTTTCGATTATACTATATAAGCTTTGCTTTAACATCCCTTAAACATTCAAGTAAAGAAATCGTCATTTGCTAAAACGCAAAATGACGGGAAATTTTTTTATTTTACTATTGGGGTTAAAAATAACTTTAAAATAACTGTGGGAAATATATCCTGGCAGAAAAAGTCATCGAATTTTGTAAAGCCTTGTTTCAACATCCCTTAAACATTCAAACAAGGAAATTGATATTTCCAACAACAACAAAAAACACAAGAGATTTTTTTCTGATACTATTGGCGTCCGTAATCAATTTGCATTACACTTGGGAAACATATCCTAGCCGGGAAAGTGGTTGAATCAATTTTATTGATTGTTTCAACATCCCGTAAAGTTTTAAACCAGAAAATCGAGATTTCCTATCAATCAGATTATCGAATTTCTCTCGTTGTTGAAAAGTCTTACTAAGATTTATCTAGTTCACACAAATTTTGTAGAGCATGTACGCCGCAAGAAAATATATTTACTTAAAATCCAGTTGTGATTTCACGTCAGCGAAAATGATTGCAGATTTTTCAATGTAACTCTTTGTGCCAGAAAATAGCTCAGAGAATTAATAGGAAACACTGACACTTAAGATAAGTATTTTAAATTATTTTCAGGGTTGAATCTTTAACCACAAAATAGATGAAATAAGAAAAATCCCGATTTTTAAATGGCTAATAAACTAGCAGTTTTTTTTAGATTTAAATGTTCATTCACAAAATCACATTTAGATACATCGTTACAAATATGGCCCTATTGAAATATCCCCTTGAACTTTTTTAGGTAGTTGTCTTATTAATTCTCGATAGACGAAACACGAAAACCATCAATTTTTAACAGCTTACATCTTAGGAGATTTTCTGATTAACATAGTCAATTAATATAATCTTAATCTCTTAACTAAATCACTTTTGATATGATCAGAAAACTACGTACTTAACCGAATGTCTTTATAAATTTTTCGGGGTTGTTATTTTTAACTCTTAACAGGAACACGAAGTTTCACTGAAAAGTCTGCAACCATTTTCTTTGACGAAAAATCGTCATTTTCATGATTCATCAAATAAAGGTCGAAAATACGTCGCACCGATGCGACGGTCGTGCATGTACAAACTAACTCGTAGTAATTTGTCTGGGCTTTACTCGTAAGTAGATAGGTTTTCTTTGGCCGTACATGCTCTATAAAACTTGTGAGGGCTAGATAAATATGATAAAGACTTTGCAATAACGTGAGAAATTTGATAATTTGGTTGTTCAGAAATGTCGATTACCTTGCTTGAATGTTTAAGGAATGTTAAAAACACCCTTAATATAAATTCAACGGCTTTCCCTACTAGGATATGTCCCACACATCTATTGTGAAGTTATTTCCGATGATAAAACTTCACTTCAAATAATTTGAATGACTTTCCCCTGTCATTTTAGTTTTTAGGAAATGTCGATTTCTTTGCTTGAAATGTCAACTTCTGTGCTTAAATCTTCAAGGGATGGTAATTTTTCTATTAAAATACATATGTAAAAATTTGAAGGTTTGCAATTGTTTGAGTAAAAACTGGTAATTTTTCTGAAAATTTTCTTTCGAATTATTGATCTGCAGGTTTGAAATTACAAAAAAATGTATAATTAGACATTTGGACAAAAAGCCATTTTCTGTACATTTGGTACGGTAATTGTCAATTAAAAGCATTATTCAGTTGTTTTCAATGTTTCTAAGAAACAATATCGAGGTACGTTTCCTAACTTCTCTCGATTTCCGAATGCGTCATCGCTTCTGGTAGAAAAATTAGAGACAAAAGGAAACTTATTCACGTATGTATAATTAAAAAATATCACATATTGACTTTCGAATAAAGTGATTTTGATGATGAATAGTACAGTTAATTGTTCCACATTTCACTACGAAATTCATGTTATTGGTTATAATGTTCAAATAAGGTTTTCTTACCTCTCACATTTACGTATTCCTTGGTCATATCTCAATAAAAATGTCTTCCATTTGTTTTAAATATTGTGCCAAATAATGTGATTGAAGTTTTATAAATAAATTTGTATGGTTATTTGAATAGATTCAAATGACCTACTCTTAAAGTGACCTACTCTTGCATAGTTTCCCCTACATAGTCTTACTCGATTATTGCTTTATTCCAAAATTGATCGAAATATGTTAGGTGATTCATAATTTTTAGTTACATTATTAAAATTAATAATAATTATACCAAACAGAATATTCTATGATTATCCTGGGGAAAGTGTAATGTAGAATTTTTAACGAGTACCGAAGAGTTAAGTTTATTTTTTTGCTTCATAAATGGACTACTGCAGTATATAGAGTACTCTCATTAAAAGTATGCGATACCTATATTTTTTGCGAGAAGTTTTGAAAAATATATTAATCTCTGAACACTTACTTTTAATTATTTCGGTTCAATTTATTCTTACACAGCTTTTCGATTCAATAGTAGATAAATAACTTCGATTCAAAAGCTTATTGAGTTAGGAACAATTTTTAAATAGACGCCTTTATAAGAATAATTAATACAAAATCAAGCGTACTAGTTCGAAAAAAGGTTAAAATCCTTTCAAAAAGACAAATTTTTAGCAGAAAATGTTAAATACTTAAAATAACCAAACTGTATTAAGAAAATTTACGGTTTCAAAGTAGAATGTTAAAAAGTGGTAATTCCAAACAGCACCTTGTAATCTGAAAATGGGAATATACTGAATTATAGAGCCTAAACTTAAACAATCAAAATTCTGAGAATTAAAAAATTCAGAATCGATTTTTTTAATAACCAAATTATTGTCAATTACATTACAATACATCCTCTAAATCCACAAACTGACTAAGAAAAACTATTTTCTTGCACCAGCCAAAATGTTTTTGTATGTGTACAACCAAATTGTAAAAAGAATTTAGATTTTTTTTAGTTAATAAAACGTTTATTGAAGTCGAATAGCTTATGAATGAATAAATTGTCGCTTCTTTAATTTTTATATTTAGTGCATGCATTCTAATAATGCGCATAGGTGCGTAGAAATACAGTAATTCAAATGTGTTAAATTATACATAATTAAAGTAAATTGTAATAAAGTCATGACACATACGATGCTACTATCTTCTTTTCATCCCTTCCTATTTCCCCTCCTGCTATATTTTCTCACCGTTCTTAAATTCTCTTATTGCGTGAATGCTTTTATGTTATGTTTTATTCTGCAGAAAATGTAACGCGCACTCTCGAATAATGTGCAGATTAGTAATTAGTTTATTGCGGATAATTTAAATTATGTGACACAGCACGTGACGGTGCGACGATATGAACGCGTAGAAATGAAAGGAGCAAGCCGGAGGGAGCTGTAAATAAATGGTGTTAACACGTCCTATGAGCCTGGTAGACGTTAATGAAATAATCACGCATTCGTGATCTGCAAGGGGTGTAATTGTTCGCCGGAAAATAAGAGCTCGGTCAGATTCAGAGGAAGAACGTTAACAGCCGCAATAAATAACAAAACCCTCTTTAAACCAATGTTCACAAAAAACGCGATTATAGACGAGTTTCTTTTATCGCATAGTAATAAAATAGAGACAAACAAAAGGGAATTATGTAATAAAAAAAACATAGAGAATTATAGAATTGGAATTGATTAAAATTTTAATTTTGAATTGAAACTTCTTTTAGGATGGGTGTTAATTTGGCCCACTTTCAAAATTTCGAATTTTTTTTAGAGTTCTGATATCCTTTTGAATAGTTTTACAGTTCCTGATAACTTTTAGAAACAATTCCGGCGTATAAATACTCTAATAATGGATTTTTAAACATGGGGGGCTAAGTTCACGTTTCCTCGCACTTTTCGAAAAATGAACTTTTTTTAGAGTTCTGGGTAGATATAGCATAGTTCTACAGTTCCTGATACTTATTGAAAATAGTGCCCAAAAAATACACCCAATTTTTTTTTCAAAAAATGGAGCCAGCACACCACTTTAAAAAAAAAATCAATTTTTTCTTTAATATTCCTGTGGTTCCAAAAGACTTCTAGAGTTCTACAACCAAATAATTTCGAAAATGTTGAAAACTCGAAAGTTACACAATTTTGTAAATCCCAAAATTTCAGAGAAATTTTTCGAAAGAGTTCCAGGAGTTCAGATCAGAGTTCTGATAGCCCCTTGAATGGTTCTACAAAAATTCTAATAACGTTTTT
The DNA here is from genome assembly GCA_932195095.1 of Andricus curvator. Lineage (NCBI taxonomy): Eukaryota > Metazoa > Arthropoda > Insecta > Hymenoptera > Cynipidae > Andricus > Andricus curvator. Next base: position 976,443 of record CAKNYM010053339.1, on the reverse strand, counting down.
CGATAAACTTAAAATCCAAAAACCTACAACACTTTACACATACCCAAAAATTTTGAAATAAAATTTTTTGTGAGTTCCAGGAGTTCTGTTTAGAGTTCTGGTAGCCCTCGAAATAGTTCTAACAAAAAGTCTCACAAAATTTTTCGATAAACTCAAAATTCAAAAACCTACAGCACTTTACACATACCCACAAATTTTGAAATTCAAAAATTTGAGAATTCCAGGAGTTCAGATCAGAGTTCTGGTAGTCCCCTGAATAGTTCTACAGAAAAGTATAATAATATTTTTCAATGAACTCAAAATCCAAAAACCTACAACACTTTAGAGATACCCAAAAATTTTGAAATGAAAAATTTTAAATGTTCCACGAGTTCTGATCAGAGCTTTGGTAGCCCCCGGAATATTTCTAGAAAAAAGTCTAATAACATTGTTCTATACATTAAAAATCCAAGAACCTACAGCACTTCAAACATACATACATTTTGGATTTTGAGTTTATCGAAAAATGTTATGAGACTTTTTTGTAGAACTATTCCGGGGGCTACCAGAACTCTGCTCAGAACTCCTGGAAATCTCAAAATTTTTAATTAAAAAATTTTTGGGTATGTTTAAAGTGTTGTAGGTTTTTGGATTTTGAGTTTATCGAAAAATGTTATGATACTTTTCTGTAGAACTATTCAGGGGGCTATCAGAACTCTGATCCGAACTCCTGTAATTCTCAAAATTTGAATTTCAAAATATTTGGGAATGTTTAAAGTGCTGTAGGTTTTTGGATTTTGAGTTTATCGAAAAATGTTATGAGACTTTGTTGTAGAACTATTCAGGGGGCTACCAGAACTCTGATCTGAACTCCTGGAATTATCAAAATTTTGAATTTCAAAATTTTTGGGTATCTTTAAAGTTAAAGTTTTGTAGGTTTTTGGATTTTGAGTTTATCGGAAAATATTACAAGACTTTTTTGTAGAACTATTCAGGGAGCTACGATAACTCTGATCTGAACTCCTGGAATTATCAAAATTTTGAATTTCAAAATTTTTGGGTATGTTTGAAGTGTTGTAGGTTTTTGGATTTTGAGTTCATCGAAATATGTTTTGAGACTTTTTTGTAGAACCATTCCGGGGGCTACCAGAACTCTGATCAGAACTCCTGGAACGACCAAAATTTTGAATTTCAAAATTGTTGGGTATGTTTAAAGTGTTGTAGGTTTTTTGATTCTAAGTTCATCGAAATATGTTATTAGACTTTTTTGTATGGCTATTCAGGGGGCTGCCAGAAATCTGATAAGAATTCCTGGAACTCTTTCGAAAAATGTCTCTGAAATTTTGGGATATTCAAAACTGTGTAACTTTCGAGTTTTCAAGTTTTTCGAAATTATTTTGTTGTAGAACTCTATAACTCTTTTGGAACTACAGGAATATTAAAGAAAAAGTTGATTTTTTTCAAAGTGGGGGGCTGTCTCTATTTTTTGAAAATTTTTTTGGTCTAACTTTTGGAAACTATTTTCAATAAGTATTAGAAACTCTAGGACTATGTTATATCTATCCAGAACTCTAAAAAAAAGTTCATTTTCCTAAAAGTGTGGGGGAACGTGAACTTAGCCCCCAATTTTGAAAAATCTATTTTTAGAGTATTTATTTATAAAGATGTCAGAACTTTGAAAAAAAATCGAAATTTTGAAAGTGGGGGGCCAAGTTCACACGCATTCCAAAGACTCCTCTTCGATATCCCCACTACTGCCAGGCTATGCAAAGCATGTATATGCTCTCTCTCTCTCTCTCTCACGAAAATTTTCGAAGTTAATCCATCAAAGTTTCACTTCTGCAGTGTGGCCCCACTGCGACACACTGATTTTTGTTTAAATCGAAACAAATAAACATATTTTGAAAATTGACGAATTTTCACCTTGAAGAATTAAAACTGGGAAAAAATTTTAAATTAAGATGCTCGAAATATTAATGTTTTAAACTTAATGCATTCAAGCTGAATCAAAATATTAAATTGAGTTCGATTCAAGAATGAAGAATTCTTTCTGTTAGAAACATTCAAAGCTGAAAGCCTTGAAGATAATTCGATTTAAATCATTACGCCCCACAATTTAAGGTTCAGTTTTGAAAAACTTTCAGCTTAAGGGGGTACATAAGTAAAATTATCGATTTTTTTGTAAATTTCATTATTCCACAATTCTTTACAAGTTTTTAAAGCCAAGTCCCATTTAACATTATTAAAAATATGCATAGATAAATTTAAATTTTATCAAGTGATCACATTCTATACTTTTATAAACAAAAAACTAACAATTTTTTAAACCAATTTTTACGTTCTCCAAGAAAATTATGGGCCATTTCCACAATTTTTAACTTTTTTGGGCGGAGTTCGGTTAGTGCGAAAACTAAAAATTAACTTGAAGATTTACACCTGAGGAATGGCTACCATGGAAGGGTTTATTGTTCATAAGGTGACTGAATATGTCTCTAAATGCACATTATTTCGTTTTTTACGTCACTGTCAATCTACTCATGAAGTTCGCCTTACTTTTTTGCGGGATTTATATGTGTACCCCTTAAAAGGACTCCACACAAAAAAAACTAGTCATAATCGGCCGAAGTCCTCTTGGAAAAATTCTTCTATTTTTAGGAAAAAGATAAAATAAGTTTTAAGGAATCCACTGAGATAGAGGACTTCAACTTTCGAAAGGTGGGGGGGGGGGAGGGAAGGGGTATTAAACTAGTACTTTTTCATTGCTGATGTGAATGTAAAAAGCGAAAAATGATTGAAATTATTTAAAAATGGCAGAATATAAAATGTAGGTTTCTAAAAAATTAGATCAAGATTCTCAATTAGTGTAATCGACATGTTAACTTGATAAGAAGAGGCAGTTTTATTTTCGTGTTCTTTTACTTTTAGAGAGGTTGAAGACGAATCCAGAATAGCAGTTGAATACTCGAGGGCCTCGTCTGGTAGAGACGGAAGACCGCTTGAGAAACAAGTTCGTAGTGCAAATTCTCATCCGTAATCTCCTTCTACTACCCTGAACACTTTTTGCATTTTTAGTTCCACCCGACATCCCCTGACGTACTTGAGAAAGAAAAATGGTGCTAGAATGTATTCCATTAGCACATGTTTTATTTCAGAAGCTAATGTGGAACACGCTTGAAAAAGGTTGATTACTAAGCTTCTACTGGAATCGATTGCTTTTGTGAAAATGAAAAATGTCTTCCGCTTTTCATCAATCTATTAATCTAGTTTTTAGGGTATCGTAAATAAAACATTTATAATCTATATATAGAGGTAAACATAAAAAAAATGTTGTTTTGAGAAAGGAGGTGTTGTTTTAAGACGAAAAATAGGTTTAATTTAAGCTTATACATGTAAAAATTATACTTTATTCTAATTTTATAATTTTCATGCAAACTCCTTCACAAAAAAGGTGGAATTATTCGATTTTGAATTTAATAGAAAAAAAAGTATTTCAGATCTACATAAAATATATTTTTCCTACTAATATTAATTGCAATAAGTGTATAAATAATTATTTTCGAGATTAAGAAGTACACTCTTATTTTATAATTATATTTTTTTGTATTTAATGACAATCTTCTGATAAAATCATGCACGATATTTTGTAAATACAAATAAAAATTAGATCTGCTTCTCGAGGCTTAAAACATAACAATTAAAATTGTATCATCATTATTCTTTATAATACAATTAACTAAACAGATAGTTACCAGAATTAAATTTTTATTTTATTAATCTTTTCGTGCCTTTAGTTTTTATAGAACATTTACAAAGCGAACTGAGATTTAATAATGTGTCGAAGATTTCAAGGGATTTTGAGAAATTAAAAAAACACTTAATGGGATTGTAAAGAATTCCCCAACTTTATGAGGATCTTAAAGGATTTTATAGGACTTAAAAGGTTTCAGGATATTTTCAATGATTCCGAGGGACTTCACAAAATGTCAAAGGATTTTTATGGGACTGCAAGGGATTTTATAAGATTTCCCGTGATTTCAATAACTTTAAGGGATTTCAAAGGTTCTTTATAAGGTATTTTAATGAATATTTCAAGGTATCAAAGTATTTCACGGAATTTTATAATATTTTAATGGATTTCAAATAATTTATTCACAAGAATTCAGGGATTTCGGAGGATTTCGAAGATTTAAAGGGATTTTAAATGACTCTGAAGATGCTAAGGTACTTTTTATGAACTACAAAGAATTTTCAAGAGCTTTGAAAAATGTCAAGGGATATCAAAAAATTTAAAAGGATGCGAAATATTTTAGGGTAATATTTGACAAGGATTTGAAATATTTTAGGGTGTTTCAGAAGAATCCTAAAAATGTTCAAGCAATTTAAATAAATTGAAGGAATGTCAAAGGATTTGAATTACTTCAAAATATTGCAAAAGATTCCTAGAAATTTTCAATAGTTTTAAATAAATTAAAGGGATTTCAAAGGATTTGATTTACTTCAAGGTATTTCAGAAGATTCCTAGAAATTTTCAATAGTTTTAAATAAATTAAAGGGATTCCAAAGGATTTTAGTTTATTTTCAAAGATTTCAAGGAAGTTTCAACAGCTTTGAAAACTTGCAAGGGATTTTCAATATTTGAGGGTATTTAAAAAGATTCCAAGGAATTTTTAAGAGATTGAAAAAATATCAAAGAATTTCCAAGGATTTTGATGATTGTAAGAGATTAAAAAAATTTTCATGTGGTTCAAAAGAATTTTCTAGAATTGCGGAAGATATTGAACGATTTTATAGGACCTATAAGGTTTAAGGATATTTTAAAAGGTTATGCAATACAAATTTTATCATTTTAAAAAGATTATTTTTAGCCGGGATTAACATATCAATCAAGTATTTTGCAGGTAAGAAGTACGTGTGTTTATTAATATGTTTTTCACAAATTCACCTCCAAAAAATGCATCTTACAATAATAAAACCTTGATACCGGATGACAACGAATTGTTGTACTATTTTTTTCGGGCTTCTAAATCGGTTATTTTAGTCAAATAAAGAAAGTTTAGTTGTAATTAAATTTTGACTTCTTCGTGTATATTCAATTATCTTCAGTTCCTAATCAATAGCCATAAAATTAATAAAAAAACTAATTTGTTATCGGATGACATATGTATAACAATACGTATATTTGTCAATTATATCTCAAGCTTTCTTTCAAAAGATATAACGGTATAAATGTGAAAAACCGTAGTCAGTGATACTTTACCGGATGACATTTACTCATAATTATTCGATTTTATTTTTATACGGAGTAAAGTAAAAATAATTTGCGGATAGGACCTCATTGGAGAAAAAACGCTTTGAAAAATCCTGTGTTTAAGAAAATTATTCCTCAAATCACAAACGTATAATATTCCGGAGACACGATATTGACAACTTTTTTATTTTCACCCATATGATTAAATCGAATCATGAATATCAATAATCTCGAGGATGTATAGAGGATTAACGAAAGCAAGTTGAGCTTTCTCAAGTAACTTTTAACGAACGAAAGGAGCACGACTAGGAGAAATTGAAAAACTTCAGCTTAAGCTTGAAGGAAACTATCTCGATTTATTGAAGAATTATGAATCCTCTGGATGCGAGATAATCAAGCGACAGGTATGCGATTCCTAAGAGAGGATGTAGAAAGTTTTCTCTAAAGTAACTCATATGTATACGCAAGGCCTCTATAATAGACTACTTTCACGAAGGTTCTCAGAATGTTCATGGTATTGTAATCAAGTTTCATAGTTCGAAGGTTAGTCCACTGACTGAACTTGATTTCTCTGGAGCCTTCTATGCTCGCAATCACTAGCCACCGTTGCTGGAATTACACTATTCAGGACCTTCATCGTCATGTGAAAGCACCAACGCGTAGGTTATTACCAATATGTCGACTTCATTAACGCCTCTCCCCTCCCTCCACCACCATCGACCAACATTTCTAGCTCCATAGAAATTGATAAAGAAACTTGATACGAGTTGATGCAAATCATCCTGACTGTGGTGAATTGATGTTTGCTTGTTAAGCCTCACTGAGATTGTATCGTTGGTACAAAAATAGATGAAAAAGAAAAAATTGATTGGATGTTAACTAGAAAAATTATAGCGTAAAATTAATATGAGAATACCGACATAAGTGTATTCATATCAGGTTGACCCAAAAATGTTTCTTTGAAATATAATAAATAAGTCCTCTTCGATTTTATCAAGCTGTGGAACAAATACTAAAATTATACACCAGCGCGATCCAAATCGGATAATTTGAATTTAATTTCATAGTGCATTCCAAAATATCTCACAAAATTAAGAAAAATTAAGACTTCTTAGCATCTGCGGGGCACTTCTACTCCTTTTGAATATTACATAATTTGTCTATAGTAACCTAAATTTGAAAATTTTAACTTCGGATAAAATTTTAATTTTGAAAAAGTCCATACCCATGTTTCTTCAATATAGTAAAAAATGGCTAACTTTATTAGTTTTTCTAAAAGCAAAGAAATTGTGAATTTTTGCATTGTTATATATATATCACAAAAGAAAATAATTTTGTTAACAATTTAGAGAACTTATTTTCCATGAATAACATTCTCTGGTAAAAAATGTGATAATCATTATGAAAGAGTTAAAAAAGATCATTTAAATTTCTAAATTTGTTCTCCTCAGTAACTTCGGCACAAGAAACAAGAAATTCGATCAATATCTTACTAAAACATGTGCAAAGAAGGAAAAATTGATCATCGTATATATCAACTACTCCATACAATATGTAATCAAGTTTAGGTGCATTCGTACACAGAATCAGGTTTCAGTTGTTTTGTATATGGAATCAAGTCAATTTTTGTAGATTTTTACACTTTGACTTTTGGTGATAAAATAAACAAAGGCAGGCCATCGTAATAAAATTTTGTGGAATTGTTTGTTATATTTACTATTGTGTTGATTTTTTAAACATTTTATTACGTGCTGCAGAACGGTATGCTTTTTTATTTCATACAGAGAACAAGTAAAACCTGATTCTTTGTACGGACTCACCCGCACTTGATTATATATTGTATGGAGCAGTCGATAAAATACTGAATACAACAAGATGAAACAATGTTGAAAATACAGGGTGGAAAATTTCATTACTACCTCACCTTGGTCCCTACCCAGAGGATTGAACATAAAAATTTACTCAAAACTCATACATCAAGTCAAATATTCGTTAATATTTCAATTCACTTACTCCAAGGGTTGCCATAAATTGGATATCAAACTTTGACCCTCTTTTATCTCTGCTATTCTTTCAGTCTGGTAAAGTAGAACTTCAGGTGTTTTAAAAGCGTATTATAAAATCTTGTGTTTGAATTAAATTTTTAGGCAAAGTTCAATTTGAACTACATTGAGAAAAAAGTAATTTAGAAATACTTTTCATTATAATTCCAAACAGTTATATAATGATAGTAATAATTTATGCAAGATAATCTCTAAAATATTACAAGTATGGTTAAAATATCAACTTCTTGTAACATGGCATTTAAAAATTAAACGTTACATAAAATTAAAATTAAATTATTATTTTAATAAAAACTTGAAGAGAAGGATTTAAGTTTAGAAAGCTCTGCGCTTTAGAAAAAAAGTATATATGAATATCAGATTCTTTAAATTGACAACATTAAAATTCTGAATGCTTTTAAGCATGGGAATAAAATTTTTTGAAACTTGTGAGTTTGCTGATTAATGAGCTTAAAGTGTTCAATAAATTAATATATACAGGATTAAAAATTTCATTTATTTTCTATATAAGATTTTTCATATTGAACGTTTTAATCATATATGAAAGCAGAATGATATCTAAAAACTGGTTTCAAAATAAGAGAATATCAATTTCGGTTATACTAGAATTGATTAAATTGAAACTGGAATATTTAGAAATATTATTGAATTTGTAGAATAGAATTGTCAAGTTTTTCTAAATTATGTGTACAAAAATGATTGATTTATTCATATTTCAAGAAATTTGGAATGCTATGGTTAAAATGTGATAGAATGTATGAAATATAAATTTGATGTTTTACATATGAAACTTTTAAATAACTGTATAATTCGTATTCTTTTTTTTCCCTTCATTCCCTGATCTTAATAAGGTTAATTAAAAAAAATTAAATTTTCTCGAAAATGAAACAAGTACTATCATAAAGCAATTGTATTTTTATGTATTTTATATTACTAGCAGTAAATACACATGCGTCAAGCGCGCTTTCTCGTCCATGCATTTTTATTTTCTTATCCATTATCAAGCAAATTTTTCAATATTAAGAGTTTTTCAAATTTTTGAAACAATAATTGATAACTTCGAATTGAAAGTACTTGACAATTAATAAATATATTAAACGATTTCAAATGAATATAAAATTTATTATTGAGTTTAAAACTGACGAAAACATAAACAAAACAATTTAAAATATTTAAATCTAAAATTACAAAATACAGAACTGACTATTAAGGCTTTCAATATCCAATTTTGTAATTTTGAACATTTTAATAGTGAAATTGTCCTAATATTTTTAATATTTGAATTTGAAAGTATTATCGATGCGGGAGGATTTCAATTTGAAACTGTTTACTTATTATAGCTATCAAGAAAAAATTACTGTAAAATATTAGCAGTAAAATTCTTAACAAAATTATGAAATATTTCAGGGTGGCTTCTGGAACCAAAAACAAATTTCTGGTAATTTCCCGGTTATGAAATATTTTTTTGGTCAATAATAATGCTTATGTTCAATAGAAAGAGCATAAAAGACCTGAAGGAAAAAAAATTTTTAATTGATATTAAAAAAGATATAGATCCTTGAAAAAGATAGTATTCGCTCAAAACCTGGTGAATGCTTATTTTCACGAATGAATAATAAAATGTTGATTTTTGAACCTGAAGGTATTAAAAAAACCAAAGCTTCTCTTTCAGTGAAAAAAACCATTGAATAAAAAAGTCACATTTATTTTTCACTTCCGGCTTTGAGTCTCCATTTTTGATTTCTTGTTTTTGAAGCAAAAAACTTTAGTTTCAAGGTATAAAAAATTGAACTGTTTTACAATTGCGCATTCAAAATGATAATTTTAAATTGAAATTATAGAAATTTCAAAGATGATAAATATGAATAATGAATAATAAATATACTCGTAGTATCAAGTGAAATTCAAAGTAATGGGATACATTTTCTTCCTAATAAATGTGATTTCTGTCAAAGAAAAATCACTATCATTTAGACTGTTTAAAATTAAAGAATTTTAAATATTGTGAACCTTTAAAGTTTAATTATTCTAAAAACGTTTCAAATTATATTCTTTATGATTTCAAACTTCGTTTAGAAATTGAAGCATTCTCAAATTAGGATCTTGAAACTAGGTCGATAAAAATGAATTATTTTTAAATTGCGTATCATGATTTTTAAATGCAATCATTTTAATCTAAAGTCCAAGATTAATAATTTGAAAATCATGGGGAACAACTTAATTTGGAAGAAACACTTATAAGATGTCTTACTGACGTATAATAATAAACTGTCATATTGAAATTATAGAAAAAATTTCGACACAAAAAACACGTGGCAAGCGAGCGGAAACATAGGAACTTTAATGTAGACAGAATGAACACAAGTTAGGTCATTATATGAAGGGTGTCACGGCATAACCATGTAAGTGCCATTTTCTTGAAAACAAGTTTGATTAGCTTAAAAATTCTCTAAAATTCTACCGGAGATGGTGGTGCAAGGATATATCTAAATTCGAACCGGAAGTGAGTTTTTAAATCTCGTGCGTTTCCAAAACCATGTGTGTGCCATGTGTGCACGTACGCGACATTAATTTGCATTCTTCTTCAATGTATTCAGCCTTCGTTCACGTACTGCCGGTGTTGTTTTTCATCTTGCGAGTGAAATTGAAAGTGCAAAATGAATGTAGAAGATGAAGAAAATGTGCACTGAATTTCCTATTTTAAATGGGAATTTTTGTAAAGCACTATATTCAAGTGTTTTATCTCTCATTGTACCTTCCCATTGAGAATGGTAGTTTTTCTGACATATTTTGCAACTAACCCGAGTAAAAATGCTTCGACTTGAGTTCGACTTGGCGATGTCTTGAGTTCGTCTCCAAGACATCGATGTCTGGCTGCGTCTCAAAACTGAGACGAGACATAAGACAATGTCTTACTTTTATGGTTTCAGCATAGTGATTTCAAGTCGGCGTAACTTGTCTCAATACGAACCTTTTCGACTCAGAAATGAGACCTCCAATGAGACTGTTAACAGATGCGAAGGATTAAAATTAATGAATGAAAAATTTGTAAATATTAAATTAGTTACTTTTAATTTAAAAATTCAGAATCTTTGGGTCTGAACGAGTATAACCCTGAAAAATTTTCCTCAGAAAAATTAAGATTGTAATTTTCTATAAGCATCTCCTAAGCCGTTAGACATACGTAAAAACAAACAACATTTTCGGTATCGTCGTCAAACAAGTATAATACAAATGAAAATCTATACATTAATTGATTCAATATATATATATATATATATATATATATATATATATATTGTGTAAAAATATACAAAATTGTTTAATTATTAACAAAGATTAGCTTTTATGACAGTCAGAATGAGCCTTTTTTCAGGGAGGTATATACTCGAAGTTATAACCCGCTCGACTTGAAGTCTTAAAAATTTGACTCAACATATAAATATATGTCTTCGGGACATAGAAACTTGTCTCCAAGACATAAATTGAAGTCTGGCTCCATCTCAATAAGGAGACATGCTGAAGTCGAACTTTTCGACTTCAGCGTGTCTTGATTGGGGGCAATTCAAGTCGAAACCAAGTCGAAGAATTTTTACTCGGGAATGCTATTTAAACTACTGGTGATTGCAACTATGGTTTTATAATTTAATTTGTGAATATCGCTCTTTCCTAACTTCAATTTGCTATCGAAAATATTAGTCTTTCCAACGCTAAATGGCAATTATTAAGTTTGAAGTATATTTATAATTGATACGAAAAAAGTATTTTTCGTATCGCTGTGACAATTAATATGATTTTCTCGACTATATCCTAGATTTCCATTGAACTCTGATTAAAATAAATATTATAATACCAAATTTTACAATCAATAGTTTCTCCGTGTGCACCATGCTTTGGCGACGACACCCTTCATATATATACTTATAATTATTAATTAATGATGTAATATAAATTGTTTTTATTCATTAGTTGTTTGCTTTTAAAATAATGTGATCTAAATTCGTTTAGGAAAAAGGAGGCGCTTTTGTTGCAGAATATTATTGGCATTTTCAAAAATTGAATTATTTTTAAAAATTTCTTAAAAAATTTAGAACAAAATTGTATTAAAGAACGCGATAATAGTTATAAATTAAAAATAGATAAGAATTATAAAGCATCCACTACATGATTCTCGACCTTGGGGATGGAAGGAATATTGAACTTATCTATAATGAAAGTGTTCCATAAACGTTCACGTCATCCGGCTTCAGTAGTGTAAAGATTTTATCGTCAGACAGTGGTGTCAACTACTACATTGTCGGACGCGAATGGGAAACTCACTATTTCTGTAGCAGAAAAATACCACAGGCTTTTGTTGACCTCGCCACTCTGTAAAATGTTCGAATTCTGTTTCCTCAATCGAGAACCACATGAGTGTCGAGTATTTCAATGAACTGTTAAGCACAAACTCCTCGTCATTCACGATACTTTGCACAAACCACTTCCATAAAAAAGGATACTGAATATATGCGCGCTCAAAGGAACATAAAACGCTATTTTACACAGAGAGGAATGAAAACTCAATTCTCTTGTGAAATGTCTTGAAAGCGAACAAAAAGTTTCATTGAGTTATTCAAATTATTCACTAAAGCAACACCAGTTCAATTAATAATTCAAATGCTTGCAATAATACCTCACTTGGAAGTCAATTTGCTTAATGTTTTATTATTCCGATAAAAATGAATCATGTCACTATAATTGAATTAATTATTTCATTATATAGAGTTTGATTGTTGGACGAATTCATTCCAGATCGGGTAGGATGTGCATCCTCATGTCAAAGAATCGTTTTTAGACTTAATATGTTGTTTTTCAAAGAATTTTAGATGTCACGCATTTCACCAATTTCACGATCAAATTTTGTTAAAGTTACACTAAACTGTAACAAATGTCTGTCGGAAACTTCCAATACATGCATTGGAAGTTTATTTTAGAAACGTAAGGTAACGCTACAATACATGATGTATCGGAATTTGACAATATCTCATAGAGTTCGCGCTACTGGAATGCAAAACGGTGACTCAGCGAATTACAACACTTACAATACATGTATTCTAGTTTCATCATTCCAATACCGTATTTGCAATTTTACCATACGCTTGTATTGTAGAAGTGTTGTAGAATCCCAAACATTCTTCATAGTGTACTTTTGGAAATGGTCGCTACGATTCACAGTGGGGTAAAAAAAACGTCGATGGACGAATTGATTTTCAGAAGACTATTATTATCCGATTTAAACTTCTTTTTTTTTTAAACGAAAGATAATAAAATTTTGCATCGAACTGTCGAACTGGCTATTTTTGGAGGCACAAACTTGATTTTTTTAATGCAATTAACTGTAAATAACATACTTTAAAATTTTTAAGAACATTCTGATGACAGTAAACAATTCATTACTGTGAGCAACAATTGTTTAAACAAATTTTTATCATGTTATGTATTTGTAAATAAAATACCGCTTTTTTCACGGAATTAACAGCCAGTTATTTAGCAATGATTTTTTGCTATGAATCGACAACATTTGATAATTTTTTAACCAAATTTAATTAAAAAATGCATTATTTGGTTATTTTTCAGCATTTAAGGGTATGTGACACAGTCAAATACCTATATTACCGACCTCACTTTTTCAGTTTATTAAATTTTTTTTTTGAACCTAAAATCTTTTTTTATAAATAGAATATCGGACTGAAACTTTGTAATATGTATCAGAAGACCATAAACTACGTTTATGTACCTTATTTGAATAGAAATTTCGCTAAAAATTATTTTCAAAGAAATTAAAACTGCGACCATTTTTGTACATGTTGTCTTTGTACCTTGAAATTTTTTGAACCTAAATACTTTTTCTATAAGTAAAATATCGGCTTCAAACTTTCAGAGATGCAAAAGCCGACAGTAGAGTACGTTTATGTACATCATTTGAGTATAAAAGATGCAAGAAGAAAAATTCCAACTAAATGTCAACAAGGGTTGCCAGTTCTGTCGGTATTCGCTGTGAGCATGAAAATGCGAAGTCTGGCGGCAACTAAATGAAGCCAATAACGATTTCAATACCTACATAATTCAACATTGAAACAACATATTTCACTCAACTTTTATGACGGACACAACTTTCATAAAATATTATTGTAGGAACACCGCATCATCAATCTTTGACAGCGTGGACCCCATATTTCAGATGTAGACGAGCCAGCTGATAGAGCCTCGATTAGTGGCCGCCAGACTGCGCATTTTCGTACCCATCGCGAATACCGGAGTTGACATTTAGTTGGAATTTTTCTTTTTGCATCTTTTATACTCAAATGATGTACATAAACGTACTTTACTGTCGGCTCTTGCATTTCTGAATGTTTGAAGCCGATATTTTACTTACAAAAAAAGTATTTAGGTTCAAAAAATCCACCCAGTTTTAATTTCTTCGAAAATAATCTTTTGCAAAGTTCCTCCTCGAATAAAGTACGTAAACGTAGTTTATTGTCTTCTCATACATTTTCCAAAGTTTCAGCCCGATATTTTACTTACAAACAAAGTTATTAGATTCAAAAAAAAATTCGGAAAATTGAAAAAGTGAGGTCGGTAATGTAGGTATTTGACTGTGTCACATGCCCTTAAACTTATTTTTCCTTGTGTAATCAACTGTTAATAACACATTTTTTTTACTTTTTTTGATAGTTTGATAACGATCCACTATTTTTATTTTTATTAACAATTTAATTAACGTAGCCATACGCGGTATATAATATAAGATTTTTACAAGTATTTCACAGGTGGGGATATTATTATGAAATCAAACTAATTCTAAGAAAAAAACTTTCTGTTTTGCTGATATCGTCAAAAATGCATGAAACAATGCCAGAAAGACCACTGCTTCCAGAAGCCAGATCAATGCTTCTAGAAACTACCTAATAGTACTAACTCTGATCATTTTATTAGTATTGACTACGATCATTTTATCGTAGTAGGTTATTTTCAAAATAAAGCGATCAATTCCGTTAACCGAAAAAAACGTCAAGTAGTAATGAAGTTTCTTTAATAAATCATCAATTTTTATCAACTTATGGCAAGGAATTATTGCTAAGTAATTTTAATTATACTCCACAAGAAAAAAAATGTTTAATTTACAAAACCATTAGCCGAGAGAAATTTGTTTACTACACTGTTAATAAAAATAAAAATAGTGGATCGTTATCCAACTATCAAAAACAGTTGAAAAATGTGTTATTAACAGTTGATTACAAAAAAAAAAACAAGTTTAAATGCTGAAAAATAGCCAAATAATGAATTTGTTAATTAAGTTTGGTTAAACAATTATCAAATGTTGTCGATTCATAGCAAAAAATCATTTCTAATTAACTGGCTATTAATTCCGTGAAAAAAGTGGTATTTTAATTATAAATACATAAAATGATAAAAATTTGTTTCAACAATTGTTGTTTACAGTAATAAATTGTTCACTGTCATCAAAATGTTCTTAAAAATTTAGAAGTTAGTTATTTACAGCTAATTGCATAGAAAAAATCAAGTTTGTACCTCCAAAAGTAGCCAAATAGTGCATTTGTCAATGAAGGTAGTTTAAACAATTATCAACTTTTATTTGGTGACCAAATATGATACTTAGGTTTCATTTCCAAGTAATATATGATCGATTCCATAGAAAATTTTTTATTTATTCCATCAAAAATCCCTGATATGGATATTTGTTTATAAAAATTGCTTTTAAAATAACAAATTATTTATTAACTTTTATTAATTCAACTAAAAAACTGTTTTTGTCCATAAATTGTTCAAATTTAGTGCGAATCAAGTGACGAATCGCCGCCAATCCCCACGAAACCATTTTCATTCACTTATTTGTTTATAAAAAATTCAATAAATTTCTTAACATTTGCATTGCTATTGGACATCTTTTTGGGATAGTTGCTTTCAGTTTTCTAGGTATTTTCGATTCAATCAAAGTATTTTTTAACAATCGGTATACTTCAAAAGTCAAAGTTTTTGTTTTCATTGTTGTTATTGAATAAACCAAAAAAATTAACAAAAATGTAAAAATTGGCCATGACAGTTCCATGCGAAATTTTATTAGCTTTCATTCTAAAAAAAATGTTAAAATCGGATAACAAATGTCTTCTGAAAGTCAATTTGTCCACAGAAGTTTTTTTTTGCCCCACTGTGCGATTGGCGCGAATATTATTAAAAATCACTGTTGACTTCGAAACGTGATTACTCGTTCAAAAAAGGAGCAAGAAAAGTTTTTAGAAGCTTATTAAAAAGCTTATCAAATTCCACGTCGAAAGATCTCTAATGAAGATATTTTTTACTCTTCGAAGAGAATATACCACGTAAGAAATTAAAAAAGCCATGCAAGAATTTCTGTTGTATTTTTTACAAAAACCAGAGTGTAAAGAAATATACAATAATTACAAGCAATGATCGGCGAAAGCACAAAATATGTTGTAATGTTGTAATTATTCCGATATACATAGTATGCGCGTATTTTTCGCAAAAAAAACACGTGGGAGCGCTTTTTCAAAATTTGAAATTATGATTATAAAAAAAGGCCGTGGCTACGTGTACCGAAATTTCGGTAAAAATAGCCGGATTTTTTCGTTAAGAATAACCGGAGCTGAAAAAGGGGCTATTTGTAAAGAAATTTCGGTACAAATAGCCGAATTTTTTCAGTACACGTAGACATTCCCATAATAAAAGTTTTCAATACAAAATTTTTATTTCTCAGTGGCTGTTAAGCATGAAACATAGAGTAAAACGGCTCTGCAAAGAATAATATGACATTGTAACTGTCGAATCTTGAAAGGGTTCTATTTTCCTTTAGTGTAAAAGGTTATTAAAAGATAACATTATGGAACTTTTTTTGCAGAATATTCTCCTCTTTGAAAAAAGTATACTTCACAAGGAAATGATTCTCAGATGAGACCCAGCCTGTTCGATTTTGAATGATTTCGCCCTAATTACGAGTTAATTTTGAAGAGTTATTATTAGTATATTGTGTACCTATGATAAAAAGACGTTTACCTACTTGGTAACAAATGTATGATTCACAAGTTTATCAAGTCTGTCATTTGAGGTTAGGTTGACGCGGCCATAATTGTACACATGCGACTGTGAAAGCGCATGCGCGCAGTATGATCATGAGATCATGAGCCCATAATACTCCTAGGAGTATTACGGACTAATTATTCTACTGCGCGCATGCACATCGGTTTCCCTTCTCCTGTTGTGTCAACAGCTACATTCAGAACTAAAAATACGCTGATAAAACGCGTAAATCGTGCCTGCGTTACATAAATTTACTACATTTAACCAAGAGTAAATAATAAATATTTGCCTGTTTACTACACTTGGATAAGTTACATTGAGGCCAAGCGAATAGAGTAATTCTGTCGAATTTTAGAAATTTTTGTCGCGACATGGTCGGTGAAGCGGTGCGAAAGTTTTCACTGTTATCAAACAAAAGGTCTGTACTTTTGCTCGCGCTGCCCTTTCACATTTCAATATGGGTACTGGCGCAAGTTCCGGTAAACAAATTAAAACTTCATTTCACTTTCTCATCGACGTCGCCCCAGATCGAATTTAACTCTGGAATATCAACAACCACTTTTCATCAAATTAAGACAGACAATTACGTGGGAAAATTTGATTTATAGTAAAACGATTTTTTTCAAAATAATAATTTTATTGAAAACTTGAAAAGCTAATTTAATTTTCATTAAAACTTCAATAATTGAATATCAAGAATACATTCAATTTTCTGGGAAAACATTGTCTAGTGTAAATCATGTTTTTTTAGAATCAATTTATTAAATCCGTTTCTCTAAGTTATGTACAATAAAAGATTTGACTATCTTGCAAAATTTGTTTTTAAATTATGAAAACTGATTCGATATGAAGGCATCATGCAACCAAAAAATTTCCTTGACAACGAATTTGGAAAATTTACAATCTGAAGATGTGCAAAATTTATGTTTTAAGAAAATGTTTCTTTGCGTGAGCAATCAGAATTGCTGCACTACTAAGATAGCTTTCAAGAATTATTTATCGCGATTGTCTGAAGTTTCACACCAACGGTTTTTCAATTTATAAAAACAAAATTTACATAAATTTCAGAAAACGGAATATCCATGTCATGAGGTGAGAAGCAATCTCAAATAAAAATACAATTTAAATTCTTACTTGTGTTTTTTTAATGATTGACGTAATCTGCTGGTATCGATTGACAGCTTATATTATTTTTTCCCGTGTAATAATTACTCATCTATCCGATCTTCTCATAAGGTTTTTGTAAAAGTATAACAAATAATGTGACGTTAAATCGATTTTGTGTTTGAAATAGATTAATATTTGCAGAACCGCTGCACAGATTTCATTAGTACAGTTGGTTGAATTTCAGATATATATACGAATACGTACTTCTCTCATAATTCAAGTAACTGTTTGCTGCTCCTGCGAGCATAAAGATCCCTTTGAATGATTAGAAAACTAATTAGGAAAATAATTCATCAACAAGGTAACATTTCTTTAAATACATTTTAATGTTTTTAATTTTTTTACGCATTTTCTTTCTACATCTCTATTAATTGAACATTTTTTCATAATTTTATCCTGAATATATATTAATAATAAAGCGAATTTGCAGTTGTTTGTATATTTGCAACCAGCAATTAGTATTCACGGTTCGCTAAACTTACACACCGTGTTAATTCTAAACAGAATTATTGAAGGCTCCCTAGCGTTTTCATTCATTCGAGAAATATTACTAATATAATAAATGTCAGTGTCTACTTGTACCGAACAAATCTGGCTGTTCATACCAAAGTTTCAGAGCCCGTAGCCATGGCGATAATAAATAGAACATTTTTTAGAATCAAATATAAAAATATAAGAAAAAAATGTCAAATTATGGGTAATCCGATAATTTAAAAAAGTGGGAATATTTGGATAGAAGTCTCGCGACAATTGTAAATATTAGGACATGGTAAATATAATTAATTATCTGAATTAAGACTTACAGTTTTGTAGAACATACAAGCTTGTCTGTCTTCATCCTCTCCCGTTGGACAGTCTATGAAACCGTCACAAAGAACGTGGTCATCGATACATCGATATCTACCCATTCGATCTGGCGTTGGACACGCAAATCTTTCCATTCCATCCTCCGACGATGGACATTCTAGAAAATAAAAAAACACATATTAGTCCTGAAGTCATTGATGTTAGTTTTTTTAGTATTTGTAAAGTTTTTAATAGATTTCTATTCATCCTAAAGCAAAAAATTCCTCTCCACGTAAATTTCTCACCAAGTTTACCAAAAAATATTTCGAATACTTGAGAAATGAAAGCCTAAAAGTTTTTAATCGCAAGTTCGGAAGATTACTATTTAATAAGCATTCAATAAATTGTAAATATTCTCGATTGTAAGATATTTTCAAGGCACTGACTAGTATTGTGAGGGTTGCTACAGAACCTAGAAAAGCATGAGAAAAGTCCTGTAATTTTGACGAAGAACCTGCAAATATCTATTGTCATTACTTTTTGAGTTTTTTAAAATTATCTTAGTAATTTTCTGCTCAGTACACCTGCTACTCTTTTACTATTTCATATTCATCATTTTTTTCACATTATTGAAAAACTTTGTTTAGACTGAAATAATAGTCGAAAAGTATTTATAATTTTGCACTTATTAATAATCTTATATACAGTATCGGCGGAAATTATTTACACGCATGTTTATTAAGCTATTGCTGATATCTCTTAATTTTTATAATTCTAACATAAAAATACTATTCTTATGGTAGCCCGAAAGTTAATAAAATTTTGCGTCTAATAAGCTTAAGTTGAAGGCAAAATGTCAATAAAAAAATATTGCAAAAAGACGTCAAAATTCGTGTTTAATTAATTGGTATAACTCCGGAAATAATCAACATTTTTCATTGTTCTTTGGCTGATTTTAAAGGTAAGTCTCTATAGTATTTTTTTAAATTGTTAGGATATTCTTAGAATTTTTTCGCTAGAATCTATCGGAGGGTCGAACTTGGTGCAAAAAAGTCACAAAATGTCAAATAATGTTTGGCCTTAGGGCAGGATATAGGGCCGAAATTCGAAAAATATTTTAAGAATTTAGTAAATTACTGTGAAGACTTTCCTTTAAAATTCGCCGAAGAACGATGAAAAATGTTGACTATTTCCAGAGTTATTTCAATTTTTCGAAAACATTGAAAGTTGAAGTCTTTTCGCAATATTAAACGCAGAATTTTATTAATTTTCATGTTATTATAAGGAAGAAAAATGTCATGCTAATATTACCAAAATTAAGGATCTTTAGCAAGAGCTCAATAAACAGGCTTGTCGATAATTTGCGCTGGTAGTGTACAAGAATTTTTCTAAAAGTTTACAAACAATGCAACGCTTTGAAATTAATTGGAATTGAAATTTTGAATACAACTTTAGAAAAAGTCCTGGAATTTTGAAATCTAACTTCGATAATAATCTTGATTATGGAATTTTTCATTAAACTAACCGGTCAAGGAATAGTGCTAGGGCTTGTATTACGGAATTTTGTGTAACGTTAGATCTGTAAAAGGGGTTAGTCTTACAGAAAATTCCGTAACGGCAGACAGCTTTGAATTTTCAAACAGAAATTCTTCTAAATTTGAAGAATATTTTCGAGTTCTGTAAAATTAAAAAATTTCATAACTTGACACTAAAATTAAAACTAAAATTTCAAAATTATGTAGTATTGAGTCGGTGCTATATGCGAATTTCGAATGCTTTGGAATTCCAAATATTGAAACTCGAATTTTTGAACTTGAAGTTTGTCCGAAGTGCATCATTGGATGAGTTAATATGTACATTATTCGAGATTTTGCCAAGCATTAAGAATTATGGATTTAAATGTTAAAAGCTCTCAAATTTAATGAATAACATATTTCGATTTAAATTTATAATGAATTGAAATTTTGGATAATTAAAATTTACAGGATTCAAGATACAATTTTTTTTAATTTATACGTTTCTAATTTTGAGAATTAAGATTTTTAGGCCATACAATGTTTAAGCTGAAAAAAATGTATTTGAAAAACAACTGAAAGCACTGAAAATTTTGAAATTTAAATAAGAATGAAAATTTCTAACTTTGTATTATCAATCTCTTGAAATATTTAAAAGCAACAGAATTAAAAGATTCACTGTTTTTAATTTTGAAGCTGCTTAAGTTTCAAATGAGTTGATTCTAAAAAGTTAAAGTCACTAATTTCTTTAAGTTTTAGCTTTTATTCTATCCATTATTCTTTAATTGTACAATATGTGATTCATCAATGTAAACAATTCTACAGTTCTTCAATGTATACATATTTAAAATTTCAAACATTTTCAATAACTCCTGGGTTGAAGTGTCAAATGTGAGAGAATTAAAATTGCAAAAGTACTAGAAATATTTTTTTTATAGTACTTGGCCTATGCATACGTATTATTTTTCAATATAAACTCTAACATGAGAAATGGGTTTTTAAAAAAATTTTACAAGAACAGTACGTAAAAGATTGATAAGATGAAGAAAAATTATAGTGAAACAAATTTTTTTATTAGCTTTTGCTGCTAACCAATTTTTGCTTTATTTATAACTAAACCTTTTTCTCAGTCATCAATCCCTGACATTCCAATTTTCCGATTAATCCACTTTAGTAAACTTCACATCCCTGAATAATTGTTCTTCATCAATAATTTTCAAATAACATATTAATTTAGGATAATTATAATTAATGTGAGCATCAGAAAGACGTTATTCCGAAAGTGTTAACAGAAGATGAACCTTGCACTTTATTGAACATAATGTCAGGAGGCAAGAGTATAATAATGCTATATCCTTAAATTAATAACCTCAGGCAAACTATAAAGCAACAGAGTTGAGCTCTGCTAATTAAATCCGTCGTCGAGCGCATTATCCGTCCCTCACCTTAAAAGCATAGGTAACAGTGGGCAAGAACAGGACAACTGCTCAAAAGAAGAAGAGAAAGGGAAAAAATTTTTTGGCTGCATATTAGACGTAAAAAGGCAAGGGAAATTTTCGCCACTAAGAAAATATCTCCTTTGATACAAGGACCCGACCGATACTTTCGTTCCATTTCGTTACTTCCAATTAAACAAAATAATTTTGATCCAATTATTACTGTAATTTCAGATAACATATAATTTCGGCCAAATCAAGAGATAACAGATCAAAGTTTAGTAAAAAATCATTTTTTTCTATCAATATCGAAATGGAACGAAAGTTTCGGTCGGGTCCCTGCTTTGATTTGCCTCAAGAAAAGCGCACTCAGAGAAAATTATGTCGGGTTCAATCCTTTCTCTTCTGATTTTTACCTCATTTTAATATCATGCGGTTTTCAGGTACACTTCCGGCACAAAGTCCGTACATATAAAACGAAAAAGAAATTTTATTTGAACTTTATAAATTCCATCAAAATAATGATTATACTTCAGGTAATGTTTACATTTATGCTGAGTGATAATTTATACTTCAAACGATATTTCTGATATTTTTTTTTAGTTTCAGAACTCTTCAGCAATGATGGTTTTCGAATTTCATGCATAGGTCTTTTTCGATTTTGTATTAAATTTTTAGATTTAACGAATTTTAAATTGTGGGCTACTTTCTTGATTTACGGATAGTGTTTCTATGAGTTTAAAATTCAAGTTGCAATCATTTTTACAGTCTCATAATTTATGATAGAAAATATTAGATTCATGAGAACTTGGACCTATCCAGTTTTCATCCATTCTCAACATATGAGGCACCCTAAGCCAGAAAAACTGTTTTTGACCATAATATCTGTCTGCCGATTTGTCTGGCACGATAGGTTTCAAAAGAATTTCCTTCGGTACACTTTTTTGTATTCCAAAGAGACAGGTCAAGTTCGTTAGGCAGCCTTCTACCGCCACTATTGATGGTTTTAGCTATGAAAAATAAAACATGAGAAAACTAAAAATTCAAATAGATTAAAAGAATTAAAATTATCTGAGAGCTTACAATGTCGAAGCATTAAATTATGGAAGATTTGAATTTGCAGCATGAAATGCATACGCAATTTCAATATAAATACAAATATATGATATTTTAAAACGTGTAAGCTACCTAACATTAATTAAATCTCTAATTTAAACCCGGCCTATTTTGAATTGTGTACAACATTTATAAAGAAATATTTTTTTTTAAATAACGTTTCGTCTGCAACTGCAAGTGGAATGAAAACGTTTCAACAAATGAAAATATTTATATTTAAATTATAAATTAATTTTTGAACTAAAAAGCCTTAAAATTGTATGAATAAAACGCTATCGACTATAGCTTTTTAAACTAGAAATTTAGAGTTGAAGCAATTTAAAAGAGATTATAGAAACTCGATAGTCTATAATACCGCTGATTTCGAATTGAGTATTTATCGAGTGATATAGGTGGGTAGAATTGTATTAGCCGTTTGAAATTTGTCGAGAGTTCAATTGTGTGCCAATAGTATCGATTTTCGCGAGGAGTTCGACTGCGACGAAGGCCCAACAAATGGATCAATTGTTGAATATTTGAACCAATGGGAACTGTTTCATTTTCGATGATGGGAAGTTGAACTTATACGATCCAATTAAGCCGAACAAGTGTAATTAGAATAGAGAAACTACGATACACTAGTTAATATATTACGTTTGTATCAACAGGTGGTACAGGGCTTTATGTTCCTGTAGCTGTTACATTTCGAACTTCAGCTGTCAGTGCTTCAGGCGATAACCACGGCAACAAGTTGACCTCCCTATAGACCAAAAGTGTGAAAACATTCTTTGTATCATCTCACAAACTCCTTGAAAAAATATTCGTGTTTATATTTTCATTTCATTATATTTTTATATTTATTTTATATCACCCTTATCTTATATACAGAAATAGTTTAATTGAACTAATTATTGTTTTCACTCATTTATTTATTTCAGCATCATAAACCTTCAATTTTGAAAGATTAATTCAAACTTTTTCATGTTAAGGTTTTTTTGCTTAAATAAATACATTAAATTCGAGGACATTCAATTTCGAGCCTGCAAGTATCCAAATAATTATCCAAATTAAAATTGAAATTAGAAGCCCCAAATATCAAAACTCAATATCTTGCGCGCGATGAAAAATTAATTGTAATTCATTCGACTACATACTTTCAAAACTAATTAATTGTTGGTTCAGATTTGAAAATTGAATAATATCAAAAGTAAAAAATTTGAAGAGGGTAAGTTCGTAAGAAACCGAAACCTTAAAAACCTTTATTAAGGTGAACTATATGAACTCTAAAAATGTTCCTGATTTCTCATGCACATTCTGAGATTTCTGTGTACATTCCGCTTTCTTATGATACATACTAAAACGTGTTTTCAGTCCGGAAGTACATCGTTCATACCTCTACAAGATGTGGGTCATAACAAACTGAAGACCCCTTCGTAACTTTTATATTGCCTTGAGAGGAAAGCACTATAGCAGAAGGAACGTGGAGTATAACTTTATTTAACTGATTTTCAGTTTTACACTCGTTTTTATGCATATGACCAATTCCATTTCAAATCAGGCAACATTTCAACAAAAGTCTATCAAAATGATTTGCTATTCAGATATATAATTCTATTGTGAAAATAAAGAAACCAGTATTTCACAACATAATCAATAATCTTTTTTTTTTTTTTTGATTTTTCACAATAATTCGAAGATTGTCATTATAAGAAATTGATAGAAAGTTCAATCCAGAAAATACTGATTTAAATTTGAAAAATGACCCACTTTCTACAATTTGTATAATTTTTTAAAAAATAGCTGGTAATATGTAATAAATATCTCGTGAGTTTTTTTCTTGGTAATTCACTGCTTCACATGGAAAAAAGTATTTTTGAAAAAGTGAAGTTTTGAATTTTTCTTAGAAATAACGTAAGGTACAAAAAAAGGTTCACATCAAAGTTGAAATATCTAGAAAAGTTCTACCAAACATACCTCTCACTCTTTTGTGATAGCTTGCATCGTTTACGAGAAAAAATGAAAAATTATATTTTAAAAAAATTCTTCCGGCCTCAGAAATGGTTTAGCCTGCATAAATATGATGAGATGCCTTTTTATGTTAGCAAAAACGTTTTAAAAATATTGAAAAAAATCAAAAGGTTGGGATTTTCTGAAAATATTCTTTTCGTAGTTTCAAATTTAGATGAACACTTTTTTTATTTTTTCTTACATTTTGTTTATAGTTTTTGCTCATATGAGAAAGGCATCCTATCAGTTTTTATAGGAGCTTAACCATTTTTTGCTCGTAAACATATCACTAGTTATTTCTGAAAAAAATGTTGGAAAGTGGGGTTTTTGAGATAATCCACTTTCAAGAATTTTAGATAAACAGTCGCCATTTTGTTATTTTTCAAATATTTTTATTTTCGATATGATCAATTGAAAGAGAAATAATTCCTATGCCGAATAAAAAAACTATATCGCAAATATCGCCTCTCGTTCGGAAGATCCAGCATTTTGAAAAAACCTTTCTCTCAATTTTAGAGAATTCGCAGGTAATCTACAATTTTTGATTTGACTGTGAAATGCCAGTTCCTTTATTTTTACCATAAAACGATATATCCAAATACTAAATCATTCTGACAACCTAAGCTGGACCTCTCTGTCTGATTTTAAATGGAATTGGTCACATACAATTTCAATAACATTCAACTTTAAAGTGATATATTACCGAATGATTAAATTTGGCGTTGTTCTGCTTATAATAAATAAGCGCTGGCGCATCAAAAGCTGCAAAATTAAAGGAGCTCTTCATTTTAATTCACTATTCCACAATCTCTCAAATCTTTTAACTCAACCCATTTTTTTCCGTTTTAAAACTTCCTGAAATTTTTTTAGCGAAAAAGGTAATGAGAAGAAAGTGTTCTAGATAAATAATTTTATAATATAAACAGATATATCAGAGTCAGAAAATATAATATAATATTTTAGCTGTTTGATATTCATTTTATTTTTAAAAAAATGTTGGGAAAAATGTTCGCATATCAAAAGTGCCCTATATATGTGGAAAAGTACCCATATATGCTAATGAATCAGTGAAATTGCCCTCATCATGTGATTGAATTTCATATTATATTCATTTTGTCGGCTGAAATATTAATAATAAAATAAGGTACGTTCAAGATTATGTATTTTTAACGCAACGAAAACATTTCAATGGTGCGAATATTTCACATTATTTATGAAGATCGAATGACAAGCTTGCAAACCGTTATCAGTTCATTTCAAGTAATGATAAAAACTTTTCAAGTTATTGAATGATTGAATAGAAACATGGGTGTCTGAAAATGATATAAAGTTTGTCCATAAAAGCTATTTGAGTAACATCTTGAAAATGTTGAAACCGGAAATAAATTTTCATAAAATAATCATGATCGATTCTAATTTTCAAGAGTGTAATTTAGGAACAGTCTTTTGAAACATTAATTAATCGATTTACTAATTACATTTCTCTTAATTCACCTATTTTGAAGAAGTAAACCGAACTTAATTTGCAAATTAATTTCGTATACCTTTCAATAATGAATCACCTCTCAACAAAGAAGCAAAGATTGATCATTTCAAATAAAAAATGTATCTACTGGGTCAATAATTTAGCTCTAATTAGGACGCTCGTGCTTAATTTGACTTTCGTTTTCAATGTTGACTCGACCGAAACATTTGGGGAAATAATTAATGAAGTAGAAACACGTTTCGCCGGTACTGTGAATTAGATTTATATACGAATTGAGGCCAGAGATGGTCGGAATAAATAAAGAGGGAGTACGAAAGTTCGAGTCACAGCGACAGGTCCCAGGAAAACGTCGAGAGGGACTAAATAAAGAGGAAAAAATGAGCTTCAAGAGGAGGGTGCAGGAACGAGGAAAAAGAAGCGAACAAAACGTGGCCCTTTTTCGTAACTTAGCAACCAAGGGAGCTTATCGTGTTTTGACTATCATTTACTCGTGTGTGTGTATATTATATATATATATATATATACAATTTTTTACGTAAATATATGCATGTATATTATATATATATATATATATATATATATATATATATATATATATATATGTAAATGTACAGGGTGGGATGAGGCAAACTGTAGACAATGTTTGTAGTGAGACGAAAGCCGAAGCTGATTAGGTAAAGGGGAAACTGCACATTTCCACAACACAAAACGATTGAGGTCAAGCTATGTAATCGGTTTAAGGATTGTTTAGTATCGTACGATTCTTAGACACAGAGCACGAAATTCATTGTCGGAGATACATGGTCTATATAGCTACGTTATATGAGAGTAATCATCTTACTAGCTTTTGTCAAAAAGAAATCATTATAAATAATTATTCAAAATAATTTTTACTATACCATATTAGGGTTCCGAGAAAAAGTGCGTTTTTGAATTTCGCAAACGTTACTTCCTAAATTTCTTCATTTTGTGAAAAAATACTGCGATAACGTTTCTTTTATTTAAAAAAATTGGTTAGATGTTACGCTAAGTCGTCTTAGGTCTGAAAATAATTTTTCTGATTTTATAATTTAAAAAATACAAATTTAATGCTAAGAAATTCTTTTATCCCCAAAAAGTAATTTTTATTTATTGAGGAATTAGCCCTAAATTTTATGAAACAGAAATAAAATTGAAGATATTATCGGGCTTAGAATACGAAGATTTGTAATTTCAATACAATTAATTGTTTGAAATCTCCCAGGAACATTTTTTTTCTGAAATAATATAGACAGGATTTCTTCTGCAATATAATAAGAATATTCTCCGTGAGGATTAAATTACAAATATGCACACTGTGAGCAGAAAAAAATCTTGAATTTCGAACTATACCAAAAATAGACATTTCTATACCTTGAAGTTCGTATACTACTTTAAAATGTATTTTTACGTATAATTTTATATCAAGTCTTATTTTCAGCAATTAAAAATTCAATGAAATCGACAAGCAAAACTTATGAAAACGCATAATTGCACAGAACTCGACCTTGATTAAAATTAGGTTACATATTCAATTGGGTAAATGATAAGTAAAAATACAGTTTGAAGTACTATAGAAATCTTTAAATTGTAAAAATTTGTATTTTCAAGTATTTCGAAATTCAAGCTTTTTCCGGTCACCCGGTATAAATACTTTAAATTTATTCCTTTTGGAGAATATTCTTCTTATATTGTGGAAGAAATTCTGTGAATATTATTCTAGGAAAAAAATGTTTAGGGGCCATGTCAGACCATTCATTGTAATGAAATAGAAAGTTTCGTATTCTAGGTCCGATAATATCCCTAATTTTTTTTCATAAAAGTTAGAGCTTATTCCTCAATAAATAAAAAAATGTTTTCAGTGATAAAAGAATCTTTTAGCTTTGAATTTTTATTAAAAAAATAAAAATTACAAAAATTAATTTCTTAGGGAACTAAAACAGTCTAGCGTAACCTCGAAACAATTTTTTTAACAGAAAAGAAAATTTTTGGCAGTATTTTTTCACCAAAAGGAAGAAATTTAGGGGGTAGCGTATGCAAAATTCAAAAACACACTTTTTTGGCCACACTAATATATAGTATATATATATCAAATAAGGTTTAAACCTCAGAACCCGGGTTCGGGCAACGGATTTTCATGAAAAGTTTTGCATTGTGTAGCTAAGAGTACATACAAAAAAGTTAAACCATCAGAAATCGTTATTTAAAAAATTATTTTTTTCTTCAAAAATTAAAAAAAAAAAAGGATTATAAACTTAAATAACTTGAAAAAATTGAATCTTAGGCCCACAAAAATCCTTTGCATGCGGATTTTGGGGTTCATGCATATGAATGTGAGGTAAAAAAATAACAAGTAACGGACCAACAATTTTAAATAGTTATTGACTTGGAAAAAAAATTAGATTGTTGATATTTGGCATACATATCCCTTAAGGCATCGGAATTTTATATTAATCGAGTTAGGCTCGTTATGGTGGATGAAAACACCCTTAAATCGAGAAAAAAAAATAGTTTCTGATGATTAATTCGGAAAAGACACATCGAAGAAAAATTGCATTATCACATATATAAATAATACATCAAACTTACCACAAGAATAGTGGTATATATTTTTCGTGTGTGGTCCATATTTTTTTAGTTAGACACCGTTCTTTTTTTAAATCATATGTCGAGATGGGTTCGTTCCTCAATGATAATGGGAAGGACTGAATTTGTATAACGGAAAATTGTCCATAATTACAGTCGTACACATTTCCATCGAAAAACGGCCCCATTTGGATTAATGAGCTAAGAGCGTGCGATTAACGCTGTAAAACTCACCCTCCACTCCCGGCGTGAATTACTCGAAAAACACGGCCTGCATACAAAGAATGCTACAGCCATTCTTGTGGCAAATGTTATGTTATGTATTTGTCTGCGATAAAGCATTTTTTCACTGATCCACCCTTTCCGATGTAATCGTCAAAACCCATTTTTGGGAGGTGCTTCATTCGTAAAATGACACTTAAAAATGCAATAATTTGTTAAAATTATTATATGGTTTAGTAGTCAATGATAGTAAATAATTAATGAATCAATAATAATATAAAAATTCAACATGGGAAATTGAAAATGGCTGACCGAACAATTAAAAACATTTGAAATGAGTACACATTTTTAAAATGTAGTTCTATGATACAGGTCTTAGCGATGAGGAGAGAAATAGACTTGAATATGATTACAGACACAAAAACAGGAAAGTTAAACGACTAGTCAAAGAAAGTAAAGATAAAATCAAAACAGAAGAAGAGAAGAAAATACAAAACGACTTTGAAGGAACCATGAAACTATTATTTAAAGAGATGAAGGAAAGTAAAAGTACAGAGTTTATCAGCATGAGAAACAGCAAAGGTGAAATGCTATATGATACAGATGGGATAGTAGACGCTTTAAAAGACTTTTTTAAAGTATTATTTTTATTTATAAAGTATAAAACCCAATTGAAAAAGTCTGTGTCACTGAGGTTAGAGATATAATTAAGAACTTAAAAAAC
This sequence comes from Andricus curvator, assembly GCA_932195095.1. NCBI lineage: Eukaryota > Metazoa > Arthropoda > Insecta > Hymenoptera > Cynipidae > Andricus > Andricus curvator. The sequence continues at coordinate 947,016 of CAKNYM010053339.1, read as the reverse complement.
GGTAAGGCTGCTGCTGTAGACAGTATTAGCGCTGAAATGCTTAAATACGGTGGTGAGTACATACCTCACAGGTTGTGCGAATTGATAAATTTATGTATCGAGATGGGAGAAGTCCCAGACGATTGGAGAAAAGCGATTATCGTACCAATATACAAAAGAAAGGGAGATGAAAGCAACTGCAATAATTACAGAGGTATCAGCTTATTAAGTACCGTAAGTAAAATATATTCAAAAATACTTATTCGTAGGGTAATGAAAATTACAGAAGAAAATATATGGGAAGTCCAAAGTGGATTTATGCCAGGAAGATCGTGTATAGATCAAATATTTAGCTTAAGACAGATCACAGAAAAAAACTTGAGAGTAGGAAAGTAAGTTTTCTGTGCATTTGTTGACCTAGAAAAGCAGTTGACAAGGTAAATAGAAGTAAACTTTAGGAAGTCCTTAAAGAGTACGGAGTGAATGGATGGCTCCTACAAGCAACAAAAACAATATATACAGTTAGTAAAGCGAGCGTAAGGGTTAATGGGAAACGAGTGACTGTTTCGATATTATGCAAGGCGTGAAACAAAGATACGTTATGTCATCATGGCTATTTATCATATTTATGGATAAGCGTCTAAGGATGGCCCTCTTCGACGAAAAAGATGTAGATCTCGAAACAGTGAAGGTACGTGGGTTAGCTTTCGCAGATGACAAGATTGTTATGGCAGAATCAATCGAGGACTTGCAAAGAGTGTTCAATCAACTTAATACAAGCATGAAGAACATGGGCCTCAAAATTAACGTAAATAAAACAAAAATCATGGTGTTTGAAGGAAAAAGTGAGAAAACAACGTGCAACATTGTCCTAAATGATGAGAGATTAGAACAACTTGACGAGTACGTATATCTGGCTAGCCTACTCACTAGCGACGGAAAAATAGATGGGGAGTTAGATAGGCGCATAAATGAAGGTAAGAAGGTTATCGGTAGAGCAGGGTCCATTCTCAGAAATAAAAACATATCAAAAAAAGCTAAAATGGTCATACATAATTCTATATTTGTACCGACTGTACTATACGGTAGCGAGACATGGACCTGTCAAGAAAAGGACAAGAGTAAAATTAACGCGATTGGCATGAAATCTTTGCGTACAATATGCGTGAAAACACTGATGGACAAAGTCCGAAACGAGATAATCCTCAAAGAATGTGGTACAGGAAAGACACTAGTTGACATATGGGAAAGAAATCAGTTAAGATGGTCCGGTATCACATCCTCAAAGAATGTGGTACAGGAAAGACACTAGTTGACATATGGGAAAGAAATCAGTTAAGATGGTCCGGACATGATGAAAGAATGAAAGATGAACGACTGACCAAACAAGTGTAGAAAGTTAACGTAAATGGCAGAATGCCCAGAGGTTAACCGCCGAAAGAATGGTTAGAATCTGTGAATGATACATTAATCCGAAGAGACATAAGAAGCCATCGAAACACGAGAGCTTGCATGAAAAAATGCATGGACGTGAAGGAAGCTAGAGTAGTATGCCAGGACAGAAAAGTGTGGCGACAAATAGTTTGTAAACACAGTGACAATAGAGTGAATTACGCCTGAAACAAAGACCTTGGATACTAATGGGACCGAATGGGGAACCACACATAACAATTTTGTGAGGCTCTTCACTTGGGGTGATCGCTAGAGAGATTGATCAGCAACATGGGTCAGAGCAGGGTTGCGGAACGAACGTGTCATAAAATAAATAACACGATAATTCTAGATCAATCTGAAAAATGTACACCCCCTACCCCACATTAGTCCCTTCCTCACTGAGCAAGTCACGCCTACCCCGAAACGGAAATGGCTTTATGGTATAATAATAATAATATTTAATTTTCATTAAACTAATTGTCTGTTAAAATTCAGTATTCTGCAGTTAAATTTTACTAGACTCACCTTTCTAGAATTAAAAATTATTCCAATTATTTTGACTAATGTTTTAACAACTTTTTCTGCTACAAATTAATAAAATTTGCGAGAGCTTACAAATTTTTTTGCAATCACATTGGTATTAATTGAAATCACCGTGCAATCACCTACAATCACGTCAAATTAAGGCCAGTTACATGCAGTTTCTGAAATTATTTGTACTGGCTTGTAATAACTTAGAATAACCTTAAATAAGGTGTATTCACATGCAATATAAAGCTGCGATCCCATGCAGTCACCTGCAATCACTCAAAAATCGCTTAGGAATTGACTGACATAACCTTAAAATCACCATGCATTTACTTAAAATTACTTGCAATCACTTTGAATTCTCCTACGAGCACTCTAAATTCAAATTCCACAGGGGAAAAAAGTTGACTGTCTTATAGAATTTTGTGTTTAAATTATAAAAGCAGATTCGATGTGAAGAAAGCATGGAACCAAAAAATCTACCTGCCAACAAATTCGGAAAAATTGACAGTCTGAAGATGTGCAAAATTGATGTTTTAGAAAAACCGTTCCTTTGCCTGAGCAATCTGAATGGCTGCACTATTAAGAGAGTTTGCAATTTTTTTCTACAACACCCACCTCGAAAGCAGGGACTTCCATACTTCTAAATGATGTGCAAAATGCTTCAATCTAGCAGTCTGTACGAGAATAAAATTGGCGCATGCGCACTTTAAATGACACATATTTTTCGAATCATCGCAACGGACGCACATGCCCACAAAATTGCTAAATACTTTCCACGGGCGTTTGTCTCAAAAAATAGCGTTTGATACATATGCGCATAGAGAATTGCTATTCGTGTGATTCCGCCTTCAGCTCTTCGCACTCGTCGTTTTCGCCCTCCTTTCACATTCGTTAGTAATCACCTATTTTGCGTACTTGTATCCCAAATAGCTAGATCGTGCTTGTCTGAAGTTTGACATCAATGGTTTCTCAATTTATGGGTGATCGTAAGATTGACGGCTAATAAATACTTTTTATCTTTAATTACTATATTATTATATATAATATTTTAAAATCAATAGACTGTGTTTTCATATTGAAATTATTCAAAAAAACTTTTTGCACCTATTTTTCATCAAATACACGCACACAAGCCAAACAGGTCGAGGTGTGCGTCGTAGCAACACGCTGTTAAAATTCAGGAATTTTAGGAAACGATGTCATTTTCAGATACCGTTTCAAATGTTAATAAAAGTTCAATAGGATTACTATAAAAGTTATTGAGTTTTGTTTTCAGCAACTAAATTTCGTAAATTTCAGTAAACTTAGTAACTCAAACGTATCGGAATTTTCCGAACATTTTTAACAGTGTACGTGATACGATAATTTTTTATTACGAATTATCAAATTATTAATAATGGAATGATACCCAGTTTAATATTTCAAGTTTGCCTTCGAGTTGACAATCACCTTTATAAAAACAAAATTTGCATAAATTTAAGAAAACAGAATATCCATTCCATAAAGTGTGAAGCTGTCTCAAATAAAAATACAATTCTTTATCTCAGTTGTTTTTCAGTGACTGAAGTAATCTGCTGCTATCGATAGATAGCTTACCATATTATTTTTCCACGTGAATTCACCTAAAAATTACTGAAATCACTGAAACAACCTCAAATCATTGAATTCGCCTGTATAAATGAAATGATTTGCAATCATACCCTAAAGTCAGCTACCAATTTGAACGAACATTAGTTAAATTCAATTAACTGTTAGTAAAATGTAACTAGTTAAGAATAAGATGTATAGAGATAGACAGTAATCCTCATGATATAGGATTTTATGATGAAAAAAGTATAGTTTATGAAATTATTATCTTATCTGTGAAACATGTTAATAGAATGATCCAGAAGAAAATTTAGACATCGAAATTTAGTATAGCTATTTTTGATACAAGTGGGTAAAATAGGAGACTGCCCACGAGTATGAAACCTGCAGCATGAGTCACAATCTCTAAATTGTGCAAGCGCGTTCACTGAATCAATTTGCAAAACAGATGTGTTTCAAAATGGGCATGCGCCAATATTATTCCCGCATAGATTGCTGGACTGACGCATTTTGCACATCACTTAGAGACATGAAAGTCCTTACTTTCGAGTTGTGCAAAATAGTTATTTGAGTGCCGAAGTAGTCTTTTTATGGCCGAGCGTGAGTTTGCAAGAACGAGTCGCAGCCGAGGCGTAGACGAGTTATTGCAAACACGCAATACCGTAAAAAGACTTCACTGCCTCGGTACATACTAGACTTTATGCAATAAGAGCAATTGGCGCAAAGTATCGAATGCGCATGCGCATACGCCGTCATTGTATTACTTTTCTGCCTAGGCCGCTAAAGTACCCCAACACTAATAAAGACCTACTTTGCTGCACCAAATCACGCCGAGAAAGCAAGGAAATCATACTATATAATGCGATTGCAAAAGCAAAAAAAAAACCGCTCAGATTTTATATTTGAAAAAAAAGTACTTAGTTTTCTTGTAAATAGTTCCATAAAATACTAAAAACAGAACAAACACTTTTAAGGTAGATATCCCTGGCAATATCCAGTCTGCATCAAAAACGAACTGCTGTTGGGTTTTAATAAAATATTTCAACGCGCTAATATTAATATCAATTTATTGCCCAATTTTTCGTATCACTCAAAAGTATAAGAAACAGTGAAAGCTGGAAGCGATTCGCCCCATTTTCCGCTACACCTCGCCAATTGAATCCTCAGGCATTGTTCGCAAACCATGAGAGCAGCAGCAGAAATCTGTTGCCGTATCCAAGATATGCGTGCGCACTAGGATATTTATACATCGGGAATGGAAGTGTTAGTGTCGGTGTGAGTGTGTGGGCGTCAAAAAGACATGACCAGTTATAAATAATGATTAACGCGGCATGAATTGCGATGTCGCGCCGGGGTTTGATGCGGAAATGAGTGAGCTTGGGGTTGGTGATGGACTTGGGGTGATTTGAGCTCATCTGTGTTGCGTTCGGAACACCTGAAAAGGTTGTAGGAAGAGTACAAATGGAAAAGTGGATGCCTGTGTTGGAGGAGTCTGGGGCTCCGGTTATATCGACCGTCGGTTGATACCGACTTGCGAAGCCCCATCCTTGAACATGCCTGGGCAAGGGCAAACCACTCCTGCAACCCACCCCCACCCCTATCTTTTAACAAGGCAACCTGTGGCTCCGGTTGGTCTACTGTGCTTTTTCCTCATTCCGTATACAATGGACACACACGTGCGATCAAGGAGGCGCTGAAAGCGCGGCTTCTTCTCTGCAACTGTATTATCTTAGGAATAGTATCAAGTCTATTTCTGGAGCCCATCGAATTCGATGTAAATCTATATATTATATATAC
>CAKNYM010053339.1:830499-941288 GCA_932195095.1 Andricus curvator | reverse complement strand
TATAAAGAGATAGAGTGAGAAAGAAAGCCAGATAACACCATCAGAAAAGAATTCAAGGTTTTTATCAGAGATGCGACGCGCTGACGTCTTGCGTAATTAATGCCTCCTGAATAATCTTCGCGCAATCAATTACGTCTCTATTAAGGCACCTTCCATCTTGAGAGAAATTAGCATTTCTCTCGCGTTAATGAAAGAACTTTTCTCCCCTTTCATCGCGGTGTCCGATTCTTATCAAAACAGAAAAATCGGTTTTCTAAAGAGTATAGGTTCAGCATTTTATTTTTAACCTTGAATATATATGCGACAAGGTTTAATTATAAATTTTTATTTTCAAGAGAACTGTGTCACATTTTTGAATCGAAGTATACTTTTTTTCAAAAATTTATGCAACTTATTCTTGAAGAAAAACCACCATATAAAAAGCCGTTTTTTTCAATTTCTTTAACAAATTTTCTACTTAAATTTCAAAGAATGTTGATGTGTCCAAATGCCAAGGTTCTATCGCAGAGTGTGCAGGTACAGAGGTTCTATTTCGGAGAGGGCGCTGGTGCAACATAGAATTTACACGACAATTTACAAACTTCCAGATTTTGCCACCAATATAAAACCTGGTCATTTGGACAATCGATTGTCGCGGAAATCATAATATTTATCATAAATTATGAAAATGGTGAAAAACGATGCATCAGAACTTTATCCCACTATTGATTAAACCGAAAAATTATTATTTTTTCAAGAAAACTAAAACAAACTGTTACATTCTTGAATCATTCTGTTAAGGATCAAATCGATACCTTCAGATTTGGTGTTAATTGAATTCAGAATGCCTGCAGATACATTTACAGTGATTTTGAAGTGAGTGAATATGAAGACATCAGAATGGCAACTGGATAAGGACCAAAAAAGAAATTTTACAGGATCAACGAAACGATAGGTTTTCAAATGTAAAATATTAATAAAATTACAAAAGCTTGCGTTCCCCCAGAACCCATCTCATAAATTCTAAAACTGCTTATTTTCTTTACATAATCACGAAAATATGGTAAGAACATTTTTAGGAAAAATGCCAAATGGCCTAGTGAAAAATCTTCTGGCAGTTTAGTGTCGGATCTGGCCCAGATCTGACGTCGTCTAGATCATTTAGTCTGGCTCGGATCTGACGCTGGTCACCTTTCCATACCATAAAAATTGCCAAGTGCCAATCAGCCAATTTTTTTCATCGTTTTCAAAAAATTGTCAGGGTGTCTAAAATTACCAAAAATTAAAAATGAACACTATGAAAATGATTTTTTTTTTCTTGTCGTGTTGACATTCTAGTCTGGCCCAGGTCTGGCGCTGGTCAGCTTCCCATAACATACAAATTTCTAAGTGCCAATCATCAAGCCTTTTTAGTGCATGTCAGAAAAAATTACAGGATATTTTCAAACGATAAAAAAATGTATATTCTTAAAAACATTTTTTTCAGTTTCATCAAGTTCTTGAATTTTTTGAAATATTAACTTGGAAATTTTTTCCTTGCAATAAAAAAATTACGAGAATAATATTTTTATAGATTTAAATACATTTTATTAAAATACAAGATATGCAGTTAAAAAAAAATTATGATGAGCAATTATAGTGTTTCTAGTCAATCACTGATCTTCTTTTATAGTTAGAAATGAATTCTAATATTTGGTAGTCTAGTGGTAGCATGCGCGCTTTATAAATCGATCAAGCGGGTACGATTCTCTGTGCTTGCGAATTGCCTGCAAATGCGTTTTTCTAACGTTTTATTTAATATAAAAGTTAATATATTTAAAGAACTATTATTAATATGTTTAATAATTAGAATTTTTTTAAACATCAAAACCTTTTTTAAATTAAATTTTGCTGTCTAATTTGGCTTACAACAGAGTTCTAGAAGAAAAGAAAATATTGTTCACTCATTTATTCATTGTTTATTATTTATAGATTATTTACTATTTGTTTATTATATACTATATACTATTCATTTTTTATTTTTTTACCTCTGACTAGTATGTCTACATAGGGGCTGACTAGTGTGTCTACATAGGGGCTGGCTAGCCGTAGCTGGCTGGACTTTCTAGTCGTTGACCTTACAAAAACAGATTGGTCTAGACGGTCTAGTCTGGGACTGGACAACGCCAGAAGATTTTTTCGCTAGGGTGGTCCTTATCCAGTTTTCATTCTCATAATTTCAACATCCATTTTCTCGAGTGAAAGTCGACATTATTTTGACATATTCCTAATATGTACGAATAAATAGTGTGCTAAATTACTTGAAATCGCGAAAAAAAGAATTTCGAAAAATTGGTTCTTATCCAGCCGTCATTCTCATGTCCTCATATGATTGCGCTTGATGTTATTTGTCTGCAAGTGATTAAAATTTTTTTTTAAAGTAATTGAAAGTGAATGAAAATTATGTAAGTGATTGAAGGTCAATGAATGTAAGCCTCAACTACACAGTGATTTCAGATGAAAATTAGTTAGAACATACATTTAAACAAATTAAAATTTTGAAAAAACAAACAAATTTGGATCCACCAAAAATTCATGGCATCACATCAAGCCCAACCTTAATCTAATGGTTCGAAATGTATACCACTTGATTTGTCAATTACAATCGAGGGTCTACCCACTGTGATGGACTCATTGACCAAAGCTGCTAACTGATCTAATTGGTCGTATCAGGATACCACTGCGAGTTCATGTGCAGTTATTTACTGTGAAAGCAAATATTGAAATTACATACGGCATCCCCTGCAAGTTCCTGGGAGTGAGTGCGCAACTCAATTTTATTGTATTCATCACTTCATTTAATTTAGTGCCTTCATGAAAGAATAGTTGTATGCTTTCAAATCGAGTATTCATTCAATAAATTATACAATTTCATTCTGTTAAATACGTAATATAGTGTTAACAGAAATTTAACACTTGTATTCTACTTTCGAAACATAACAAAAGAATATTTAATTGAAATTAATGCAGTATTTTTTAATTTGATAAAAATTGAATATTGCATTGTTATCTAGATTACATTTTTCATTAGTCTGAACTGTATTCAATAAAGAATCAAAAGTGCCCGTCAAATATAATGTCAAGGATGGGTCATACAATACATAAAACATTTTATACGTTGCGTATAAAGTGTTAAATGTATACTTAAAACGGATCCAAACGTTTGTTATAAAACATTCAGTAATACTAGATTGCACATTAAGTGAAAATAAAATAAAACCTTTAAGTGTATTAATAAATTTAAAACATCTAAAAAAGTAATAATCGATTTAAGTTTAAAAGTTTGAAGCTTAGACAACAGTCATTATTATTTTACGTTGCAATAAAATGATATGATATCGAAAGACCAAGGTACAAAAAGGAAATATGAGAATATCAGAATTCAAAGAACACTTTTCTCGAATGGGCAGTTGACTTTGACAGCACACTATGAACTTTACCTTTCAAAGGAAAACGTTGAAAAAGTACCTTAGCAAAAATTGTGTTAAGCGAAGAATTTCTGCAGGGCATTTGCAAATAATCTTAAGAAAAGAATACCTGCAAGAATGATAGAATTTTATGACTAAGTAAATTTAGTTTTTATTCATCCTTTCTCGAAATGAAAGAAAATTCAAAGTAGTGAAATTCTGAAAAGACTTGTCTACATATTTACTCAAGATTTTCAAATTTACTTTTAAAAAACTTCTATTAGCTTATCCACCTAATAAAATTACCGAATGAGATAGAAATTTTTGATATTTATAAACACGGACAAGCAACCAGTGGAATCAAATCGAGGAACAATATATACCTGACGAACGATAAACTTAATTGATTAAATAGAATGGAATCTGAGTGAATTAAATCAATCACTTTTTACTGGGACGTTTATTGACTACGTCTGTTCATAATAGACCCTAAATTGAATTCACTAATCGACCCACAATGAAAATTTCCTGAGTTACAATAACCACTAAAATCCTGAACAGAGAGGCGATTAGAGTGATAAATAGAACTCCGACTGTCGGCAAATGCCACTGACAAGCTTCCTAGCTTTGACGATATTCTGAAGTTTTATTACCTCATCTCGGTAAAGTACAGAAGGTGGATAAGTTACTTACAACTTGCTTCATTCAAGATCAATCCGAGAGCGTTCTACGTTTTCTTTACTCAAGCTTTTCTCCAAATTGGGTTTTATCTCTAATTAAAGATCGTAAAGAAGCGAATTTAGCAAAATGGTATTCAATCTATAGATCTACAGAATTCTAGGTAAGGGAAAGGAAGACCTGAGAATTTTAGATGCTTAGAGAAAAGTTTAAAAGGAAATGTAGGTAAATAAAGCAGCAGCAATTAAGGGCTTGGGATACACAGAGTGTCTACTAATTTTCGTCTACCAAATTCCTCGTTTTTTCCGGATTTTCACGGTTTTAAACAGTTGTAAATACCAAATCTCCTCTTACTGGAAGCACGAATGAAACGCGTTTAACATAACCTTTACCTATGTGTAATTTTATATATTGTGATAACTTATACACTCAGAGAAATTTCCACTTGTGTCAGAATGATGCTTCTTGAGACAAATGGAATTTCCTCTTAAATTTAACGTTTAAAGGAATTTAACTTTTCTCAAAAAGAATCTATTTGCAGCAAATGTTATATTTTTGCGACAAACTTCACCTAATCTTGCAGCCAAATAATTCTGTTGATGTAAAAAAGATATTCAAGTGTCCGGCACGTTCGTTACTTTCATTGATTATTGTATCATAATGAATTCGGTATACTCATTTAATATGAAACCATCGATGACATAATTGTTACAAAATACACCGTGTGCAACCATCAACCGCACACGAGTCTTCCTAAATAGATCAAGCGAGTCACTCTCAAAGCTGATATTATGAAATTGTATGCAATAAAAATATATAAAATTAGTGGGTCTCCTACCGCGTATAACTTACATTGAGACTCAACCCGGCTATCACATGTTTACGTACAAATCGGTAACAGACTGGAAATCCCATTTAAGTGCGATTTCGGACATGGTCCTAAATGGCCTTCACTTAAATTGAACACAACATTCGCTCGCTCTGAGCGTAAACATTCAGAGCCGTGTGAACCATTTCTGTTAGATTTGGACGCATACTAACAGCTGACGCAACCTGACGCAACAAACGCGCTGAGGGTACTGTCCGCTTTTTCGCTATGCTGTTCTTTTTCACACATGACTGAACACCGCCTCTCTTTTGGTCCCGCGGTCCCTGTATCACCAGAATGCCGAGGACTGAACTTCTAGAAATGATGTAAATGGGAGTTACTTAAATGGGATTTTCAGTGTATATAAACGCCTAAATTTAGTTGCAAGATGAGTCTAGTTTCCGCACACCGTCATTTTGCCCGATCTCAGTCTAGTTTCTGCACACCGTCACTCTGCCAGATCTTATTTTAGTTTCCGCAAATCGTTACTATGGGCGGTATCACTCAAGTTTTCGTACACCGTGACTCTGCCCAGCTTCACACTAGGCCCAATATACACACTCCACCAATAAATCGCGAGTAAGTTCTATTCAAAATTAGTAGAGTCCATATTCAAAGAGTTCCGAATCTCAACGGTTTTATTTTGTTTAAGGTTGCCATTGACAGAGGAGCAGACAGAAACAAGTTCCAAATCAACCATCAATTCCAATTGTTCAATTCAAATTTGATTCATCTCATTTAATTCTATATAATAATGATCAAGTCGAGTCAAACATATCATAAATAAATCTATTAATTCTCAATTTTTGTATAAATGATTATTCCTCATCCTTGGTAGATCTCGTAGATCAATATAGAAAAAAGAGGAAATCGGTAGAAATTATTATAAGCATTTTGCATACTTTTGGTCGTAACACATATAATGGGAAATATAATACATTTTCGATGTCTTAATTTTCTTCACAGATTTGGTTAACTATTTTTGATATTTTAATTGGTAAATAATTCTTAGATATAATTGTTTATGTCTTTGGTATTAGCGAATAGTTAATGATTAATTATTGAAGAGTAATAACGAAAAAAATATTTTCAAACCTTTATTATGACAGTTCAATTATAATTATATATGTATATAACATTTTTAATGTAAAATTCACTTAGTATTGAAATAAATAATAATTCAATAATCAATCGCTGATACCAAAGAAATTAAAACGAAGTTTTTCTATAATTCGCGAAAAAGTGCCAGTTTTTCCACCTGTTTTTGGTTTAAAAAGTTACCGATTTTTGCTCGATGACGTGGCGCATGCGCAGTGCCGACCTTTCCGGGCAACAGTGACAAAAGTGGACAGATGCAGTGGAAAAAGTAAATGGACAGTGATAAAAGTGAGGCACAGTGGAAAAAGTAAATGTTATTTCGGGTGGGTTCGTGCTGCCTCGGGTGGACTCGTGCATCGTACGCAGCCAACTTCATTCTATTTTCCGACTGTCGTCCCTAACCTAAAAGCAATTTCCTGAAAAGTCTCGAGTTGTGTATTTTGTATGTACTTTTGTCACTTGGCAAAAGCAAAAAAACACCGTCAGTTTCTCCGAAAATACTGTGCTTGGTTTTTTTCACGAAAAATCAGAAGTTTTGAAGCCCTCAACTTTATGGGCCAACTGTTCAATTGTGAGAACCAGCTTATTATTACTGCCATATTATTGCCATGGTTTTGATAATTGCCATTGTCATTGTTGCGTCAATCGACAAAAAATCGCCTTCTTTTTACACAAAAAACAGGTAAACAAAAACTAGCACTTTTTAACAAATTATAGAAAAAGTATCGTGTCCCACACATTGAAAAAGCGACGATTTAAAACTCATGTGATAGCCACCCTCGCTCCGCTCGGGTAGCTAACTTCACACTCGTTTTAAATCTCTCGCTTTTTCAACTTGTAGCACAATATACTATTTTTCGTCGTCCCGAAATTCGGGATGACTAATCCACTATTTTTCATTAGCTTGGCTAGTCGTCCCGAATTTTCGGGACGACTAGTCCAGCCCCTTTTCCAACTCTCCCAATTTTTCGCTAATTTTTCGTTCGAAATCTCAAGAAATCTGCAATTTTTTAAAAAATTTTAGAAATACTCGCAATTTTTAAATTATTTTTTAAACTTTTCAAAACTTCTAAATATATCTCAAGCTTGCTCGAATTTGTTCTAAAATTTTTTAATCCTTCAAAATTGAATAATTTTGTTTAAAATCTTTTATATATTTTTTTTGTAATTTCGGGAAATCATTTGAAATGTTTTTCAATTTTCTGTTATAATTAATTTTTCAAAATAAAAATCATATTATGAAAATTTCCCATGAATTTTGAAAAACTTTTTTTTTCTTTTAAAACCTTTCAATATTCTCAAAACGCTTTTAAATTTTGTTTCAAAGTCTGCAAAAATCCAAATTTTGTTACAATTTTTTTGAAGTCTATTCGAATCTAAAATTATTTTTGGAAAAGACGAATTTTCAACAAAATAGTTGCATCATTAACCAAAAAAGATTATTTTTTAACTAGTTGCATTTTTAAACAAAAAAGATAAAGTTTCAACGAAATAGTTACATTTTCGGATAAAGAGATGAATTTTCAACTAAAATGATGAATCTTCATAACAAAATGAATTTTTAACAAAGTAGGTAAACTTTTAACGATAATAGTAATAGTCGATATTTAAACTAAAAAAGATTTTAATTTTAAGTAAAAAAAATTGAATTCATCCAAAAAAGACGAATCGAAAAGATACATTTACAACCAAAAATAGAATAAATAAATCTTCCCTTGAAAAACTTTAATTTTCAGCCCAAAAATCGAATTTGCAGGAAATAGTTCAATTTGCAACAACAACAAAATGAATTTGTTAACAAGTCACAGTTGAATTCAACCAGAAAAGACAAATTTCCAACAAAATAGTTGTATCCTCAAAAAAAAATTAATTTCCAACCAAACAATTGCATTTTGAATAGAAATGGTGAAATTTTTACCAAGAGAAGTATTTTCAAACATCTTTGAAAGTGACTCGAATTATTCCTAAAATTTTGAAAAATATTTAAAAATTGAATTTTTTTTAATTTTCTTTAAAAAACCAATTTTTCTTGACTTTCTTTAAAAATTGTGGTACTATTCTTAAAATTTTAAAAAAATTCTGCATAATTAGAAAAATTTTCTTTAAATCTTCAGAATTCTTTTTTGCCAATTTTGAAAATCTTTTGTATTGTTTTGAAATATTCTCTTAAAATTAGTTTTTGAAAATACAAAATAATTTTTTATTTTTCCAGCAATCTTAAGAAAATTTTGTATTTTTTTGAAACCTTTCAAAATGTACGTATTCCAAAACTTTAAATGTGATTCTCGGCTAGAATTTGTATCCCCAGATTCTTTTAATTCCCGACTATTTCCCGGTTTTCATGGTTAGTAGCCACCCTGGATACAGCACACGGTATTCTCAACAAGTGAAATGCAGCAGAAGGTGAAAATGTAAGTACTGACTAAAGGGTAGTTAATGGTAGGACAAAAGAGCGGGGACGTTATAGGTCAAACGGAAGTCCTTGAACTGGCTCACCCACACAACATTTTCCTGCCCCGAACCAAGCCCTTGCTCATCTTAAGACTTTCCCATACCACAGAGAATTTGCCAAATACATATTACTATTAAGGAGCTTAGAGCAAAACTGCGTTGGATGATAATCCCTCCGGCCCAAGTATTAAAGATGTATAAGGTGTTGTGAGAGCGAATTGAGATCTTGAATGTGTTCAGATTTATATGTAATTAGATAGCACCAAAAATTACTTCAGATATAACTATTTCATATATGCGATTTATCTTATAAACTAATAATAAAATTCGGATGCAAATTATATCTCATTAGGACCATGGCTAGTCTTGCCGCACAGCAGTGGGATAAAAAAATTACCTCTTAACACTCTAAAGAAAGTAGTCATGGAGATGACAAATATTTTCGGTGCGCCCTAGGAAACTGGAAAGAGCGGCTAGGTTCGAAGAAATTAGATAACTGTATACCAAATATTTTACAATGCTTAGTATTGTTAATGACGTGAATAAAAATGAAAAATGTGTACCTACGCACAACTATCTGCCAAACTACTGCCTATACGTACCTACATATTTATTGTAGCCATTTCTTATTTAACAATACATATTATTTACAATTCGTTGATACCTGATAAGAATTGTCATCACTATTTAAATAAACCAGTTTTGTTTATTAAATATTATGAATTTTCTACGTAATTAAATAAAGTAAGCATATCAACTTCAATAAATAAATGAATGACAAAATCTTTCAAAAACTAGTTTAAATCAATTTTGTAGGACTTTCAAAAGCTGCAATTCCCCTTTGAATTTTTTTCCGTATCTCACGCCGTTTGGTTAGAAATTTGAATTTTCGATTTTCTGCATAGTACTTTCGATAAATAAAGCCAAAATAACAAGTTCATTAAAAAAAAATGGTTGGATGAAAATTGGTAAGAATTTTTAAAAGCCATCATTTCTCTTAAGGACTTTTTCTCGCATTTTGCGTCGTTTGGTTCAAAATTGGAATTTTGGATTTTCCTACAGTATTGTCAATAAATCAAATCAACATAAAAAGTACTATCAAAAAAGTTTTGAACAAATATTGTAGGACTTTTTAGGAGCTGCAATTCCTCGTTGAAACTTTTTTCCATATCTCACGCCGTTTGGCTCAAAACTTAAATTTTCTATTTTTTTCATGGTATTTTCGATAAATAAAATCAAAATATCAAATCTTATCAAAAAATGGTTCAGAGAAAAAGTATAGGTCTTTTTAAAAGCTACAATTTTTCTCTTAAACTTTTTTACTTATCTGTTGTCGTTTGGCTTACAATTAGAATTTCGACTCATTCATTTTCGATGCATAAAATCAAAAAACCGAGTCCTGTCAAAAAATGGTTGTAACAAAAATTATAGATATTTTGAAGATCTTCAATTCCTCTTTCATACTTTTTTCAAGTATCCTCCGCCGTTCGGCACTAAAATGGAATATTCGATTTTTGGATAGCATTTTCGATGGTCGATGGTCAAGGAATGCTGGTTAACAAACTGTTTTTTTCTTTAGAACCAAAAAAAGTGTGCCAAAGCTCGATTCGATCCGTTCATTTTTTCGAGAGTTATCGTGTATACGGACTGACAGACGGGCAGACAGACAGATGCCGTCACCAAAACTTGATTTTTGGCTTCAGGGGGTCTCAAAACGTGGAGAATGTAAAGAAATGTGTAAGTCGAATGAAAGCTATTGTAAGCTGTAATTTTTTCAGAGGTAGAGGTATGTACTTTTTTGTCCCACTGCGTGCCGTTTCAGTGCAATTAGACCAGTTTTTCGGTACGAACTACCTACTTTTATCGAGTCTTTTTTCTAAACATTGACACAACTGCTTCAGCCGATTTTTCACTTTAAGTTGATACAATATGTATTATTTATAGTTTCTACCTATTATGACAAGAAACTTTAACTTTATACATTTGAAATTAAACGAAATTATTAATAAATTGAACACATATTTTTGATGTGACTTGTTAAAAATTTATAATAAAATTACAAAATGGATAAAAAAAGCGTATTTCTGTAACGTATATTTCACATCTGTTACAGAATTATTTTCTGATATGTGCACGTCATAAAATATGATAATGGATCTTGTAACTCGAACACACTAAAGGTGTCCAGTTAACGACTGTTCAGGGAAATAGGGCTCATAAAGTTCAGAGGATTCCTCTATTTACGTGACAATCAATTTTCCAATAGAATAAAAGTTACGTTTGATTTGAGAAAGTTTATTCCAGGTTATGAAAAGTTGTTTTCCGTATCATACATGCATTGATGGTAGAAATATGTACCATTTACTAGAATAATACTGAACAGATTTTCCATACATGAAAGCTATTTTAATTCAAATCCCTGTTTTAATCCAATTATATAATTAACTTAATGAACTTTTCTTGAACGAAGCTAAGGACGTTTAATAAATAATATTAAATTTTTACTTTAAAATACAATTTTAATTAAATTTAAGGACTGCAAGATAGTGAAAAAAAATTTCTTGTATAATATATATTCCTATTAAAGTACTAAGATTTCACTAAATAAACTATTCAAGAATATACCAAAATAAATCATGTAAAAATCCCATTATGTCATGATTCATTAGAATTAAAATAATTTTTGTTTTTAGTTCGTAGAAGGGTTGTATTATTATTTATTACCAATATAAATAATGCAACTTTTTATTTTTATTTTATTACAGTTTGAGGTTTGTATTCCAAATAGATAGATCTGATAGATAGTCCATAGATCGATAGATCGTAGAGGGCATAATGCATAACGTACGAGGAGATGGTGAGGGATGAGAGCATGATCCACGGTTCAGAGAGATAGCACTCGAGCGATGCGTCTATCAAGAAGTTGTTTGTATCGTATAGTTTTGTTTTATTTCATCAAATGTCATTTTAAATATGTTTGATTTTACCTACGTCCCGATCCAAGCTCAATAATTATTTATAAAGAATGCATTAATTTGTTTTATATTTTGACCCTAAGATCCGCAAACTAACCTAATTGGAACATCAGTCTGCAGTTACACGTGTTCCTTAAAGTAATAAATGTCACGTTTATAACAGATTATATTGCAACTTTTATGGCGTGTTATATGATTCTAAAAATCTAATTAAGATATAACAAATGCCTCAATGCTTTTATAACAAAAAAATGTGAGCAAACTCAAATCTATTTATAGGATTTTCACGGAAGTACAGAATAATGTGTTTACATTTTTAATTAAGATAGTCGTAAAATGGCATACAAAAAAAATTCACTTCAGATTTTTTAAATAACGAAGATGTTGGCATTCAAATAGGGGAACATGGGGCAAAATGGGACGATTTTGCTTTAGTATTTTTTTTCTTATAGTGAAATACTTTTTTCCCACATTTAATACCATAGATGCATGATCTAATAATGTACTAAAAAAAATGTTCGCATTGAAAAAATGTCATGTTCTACTTTTTTTCATTGATTTTTGAAAAAAAGTTTTTCGTCCCGTTTTTCTTCTTACACGGGGCCAAACGGGACGCTTTGTTAAACAAAAAATAAAAAGTATTATCAACAAAATTCATTAAAAAAGACTAAACAAACAAGTAGTACAGTTGAAAGACCTTGTTGTAACAAGTTTTATTGTCTATTTTTTATATAAAAATGACCAAAATCAGGCCTTAAAAAATACGCAGACCTGAATTTCGTCTCCGCCCTCACTGTCGAAATCGGTGCAAGACTGATGAGCCTAATTGTCGCACGAACTGCATTGAACCCACTGTTTGATCAGAAAATCGTGACAGTACAAACAATCGAGACCTTAGATTTCTGCACTCGGCAGAAATTGAAAGCAATGTGCGGTCTACTAAAATCTCGCGCGGTGTCCCGTTTTGCCCCTACCCACTCTGCCCCCAAAGTACTTTTTCAATAATGACTCCCGAAAATACTCGCAATCAAAAACGCCTCGACACAAAATAAGGGCTGTTAAGTACACAACGGAATTGTGCTAAAGCGATTTCAATTAAAGAAACATTTGTATTACATACGAGTAGTTGGAAATCAGTCAAAATTATAGCTGGGCACGAAAACGATCCATGCCTCTCATAACTTGGAAAATAACAATAGAATTATAACAAATTGACATGGGAAATCTCGGGAACGACTCAAAACGAAGTTCCTACAATTTCCAATAGATGACGTCACACCACATAGGATATAGGTATAATCATTGTCCCGTTTTGACCCTGTCGTCATTTTGCCCCATGTTCCCCTACTGTTCAATTTAAAATTATTGAATGTGTTTAAAATTTTGAATGTATAATATACTCGGTTAAATACATATAAAGTTATACGTTAAGGTCATAACAGGGTCAACCATCTACACACATTACTGCCATTTTATTCAGGTTATTCATATTTTTTGGAAGATAAATTTTTTATAACAAAATGTCTCGACGTCCCGAAATTCGGGATGACTAGTCCAATATTTTTCATAAGCTTGGCTAGTCATCCCGAATTTTCGGAACGATTATTCCATCCCCTTTTCCAACTCTCCCAATTTTTCGGAACGACTGCACGCAGCCTTTTATAAACAAGTTATCGCTCTGAAACATTGGAAACTGCAGGAGAAGACTCTAAACTGCGATTCTTGTGTGGTTTTAGTAGAAATTCTGAAAGGAAAAGAATGCTTCGAATTTTTTTATTGCAATGTAGATATTTGATTATGTTACGTGCCTCCTAAATCGGATACAAATAACTTTTTGTATAACATCAAACAAGTTAAAACCAAATAATATCTAGATTTTAGCGTGAAAGAAAGTGAAGGAAGGCCAATTTAAAAAAACCGTTTTCATAAACTTTTTATTTAGCAAATAAATTGAAGGAAAAAACATTTCTTTGCAGGAGCACTATTTTGTTAAGAAGATTGATATATTTATTTAAAAATAGTCAGAATTAGTGAAAACCCTCCAAAAACAGCGTCTAGTGGCACTGAATAAATAAAAAGTTCTTCCTTTTGTTAAAAACAATTCAGTGTACGAACGTGGTTTTTCCAAGCTTTTATTTGACTTGTTAAGTGGGTATGTGGATATTTTAGGTCGAATCTTGTATTCCAATTTTTACATACTTCCTCATATCCAATCGACCTAAAACTCTGCATACATACGTGTTTCCTATGAGAATAAAATATGATGTTAGACGCTTGGACTTCACCTTTGAGGTCCGGGGTACGACCCCTGAGCCGGGTACCTCTTGAAATTGTTCTATGCACCTTTACCGAGGTTCTGGTGGTTCGGATCCCACCTTAAGGCTTTGTCCAATATGTCAAGGCACACGCTCTTATCATATCACTAGATTGCATTATAATAATGCGTCCATGACTGATAATATATACCGGAACAGCCCCGTGCATACTATTCAAAAAATAAAAAAATCCAACTCCAACCAAAAATGCCTTCGACATATTGGGCTGTAACCATCTTAAGCATGAGACATTAATTTTATAATAATATAATTCAGACATCGTATTAAATTAACTTATAACATCCTCATCTCATCAGTCACTTCACTTAGTCCGTGGCTATGATGAAAAACCGGGTTCACCCGAGAACCAGTTCATAAAAAATATATAATGATAATATAATATAATAATAATATAACCCTAACGTAGCTGTTCTCGCGTTGTCGTCACGGTAGGGCTTGAGCTTCCCTCCCATGCATTTGCCGGATATGTTGGCTGTAGCACTGCTACTGACAGGGTTTCCCATGCCAGACAGGCAGAGAACGAAGAGGAAAGTGACTAAGACAGGCCTGTCCAAGTAGGGGAAAACTGCCCATTTGCCAGATGGGAATTCAACACCACCACCGACCCCCCGCCAAGCCTCTGGACCTGAGAAGAGAGAAGAGGTGGTGGAACTCGAACACGTGGCGAATGAGCAGTTTTCCCTTACTTGGACAGGCCTGGACTAAGAGGAACATCAAAACCCATAAATTTTAATGGAGAGTCTTTTGAAAGTTTTGAAACGCTTGTCGCTTTCCAGGATCGGCGGGGCGCCCCGGGAGTCACCGCTGATGGCCACAGCATGCGGGACGGTGGTGACGGTGAGCTGCGAGATGGTCAGGCAGATCTCACTAATCAAACAGCTGTCCAGCAAGAACATCTGCGACAGTGAAAAACAGTCAAACATCAACTGTGCCTGCTGCGCATGCTTTGGCTAGCGTTAGCTATTTGCAGCCAACCACCTCAACAGAAATACTGTGGAAGAGCATCAAGTGGGATACCACAATGAATGAGAAATTAGTGCATCTCTATTACGAAAGTGCGAAGTTTGAAACCCCACGCTAAAAGGATACAATTTTTGAACGACATTTGCTGCAAAGTATCCTCAAATAGAGAAAGTCGCACTAAGAAATCTTATCGCTAAGGTGAAGGACATCAGGACTAATCTACACATCTCAGAAGATCGAGCAATGGAGATTAAACAACAGGTTGATTTGGCGTGCGAAAACGACGGCAATGAACATCAGTTAGAGGAAGCCGCGTCACATGAACAAGCAGCGGCAATTGATATTCTTCCTCAACCTGGTGATGATCCAGCACCACCACATCCTCCAGAGGTAGATGGCCTAATACAGCCAGAGCCAGAAGCAGAGGTTCAACAACCAAGAAGACGATTAAAATGGACATAACATATGAACAGAGATGTAATGCGTTTTTATTTTTTGACAAAGAAAAGTGGGCAAAGTGTAAGGAGAGAACATCATCGCATAGGTGCTAGAGATATTGAACATCAAGTACTGGATCTACTAAAACCACATCCGGACATTAATAACGATGATCTGAACAGCGAAATCCCAGAAAAACTACAGCACCTTGAGAGGAATTTTGAACATCACAAATGATCTGCGTGCACTAATATAACACCTGAACAGCAAGGTTTTACCTATGCATTTGAACGCAACACAAACTGCGTTAGAGGTGCAAACTCTTTTGTACTGTGCAGCTGTGGCAACCGTTAGAACGTTGGGCCACAGAACTAGGCCTAAGAATGCATTCTTTGCCCCAGGAAGGAAGCGAGATCCACCATGGAAGATCAGGTTGGATGTGGATGTCAGCAAAGTAAGGTGCAAATTGGGTCGACTGACTCAATATGAGAAAGGAAATAGAACCAGAAAGCTGATACACCATGTTAACAAAATCATCCACCCTCGGTACATCATTGGCACCAGCAGTATTGGATGAGATTATAGACTCCCAACGGCAAATACTTGATGTTCTTACTGCTAGACTGTGTCGGTACAAGAAAAGTAGTGCAAGAAGGCAACAAAATAGACAAAAATGAATATAATCATATTATAATATTAATATATAATAATAATATGACTGTAAACCGTGTGGCGTAAATATTGAACAATACATTTAAAGACATTTGAATTTTAGACGTCCCGAAATTCGGGATGAGTAGTCCAATATTCTTCATAAATGTGGCTATCCTCTTTTCCCACTTCGCGCCAATTTTTCGGGACGACTAGACACAGCCTAAATTATTATTATTATTATTGCAAGTCCCCTTTTCAGAAGGAATTATTTTTTTGTAGTATATTTGAGCAAAAGCTTGTTGTTTATAAACTTTTTTTTCATTATCAAGTTTGAAAACTGTCTACTTTTTGCTTTTTCAAACTGATTTTCTTTGAAAGAAACGTAAGGATAATCAACTGTAATTATAAACTGGATAAAGAAAATATTAATTGCTTGCTTAAACAAATTCATCACTTCGTCAGTTTTCATCAAAAATATTTCATTTTTTTAATAAAATCAACTAAAAATATTTTTCTTATTTCTTAATACATTAACACATCACAGGTGGGCAATATTATTTTATATTCTTTAAAAAATTCAATAAAGAAAAGCATAATTTCGTTAATTTCTATCATATCATGGTTATGTTCTCAGTAGAATTAACTAAAAATATTTCTTTAATGGATTTAATGAAACGTTTTTCCTAGATTTGATGACAAGAATAAAATTACCAAACATTATAATAAAATGTAACTAAACAATTTTCTACATTTTTTGAAGGTCTATTTTCAAACCATTTAAGACTTGACTTGCCGATAAAATATTAAAGATTGAAACAACAAACTTTAGATATTTTTTCTATAGGTTGAACCTGTTGCCAAATCCCGATAAAAACGTCACGAAGAATATTTTAGTAAATGGTGCCGTGTTATTTTAAATTCCACCAATAAAATTGTAAAATGTGACGCAGATTTGTACATATTTTTGAAAAATATGACTTTTTTTGGGTCGCATATTTGTCAAAATATCAAATCGATGAAATTCACTTCGATAAGTTGAAAGCTTGCATGTAGGAATACGATACTAGATGATATATTCTCGCCGAAAGGTGTAATACATGTTACTTTCTTTTTATCCCCAGTGAAATATCGGGGTAAAGGGTGGAGTTGATTCGCCAAACTGGATAACGTGATATCTTCACGACGGATATAAGGCTTCCGAATAAATGGCCACGTATGTAAAGTTAACGTGATACATGCACATTCGAGTGAAGCGAGGGACGTTTGTGGTGGCAGGAAGTGGGTAGTATTTTAATAGCACCATGCATACGTGCTTATGTTCAAGCCCTATGACCTATGAGAGTCCTAAGCCCTACCCATCCAATTACATAAATACGCATTCTTACCTTCTGTAGCCTAACCACCCAACCTAACCATTCATTACACCGCCTACCCTCGTATTAAAAGAATAAATGTGCACGTATATACTTTTATTTTACTGGAAATTGCAGGACAATTTAGCAGAGCAATAAAGGCCTCTTATTAGGATATAATCTCAGAGACATTATTTTCTGTGATATTTCTAGGCATGCGAAATCGGAATAACTTCAGATAGTGTGCAGCAAGTCTCGCTCAATCTCAGTCGTTCTAGACGCAGTCTCGTAATTGAAATTACCATTCTCTCTTTTGTTTTAATCAACTCATCTTCATGACAAATAATGGTAATAAACAACGCAGAGAAAAGACAAACTCAAATTTATATTCGAAGAATTTACATAAAAAAGGCCGCTAGTGCCACGAAAGAGGCTGTTATGGAAGATGTTGAACAAACCGTAAAAATATTTTTAAGTATTAAAAAATGAATAATAAGAATAAATATTTTAAATATATGTTGGACCTATTATTCTTGATTTTCGTAACTTCTTAACCATATAAAGCCTAATTAATTACCTTTTCTAGTCATTTTACTTCACAAATTTGCACTGCTTTTATATTCTTATTTTTGTTTAAAATATTTACTTTAGTTTTAATCTACGTACCTTCATTTTTATTTTATAAACAAAAGTAATAATCATATGATTATTGAACATATTTGTGATTCATTTGAATAGTTTATAAATTAAATACAGCAAGCAAAAAATAATTATATTATCTTTTTATTTGATCTCATTTTAACTTTCTCCTCAATTTTATTTTTCATTGATTCAGTTGATTTTTAATTATTAAATATCGAAACATTTCTTTAGAATTTCGTAAATAAATAAATTATTCTTAAATTTATGATGTGAAACTTTTTAATTTGTTATGTATCTTTCGGATGTATACGAAAAGATATTGCATTTTCTTTAAAATATTTTCTGTACAAGTTCCTTTGTAGAGTGAAAAATGTAGCAGTATGTATACCATTAAGCCATTTCCCTTTCAGGGTAGGCGTGACACTACCCGATTCGAGTAGTGTTTCTAGGTTAGTTTCTCGTAGTAAATAACTACGAGTGTGGGCTCACCACACCCACGATGTGCCAACAGCACTCAGTATTCTCGAATGGTCACCCATCCAAGTACTAACCGCGCCCAACGCTGCTTAACTTCAGTGATCTGACGAGAACTGGTTTTTTCAGCGTGGCATGGCATGGTAATAATAATTAAAACAATATGTAATATTTGTATAATATTAAAAATAAAAATAGTTATGCAAAAGTATTAATTTGTTTTTATAATAATAATTGACGAAACAGAAGTCGATTAGGTTTAGTGTTTCACATTTTATTTAAAAATTTTAATATATAATGACTACATTTCTAACATTTGTTTTTCGCAAATTCTAATTTTGATATTGACTTGACAACCTATTCAATAACGGAACTATGTTTAAGAGAAATTGTTTTGGTTTACTCCAGATAATCTTCAAGTAGCAGAATATTGGTTGCCAAAAAAATATGTTTTCTTTTCAAAGGAAATTAGGGGACATGTGTTTTCCCAATTTCAAAAAAAAGTCTACGAAGTTCTGAGTATTTAAATTTTGAAGTTTGTTTTTATGAAAAAAGACAATATTTCTTTAAATCTCCATAATTTTTGACCTAATTGAGATATTTATTTGTTTCTAGATTCGAGTTAGGTTTACGATCCGTCCAAAAAATCGAATTGAGTTTTTTGATGGAATTCATGAAATATGAAAAGTCGGATTTTCGGGAAAAGCAATCCTTTTTATATTTTCCAGTCTTGTTTTTTTTCAATTTTGCGTATATTATGAATAATACATTCACTAAGTTTTATGTGGGTTGCGCTTTTTTGTCTCCAGAAAAATTTTTCTTTCGCAAACTTGAATTTTCGAATTTTTCTCACGAGCGACTTAAGATGCTATTAAAGAATAAGAAGTCTGTTTTGTAAGGCTTTATTTAGTGATATCATAAAAAAATAAGAGGTCTTTTTTGTAAAGTTTCATTAAGTGATCAAACTTTTTCTTAAGATTTTTTCGTATCTTCAGCTGTTTGTGATGAAAATTAAAAAACGCCATGGTTCATTGATTTGAAATGGATTCGGTCAGTTAATAACATAGTTTAATATATTCACAGAGTAGAAACTTGTTTGACAAAAATAATAATTAAAAAATTCTTTGACTTAAATATTCCAATATTTTTTATCTGAATAACTTCAGTTTGTAACTCGAAAATGATTCAGAAGTTGTACATTATGCAACATTACGTGATAACTTTTCTATTTCCCAAGATGGAATATAGTTGTTAAAACTATGCTACAGTAGGTCACAACAGATTTCTGAATGTTCCATATAATTTATAGTAAATTATTAAGAATAGTCATTTATGCTGTGGTAACACTTGGCAATTTATTTAATTATTTTTGTTGAGAAACTTCTGATAAAATCCATTATTTGCTTGCTTTTAGTGCTTTGAAGAAAAAATATAGAGGTACGTTTCCTAAACTCTCGATTTCCGAATAGGACATCGCTTCTGGTGGAAAAATTCGACATGAAAGCACACTCATTCATAAATAATTCAAAAATATTATATATTGGTTTCCAAACAAAACCATTTCACTGATGAATAGTACTGTTCCTTGTTTAAAATTTTAATATGAAACTCATGTCGTTAGTTATAATGCTTAAAACCAGTTTTTCTTATCTCTCACATTTATTCCTTTTCATATTTCGTCCAAATTTCTTCCAGTTGTTATGACTATTGTGCCAAATATTGTGGTTAAAGTTTTAAGAATAAGTTTTTTTTTCATATTACAATAAATTGGAATAACCTACTCTTAAAAGCGACCTACTCTTGCATAGTTTGCCCTATGCGGTAATAATTTTTGAGGTAATTATTTTCGTCATTATTATTATTTCTTTAAATCATGACGAGTTTTCTTCAGTAGATTATTCTAAAATAGGACCCGGTAAATGATGACGTCTTATGTTATAGCGTATGTGAACTAAATACCAGCTACACTTCAATGTTTCTTAGTAAACGTCTCACTGAACTCCAACAACTTTATGCCAATTTACTCCTTCATATGACTTGCGTCATTCTGACGCTTTAGAATTCGCAAAGTACGGCGTAAAGAGAAATTACGGTCTGTACAGCCTACAGGTGACGTCATAAGGCAAGTACATCTAACAATCGATGTTTCTCAACCTTCTTTTACTAAGTAGGAACGACGTCACTTTCGAGTACTTTGCATTTATCTTGGGAATAAAAGACCCGATTCTCATCAATCGACTTTTTCAAACACCACTTGGATCGAACTTGAATTCTTAAAGACCCTTTATTAAACTTGAGTTCAGCTTAATCTCAGCCATCCAACAACCTTTCTCTTCAATAGTATTTCCCCACCTGCAATTCTTTCAACATGCCCAATTATTGAATTATTATTTAGTCAATTCAATTCGCCGTATTCTTTCTTAACTTTACACAATATTGATTTAAATTTCATTTGACGCATTAACAAAATTATAATTTTAATATTTGAAAAGCAAGTCGGTCCATGCCCTTACCACAAACTTTTCTCAAAGTTTCTCGGGATAAAACGTAGCAACATTTATCCTTGTTCTAGCCACAATATATTTTGAAAAACGAACCAACGATATTGGTGAAATTTTTAAAGCAGAAATTTGCAGCAGAACTTATTGTAAAGATTATTTTAAATGAATTACATAAATAAACTTTTCAAACAAAGATATTACATAGCTGGCTTAAGAATGTTGGAACTCTGAATATGACGCTAATGAAATAGGATTAATTTTGACAGAGATTTGAAATTTATAATTGATTCAACGGTTTACCTTACATTTAAACAAATTATAAAAGCCTATTTGATTGTATACTA
The DNA here is from genome assembly GCA_932195095.1 of Andricus curvator. Taxonomy (NCBI): domain Eukaryota; kingdom Metazoa; phylum Arthropoda; class Insecta; order Hymenoptera; family Cynipidae; genus Andricus; species Andricus curvator. The sequence goes on along the minus strand of CAKNYM010053339.1, from coordinate 920,089 downwards.
AGTGGAATTAATAGCAGAACAAGTTTTAAAACTTCAGTAGTTCTTTCAATATTTTTCATGTTCATAGTTATACCGTAAATGGTGTTCAATGGAATTTGCGGCTAAATATAATATGATTCACAAAGATTCCACGGTACTATCACAGAAATGGGCAAAAAAATTTACGAAATTTTCATAGAATTCTACCAAATTTAAATAAATTTTCAGTACAATTCTAAAGGAATATCAATTAAATGAACAAAAATCTTGCACAATTCTAATTGAGGTTCTAATAAATGACCCCAACATTTTCTATAGAATCTTGAAAAATACGTGATGTATGAAGATGTATGGAAATTCCGCGTATTTATAGTTCTAGATAAAAATTGTATCGATCGTCTATAGAAATTATTTATGGTAATTCGAGAAGAACGGTAAGGAGTGCATTTTTCATTATTGAATCCTAAGGTAATTTAATAACAAATTTTGAGGATAATTTGATATTAGAACATACAATCTTTAAACGTATTGTTTCGTAAGTTTCTATAATGATATGAATCTCATAAGACTTTTTAAAATATTCTAAAAAGCTACAAAGTTTTATCAGCCTCTGAAATTCATTTCGTAATCTCTTAAAATCTTTTATAAATTTTATTTCATTCTTTGTAGAGATTTTCGACCTTTCGTAGTTCGAAACTTATAGAATGTCTCATTTTCTTATGACTTTGCAGTGTTTTCAAGTATGTAACTATTAAGAAGTATTACACCAAAATATTCATGATAATTAGAGGAATAATCGGAGGTGCTTAGTTGAAGCAAGTGTATTCTCATTATACGACGTTTGCAATAATTTATAAAGTTACTTTATAACTTCTATTAAAATTGGCGGAGCTGGAAAAGGGGATGGACTATTCATCTCGAAATTTCGATATTATTCAGCCTTTTTTGTTCTCTTGAAAACTCCCAAAATTCTTAGAAAGTTTCTAAATTTTTTGTTCAAAATCTTCAAAAATCTACATTTTGTTCGGAATTGTTTCAAATCTTCTTAATATTTCAATTATTATAGAACATAATTATTTTCAAATATTAAAAATACATTTAGAATTAAAATGGTCTCTTTTCATCAATAATGTTTAAAAACATTTAGAAATCAATTTTATCATAAAATAAAATTACTCATTTCAATATTTTTATTTACAGAATTGATGTTTTAGAAAATTCGTAATCTTTATTAATAGATAAACAAACTGGAAAATCCACTAAAGGTCATATTCATGCAGTGTGGCAACCAATAAGGTTCTCGACAACAATGTATACGAGATCTCGTGACTACAACTTTTTAAGAAAAGGAGAAGGGGATTATTTTTAACGCGAATACAGTACGGTAATATAGATTAGTGTCACGTATCCAATTTTCATAACCTTTTTTCAAGCGTGTAAGATTTAAAATTTGACACGTCGAACACGTAAAAATGTTATAAATACATATATAAAATGTCCACAATCCAAGTTTTTCCTATATTTTCTTCCACATCTACATTATCTTCTTAAGGTCTGAAGCCGTTTTCATTATCATAAATCTCTTCGAAAATATAAATTTTTGCTTAATTACAGGTTCAAAATACATTTGCGTGCTTTTTCTGACGTAGGTTTGAAGGTGTGAAAAAGAAAGCTTTGTTGCACACTTTGCTCTAATAGCGACAACTTCCGGGTGGTTTCCGGAGGTTAGAACCAATTTCGATGAGATTTCGCGTGTGAGAAATAGCCGAGGGCTTGACATGCAAAGCGATTTAAAGTGCTCATTCGTGGGAACATTGTCGATCGTACGTCAGTAACAGTCGGTCGTTTTTCGATATCAGATCAGACAGGGATGATATTAGATGGCCGCTCGACCAAACACAATAGGGCAAAAAGTGATATTCTGCACTCTCCAGTGGGAAATTCCCCAAACTTACCACTGGTCCAATGTTATTAAAAGCTTGGGGTGTTTAGGCCGGGCTTCCAACCAATATTGGGCTAATCGTACATTTCCGATTGGGTCCTTCAAACATACATTTTCCTCCCTTTGGTCAAAAAACAAACTTGAATTGAATATCTTCGTTTCTCAGAAATATCTGGACACATTTAACATGAGTATTAATACGTAATCGAAAATCATAACATAACAAGGCTACGAGGAAATTGTGACACAAGTGTCATTATGTGTCGAGGACTGTCTACTTTAGTCTCTATATATGAGGATAAAATCGATTACGTTGTTTGCTGGCATCAACTCATTAGTGACTTTTTTGAACGAGCAAATCAAATATGAAATGGAATACAATATTAATGTTAGTTTACAATTCCCAAACTTATAAATTAGGGTGTTCAAAACATCGATTTTGGAATATTAATATATGAATATATTATATTGCCTAGTTATCAAATAAAAATATTTGCTTCAATTTGCAGTAATATAAAACATAATTAATAATCGCAAATTAAAATAAATATTAAAATATCACAGAACAAAATTAACAGGGTAATGCGGGATTTATATCGTAATAAAATGTGCTTAAAACACATTCTGGAATTCTGAGACTTACTGATGTCTTCCATTTTCGACACTGATCCATTTTGAAAATGTTTACAATTAAAAATTTCCCAACTTGATTAGTTTTGAATGTTTCTAGTTTAAAATCATGAAATCCTGAACATCTTTTTGAAATAGATCTATCTTGAAGATTTTCAATTAAAGATCCTTGAATTTTGACTGTATAACTTAAAATGATGCTAAAATTGTAATGATTTCGAAGAGCAAACTTCAAATTTTCAATTCTAAATCATCCAAATTGAAGTAATTTCGAATGTAAAGCATAAAAATTACAAAATTTTAAATTTTGAAACATAAATATTGCAAAAATTTTAATTGTAAATTGTCAAAATCTAAAACTCTTCAATTTTAAAGATTTACAACTCATAGTTCTACAATTTTGAAGAGTTAGAATTGAAAACTCTTGAATTTTTAAGATGTATAAATAATAATAATTCTTAAATTTGGATGATTTTCGAAATAAAAAGTCAAGTTTTCAAAACTAAGTTTCCAAATTGACGAAATTTCAAATGTAAAGCATCAGAATTACAGAATTTTCAATTGCAAAACTTACAACATGCATAATTTTTAAGTTCATAAAAATTTTCGAAGTTAAAACCTTCAATTTTAACGATATACAAATCAAAGTTTTACGATTTTTGAGAAATATAATTAACAACTGTTAAATTTTAAAGATGCATAAATGAAAATGCTGATATTTTTTTGATGTTGATAGGGTTACCATCCGTCCTGGTTTTTCGGGACATGTCCTCTTTTTTCGAGATCTGTCCTGGTGTCCTGGTTTTTTCTTGAAAATAGGCAAAATGTCCTGGTTTTTTACGAAACCAAGATTTTTGACAGCAAATATTTTATATTTTTATTTTTCTTGTTGCGGCATTAACGAGCGTGATAGTATGCATGTTAAAATATATGTTATATTATGAAATAGATAATTAAATGATTAAATAACAATGAATACAATAATAGTACATTATTTATACCATTTTTTTGTTTTTGACCTTTTTTTTTTTTTTTTTTTTTTTTAAGGATCGCTTGCAAATTTTTGACCGTCCTGGTTTTTCACCCGAACCAGATGGTAACCCTAGATGTTGAAGATCAAATGTCAAGTGTTTGCAATCATAAATCCTCCAAAGACCTGAAAGTTGCATAATTATCAATTCTAAACTTTCATTATTAAAAACTCTTCAATTTCAAATATAAATAAACATTCTTTTGATTGCAAATTTTAAATTCAAAGCACTATAATTTTCAAGCTTTACAATTGAAAATTATTCAATTTTAAAGACTTGCAGTTTACAATTTTTCAATTTTAAAGATTTATAAATGAAAATTCTTATATTGTGGCGACTTTGAAGATCAAAAGTCAAGTGTCCCATATCTTTTCTTCTGTTATTTTCATTACCCCACGAATACGTATTTTTGAATATATGTAAACTAAAGAATTTCCATTCAATCGCAACAAGTTCAAGTGGAAACAGAATTTTATAATATGTCAAACTGAAGCATACTAATATACTGTCAAACTCGGTGGTAGAAGAAAAATCAAGAGACAAAAGCACGCTATAAGCGAGCGGAAACATATCAGCTTCAATGTGGACAAAGTGAATGAAAGAATTTTAAGATTACAATATATAATTAAAATGATTTTTGGTTTTAACACACTTAAGGACCTTTTATCAGGGCTGCGTCAAAAACATTATTTCTTTAAATATGTTTTCTAACTCTTTGAAAATAATTCAATAAAATGCAAAATTATTATTTTATAAGCTAAAAGCAGTGACATTTTTTAGATTTTTCTTTTATGATGTTATAATACGATTCAGGGTCCAAGAAATAAACTGCTTGTGTTTTTACAAGTCAACAGACGTTTCGACTCAGGTGGGGGTACTCATCAATGACTTATTCTTGTGTAAGATACAAAATCACATTTTACTATTTTTCTCTTAGAGAGTGGTGAGAAGAAACAAACAATAAAATGTGTTTTATCATCTTACCCCCATCTGGGTTCAAACGTCTGTTGACTTCAAAAAAAGTAAATATTAAACCTACAGTAGGGATATAATTTTTTTTTTAATTCCAGAAGATTATGGCGAATTTTTAGAATTCTAAATCTATTAACAACTGTGATTTGGCGAATGTGAATTCTCTTTTATTAAAGCTCCTTCGGCTTCAGCGAACACATTCTCATCACGTGTATTGTGCTTCGCACTCGATTAAAGTCCGACACGCGAACTTTTATATATTATGTTTAACTCTATTATATTAAATGTATATTATATTAATCTATGTACCCCTTTCCGGTACTGCTTATTCAGATATTGAAAAATAAAGTAAAAATTTTATTTTTCATTATTTTTTAAATATTCTTCCCCTATTTAACATTAATTTTTATTCGCAGCTGCGCTGAAAAATGTATCATTTCAGTGAATATATATTATTAAAATTCCTAATACGCATTGATATTAAAACAGACCTGATTTCATTGTTTTGTTTTTATAACTTGAAAAAGTGTACGTCTTATAAAAAAAATGGTCGATAGCACAAATGTCGATCTAATTTAGACGAACAATTTTGTTTTCAAAGATTTTATTGTATCTTGTGTCGTTTTCCTAAATATCATATTTTCTATTTTTAATGTTACTTTTTACCTACCTACCATAATATAATCAACAATCACGTTATTTGCGTATGCCGAAAAATTGATCTAAAATTTTCTACGGCCATTAATGCATAACATTTAATTTTCCCCGAGCAGAGTCACGAAAACAGCCCTGCAACTATAATACTCTAAAAACGATTTTAGCAGGAGAGCACGTCTTTTGCAGATCTCACACTGTTGAATAATATAATATCCTTCAGTCAGAGACGCCGATAAAAATAAAATGATGTCCGCAGAATAAAAATAGTGGGAAAAAAGCAAGAATAAAGAATCGGAAAATTTTTCGATAAAGGTCTGATATTTCACCCGGAAATAAATCGCACGAACATTTAGGAACGGAGATCTGCACGGTAGAATTCATCGATTTCCGGACGTCAGCTACAGACGTGTGACGAATTAGAAAAAGCATTTCTGACGTAACGAGAAAATCGTGATGCGAGGAGCAACGTACGTGTGCACTTTATTGACATCTTGGAAACCCTCTGGGCAACAAATATCGATCTCGCAAGCTCCATTCATCTACCGGGTATGCGTATATTTTTAACATCGTGCGTCCACTAACTTTGCCTATATTTGGGAATCTAAAAGACGCTCGACATGCAAATTATACATGCTACAGGTAGGTGAGCCAGAGCGGTCGATAGGCTCTATATTTAGCTCTACATTCATTCTATTTCACTACGACAACCGCTACGCTTTGAGGAACAAACGCGATGCGATTGAATCCTGCTTACCCTTTTTATATCCCTTTACTTTTATTTTAAATTTTTATATGAAGGAGGATCCTAGTTCAATTTCACGATGACAAATGGAGCCCGTCTGGCCAAAAGAAGGTTGAGATATAAGAAAGTAAGACTGTTCGCATAAAAGTGTATTGCTGAACTCGTTTTAAGCGCAGGAAGTTGGAGGAGCTTGAGAGAATCAAGTTAGCGCCAACTCGGATACGAACTTCTCCTTTTCGAAAGACTTTTATTATACGTTCTCTACTATGCGCTTTCTTAGGCATATTATTAATACCGGATGAATAGAGAAAAAATTAGAATTATCTTATTAATGGTATCGATGTCTTTCATTTCAAAACTATGCATGTATCTTCTTGATTATTATATAAAAGAGCAGACAAGAAGTTTTCTTTAACAATGTAAAAGAAATGAAAGGTAGATTCAAATTTCTGGACAAAAGCTACACGAAAAAAAAATCGAGAAGGTAAGGGTGTAAATAATTACAATTCTTGCACTTTGAGGAAATAACTCTTAAATACTTCATAACGGTGAACGTGACGTACCCTGTTTCCAATTTTACAATATTACCTTTTTATTGTTTATTGTTTTCTATTTGTCACGTGTTCCATTTCTAAACCCTTTTTACATTTAATTTAAATATATATATATATATATATATATATATATATATATATATATAATATAATTAAAAAAAAAGGTAAACAACCACCGCAGGGTCCCACTGAGAGCAACTGCCATCTAAAAATAAAATGTCAATAGCCCCCAGTAAAACCACGGTAAATCACACTTATGGCCTCGTCTCACAACCGTGAGATGGGAGGTCACAGGGCACCATGAAATCACAACATCAGGCCGGCGAAAACCTCGTGTGTCTTCAGGACACAAAGCGACCCAAGGATGATAGCTTTCTGCATCCATCTCGCAAGTGCCTTGGCATATTTTTGGCACGCGGGTATGACTTTAAGGTTACGAACCAGTGATAGTTTCGCACCTCCGAGAGCACCTATCACAAGGACAATTACTTGTACCGAATATTTTGGATACAGTCGTTACAGCTGTCTTTTAAGGTCTTGATACATCTCCTCCTTTTCTTTCTCCTTGGCAGTGATATTGTATTCTGACGGAGCCGAGAATTCGATCACGAATATAGTTCGTTTCTCGAAGTCTTGGAGAACGATGTCAGGCCTCGAGTGTGCAACGGAGACTGCTGTCCAAAAATCGTAGTTCCAGAAAATTTGGCACTTCTCGTTTTGGACAATTGACTCTATCTCCCTTGGAGCGTTCGGCAGGGCAGGCTCGCGACCAACACCGTCAGAGCGACAAAGATGGTAATAAAGCACTTTAAGGGCCGTATTATGTCTATAGATATACGTCGTTCCTGCGTGGGCCGGACACCCCGATAGTATGTGTTCTAGGTACTCAGCGTGTGCATGACACGCTCTGCACCTATCACTGGGAACTTCTTGACATAAAAGGCGGTCACGGTATGCTAAGGTGGAAATGACACCGTCCTGGCATGCGAAAATAAAACCCTCTGTACCTGCATTAAGCTCTGATGATCTGAGGAAAGCAAAAGTTTTCTCCTTCGAGAAGGACTGTTTTTCTACATTTCTGTGAAAGTTTCCGTGCATTTTCTTGTCGATTAGCTGTTGGAGAAAATGTTCAACTTCTGCTTTCTTCACTTCGGCTTTCAGAATTGAAGCATCTAGATGGAGTAATGCACTTTACTCACTTCTGATGTTAAAATTCAGGCCAAGGGTCTCGGCTGCTCGCTCCGCGGCTTTGTAAAGGAACGCTCCTTCGCCAATCATCTCGTGGTTCCTGACCATTTTTAGGAGAGTATCTCTACCATTCGCAAAGGTGTAAGCTGTACTTGGAACAATTCAGTTGTGAAGACACTGGAGATTCAGAAGTCCGCGTCCGCCTTGACGGCGTGAAATGTATATTCGCGGAAGTAACGAATTGATATGCAAGCTTTTATGCATATGCATGATCTCACGTGTGGTGATATCAAGGGCCTTAAGCTCGTTCTTCGTCCATTGAACCACCCGAAACGACTAGAGTAGAACCGGGACGGCAAGCATGTTAGTCGCAGATACCTTGTTCAACGCCGACAGATTGGAAGACCAAATCTGTCGAAAAAGATGCTTATATCTGCTTCAGAGAGACTCCTTCACTGATTTTACGTCCTGAATGCGGCTTTGAGGCACGCCCAGGTATGTATAGCTCAGGGTCCTTGGGAACGCCAGTAATCTTTCCATTCTTCAGATTAATTTGGGCACACTTGTCCAAACCAAAGTCCATCCCAATCTCTCCTGTGTACTTCTTGACAATATTTATAGCAGTTTGAGGTTTGCTTTTACTAGATGCATAGACCTTCAGGTCATCCATATAAAATACATGAGTGACCTTATGCTCACGCTGGTTAGAGTCGCCACAGAGGTATCCAGAAGAATTTCGTAGTGCGAGAGATAGAGGCAGAAGTGTGATGCAAAAAAGCAAAGGGCTCATGGTATCACCCTGAAAGAAGCCCCGCTGGAAGGTGACGTTGTTCGTTTTCACACGATAATTTTTCGATGAGATAGTAAATCTAGTTTTCCAAAGATGCATCAATCTCTCTATGCATCTCACTATGTGTGGATGCACCTTCGAGTTTTCCAACAGACAGATGACAAGTCTATGAGAGGTTGAATCGAAAGCTTTCCGGTAGTCAATCCATATAATATATTATAATAATTATATTATATTATTATATTATTATTATTATATTATAATCATCATATAATATATTTATTTATATACATAGCCCTGAATAAATTCATATATTTTAACCTATAATAAGCAATTAGTAGTTTTCCGGTATTGAATTAGTGAATGTGACCGTCCGCAAAGAAAGGGACCTAACGCGCGGTAGCTTCATTTTACAGGAGGAACGATTAAAGAGGCGATCCAACACAGGAACTCCATAAGAGGACCTTACTTTGTAGTTCAATAACAATTCAAAATTTTCGGACATAGAAATAATATTTTTTATTATGAAAGATCAAATAAAAAACTATCGATTGGTGTGAAAAAATAAAAATCTGTTTTTCCGCGTTAGGTCCCTTTCTTCGCGGACGGTCACAAATATTGCGACAAATCAAATTATTAATTTTTTTACTAATCTTTAGTAGCTCACTTTTCTCTAATCAAATTAGTATCATTTCACCACGAATAGCCAGATTTTTTCGGTAAGTATCGCAAGACCTGCAAAAGGGACCATTTGTTCCGAAATTTCGGTAAAAAGTAGCCGAATTTTTTTGGTGCAGATAGACGCTGCCTAAAAATAAATTCAAATTGATCTGAATCAAAGAAATTGAAATCTTAAACACATGTCCAGTAAATGTATAAAAAATAAAGATTGAAAACCCCCGACTCTTGAACGTCGTTCATGAAACATTTCCAAAAGACAATTTTTGGATATTTTCAACATTTGATTTTGCCACAAGATAGAATTTCCAGCATGATGAAAAAATTACAATTTTTGTAATTAAAAAATAATTCATGTACTGGAAAAAATAACTCATGTACTGTCAATGATGACGATATGTCGTAACCACAGTAGACGTTATAAAAAGTCGAGGAATTTCAGATCCAATGGTTTTTTTTTCAGATTTTCACTGATTATAAAAATATCAGAAATGTCCTATTACAAAATATATCTCAGTACGAAAAACTTTTAAATTAATAAACAATTATTTTTGGCAAGAACCATGCATTTTTTTAAGTGAAGCTTTATTACAAATACTATACCATCTGTGGAATTTTCAACACTTGTGAATTGATTTTTTCTTGACACGCTAAAAAGTATAAAAAATGTGTTACGTGCATTACCGCGATTACTTCTAGGTACATAAATATAATCTACATGAAATTCGATTGCGACTAAGTACTAGTATATAAGATTTAATTTTAACCTATGTTATAAATTGTTAAACCTCATTAACCTTTTGATGTATTGAATTTATCATAGGGAAAATAAAGACTTTAGCTAGGCATAAGAGTACACATAAATATTATGCAACGTCTTCAATCAGTAACTTAGGAAAATGTTCATATTTGCAAAACTCCGATTAGTTTTAAAATGTCTGATTATTTATCTAACTAAAGGGTTGCAAATTTTACTTTTGGAACAAATGAACCTGGAGAACCTTTCAAAATTAGAAAGAATATAAAATTTAAGGTGTTTCGTGGTTAATTTTTTTATATTAACAACCAGGTCTTGATAAAATTTTATAATATAAATTTGAAAATTGAAATAAGAATTAAAATTATTTTAATGTATGCCTTCTAATTCTGTTTAAATCTACAAAGAATGCAATTTTCAAAATTTTATGAAGAACAACTCTAAGACTCTAATTCGCTTGGATAAGCTGGAATGAAAGTCGCACTTTTAACACACTGTTACTTTAACGCTTCTGAACGTCCGTTTAAAAATCTAATAATTCCGAGCCAATGCCCAAGACTTTCAAAACTCTTAAAAACCCAGGAAACTAAAGTTTCGCGTTTCGAGGCAAGAGTTTTAATCGGGAATCTCCATTCATTATTCATTCCACTTAAAGCAAGCTCATTCAGAATAGTTCAGAATATCTTTGACAACTATTTAACTGTTTAAATTGAAACAGATCATTCGTGAAATTTTTCCATGAAATAATTATCTATATCCGTCACTTGACATAAACACCCAAAATGTACTGTCTATAATTACAGAATTTTCTGTCCGGGACATACGACAATTCCCAAAACTACTTTATTCGATGCTCGGAATTATCATGCAATATAATCTCACACCTTTACACTTTCTCAGACCCCTTTCACAACCCACAACCCCTTTTCCAACCCTCCTGTCCCATTTTTAATTCCCCCAAGTCGACATTCATCTTTTGCAAAGTGCAAAATTAGAAGTCAATTACGGTTAGTATTAATAATAATATGCATGCCCCATCGAGTGAGCGACTTGATTGATGAAAATCAAATTTCTTCATTCAAGTGTATTTTCTTGCGACAAGAAAACTTATTTGGATTAATAAAATATTGTAACGTCTGTATGAATTATATTGTATTTCGATATAGTAATACAGTTCCGCGCAGTAGAAGACTTTACAAATTAAAGTTGAATTTGTGAACTCTTGGGTTACGCTAATTTATTTTCACGGTATATATAAAACTGGATTGTCCAAAAGAAGGTTCCGTTATTTACTCTTTAATAGATAAAACCCACGCGCAGGATATAATCATTAATATTTACTATCCCTAAGCCAAAATGAATGATATTTCGTCTGCATGTTAAAATATACGAAATGAATTTAAATTTATCAAAATTGAAAACGTATGTGGAACCAATTTTTCGCCTGGCATAAAATGCATCTTATGTGGTATTTATTATGTGGCATAATCAGACATCTAAAAAAATATTTATTGTTGCTCACTCACTCACTTCAGCGAAATTACTCACGAATTTTTAGAACTCAGACTAAACTCGAATTAGCCTAATGACTTGGAATAAAGCAATTCTCTTTTACAATCTAAATATCTGAACTTAGGAATGCTCTGATATTGATTAAGAGTAGCCGCCAATGCTAATCAAGGGAAAAGCTATATTATTATTATATCATTTTTCAAATTTACTTTCAAGAACGATATCATTTTATAGCAGATGTAAACATTGGTCTTTGGTACTCGCTTCCATTTCTAGGAAGTTCATCATTATTACTCATGCTAAGTTTTGGCAAGAATTCGCACAATCTACAGAAGTGGATCTCTCTACGTCTTTTAACTTTCTAGAATTCAATAAAACTTCCAGAACAGCTTTCAACTTTTATAAAATTCGAAACTTCTAACAGATTTCAAAGTTACTCAAAAACTTCAGTATTTTATTATAAACAAAAGTATATGATAAAAAACAATAAGAAATAAATTATTAAGTATAGTATACGCCGCAAAAAGGGTATTATATACACTGGTTTCAAAAATCGTTTTGATTTGTTAAAACCATACTGACGCGGAAACAATTTTTCAAGTGCCCCAAGCACTTCATCTATTTGGATCGGGATAAAAAATTTGATTGTCTAGACTCATAGACGACCATAATTATATTTAAACTCCGACATAATCTTTAATCAAGAGAACAGAGTTCAGAACTTACTTACTGGCTGCTGCAACCAATTGCTTAAAGAAAAAAAGGACATAAATGTTAATTAAAGAGAAATTAAAGCAGACCCGACTCTAATTGTTTGTGCAAATGGTGGGAAATGTCACCTCGTATCCCACGAAGTGTATCGTTTAATGTCGAAGGTCATAGAAAACAATTTAAGAAGTCAAGTGTTACCATAAAAGTAGCTCCTGACAATGGTTCTCTGTACTTTATTTATTGACTAACGATTTTTTGATTAGAGTTAGATTAGCACACAGTTTTCACTTCGATAGGATAATGATCAAGGTCGAGTATTGCTTTCCGACAAAATATGTCGGATTTCAATTCTCTCTTTCGGCATATTTTGTCGAATTGTAATTTTCTCTTTCGGCATATCTTATCGTCAACGTAATTAATTTATAAAGAATTATAAAGAATTCCAATGATTTGAGGGTTAATTCCAACCAGTTTAACAATTTATATCTGGCAATAGATGTCGGTATACAAAATTAAAGGACACGCCTATATTTCGAATAATGCGACGCAGTGATGGTAGATCGCGGTTGTATCCCGAATGTGTATCGTTATTCATCAGCTGGCGAAAATTAAAGAAGTAGAATCCTGTTTTTCCTTCGTGCATATAATCCTGCGATTCTGGGACGAAATGAGGTTATGTACTCCTCTGTCCCGAAGATAAAAATATGCCGGAAGAAAAAATTAAAATCCGGCAAAATATGCCGGAAGAGAATACACAAAGTATATAATCTAGTATAACCTAGTATAGCATTATTCATTCTTTTCTTACATTATTTTTTATTTATTTTTTGTATATATTTTTAGTTTATGCCCGATAAAATAAACTCTTCAATTTGACCAAACTTCCTGCATTTCTTCATTACAATCCGAACGAGTTCTGAACATACTGAGCGTAAATTTAAATTCTGTGGCAAACTTTTTCTTTACAAAGAAAGGAAACTCGACAATATTAATTAATACATATAATAATTACTCTTGATAACCATACAGGCTATAAATAGTTACGCAAAAAAAATTAAAACAAGAAAAATTCTTCTTTTCATAAAATTGTATCAATAGTTTCATTACACTGCTGTCATTTTTAAAATACTTTTTGAGAGAGCAAAAAGAAAAGATGAGTTAATCAACCTTGTCTTCCTTTTTTTCAAAAAATTGTTCCGAGTATTAAAATAACAAAGTCATACATTTTGTGCTTAATTATAAAAAAAATTATTTGGTCTTTTTGCAAGAAAACTTCTGGTTCCTAACAAAAATTTCCAACTATTTTGTACTCTTTCCACTGAATATTTAATGCGAATAAAATTTAATCATAATAAGATACGATAATAATAAATTATAATACATCATCATTACAAAATATAATGTAGGGTTTAATCAGTTGAGCATCAATTAACGCTTTGAATGCTTTTGATGGATTAATTTCAGAGATAATTAAAATTGGTATCCAATATATTATCATCAGCAGACCTTAAACAATCTCATTTTACGGCATATCTATTAATAATATTGACAATCTATCGACTGTCAGGTAATTCCATGAATATGACTATTGTTTTCATCGAATTTATCTTATCGGATCCAAGCGGAAAAAAGTTCAGAATTTGAGTGATTTACAAACAGCTCAAGTACTTGCATAAAAATTAGGGATGTAAAGAAAGTATTAATTGAAAAAGTATGCTATTATAGAGATAATAACTTCATTAAAGATGGTATTCAAATTGGATTAAAACTAAATTTATCTTGACCTTCTCATGTGCCTATTAAATTGTATTTTTTTCAAACACACGGGTCTCCCATAGTATATTAAAACACAGTTATATATAAATGATTAAATAAAACCTACAATCAAAAACTAAATTTTTAACTGAAAACTGTACAAATCACAAATTTGATGAGGTATTATTTTTGAATGATTTCAGAGTGCTTTTGCATGTATTGGGAAAATCCTGTTTTATCTTTGAGACCAAGTTTTGATATATTATTGGGAATGTTGTGGGCAATGCTTGAAAACAGATCGTGAATGTTGGTTCGATAAGCAGAAATAGACATTATAAATAATTAATAATGGTCAGTGACTGGTTTCCACTGGTCTCAAAGAAACCTTGGGGCTATTTGTGCCGCGTACATCGTTGAGTTTAACCTTTGTATCAATATACACACAAGACCCTTTTTATATTCCGTGATGCCGTGAGAAAGAATATATTATTAGTATCCTTTTCCCTGTCTGTTCCATTAAATGTCGAACACAATATACGGGAGAAGTTGAAAAGGGGAAGTTTTATGACGTCCTCATCGCAGCCGACCGTATAAAAATAGGCAAATGCTTTAACAAGAAACTACAAGAATTCCGATTGTCAAGGATCATTTTAACGAGTCTTTAATTCTTCCTATAAACATCTGTTCTATAACAACACAAACGCCATCAAATACAAAATAATGCTGACAAACTAGAAAAACAGTAAGAAAAAACTTCTCGGAGAATATGAGCTACAACAGGTTCTAGTTAACAATAAGATTTTCTAATTAAAATTTTAAAAAATCTACTTGCAACAACCAGATTTCAGATTAAAATAACCAGAATTTTTTGTGAGTTCAGATTTAACTCGACATTCTGGTTATTTTACCCAGCATTTTTTGAGTTAAATATAAATAAAACGTACAATTTCCTCCATTCTTCCTATTTTTAATTTATTAAACGATGATTTATTTTCATATTTTGCAACTCTGAAATCTAAAGTCTTCCATTTTTTATACTTTATACTGTTTTTCTTTAAAAAAAAAAATTATTTTTTGAAATTCTTTGATTTAATATCGCGTAAATAGCGCTTTCTTTCACCAAAGAAATATTTTATGCTTTGAAATTTAAGTGGTTTTCGTATCTGTACCAGGTGTGCAAATTTTATGCAAAAGTTTTACTTAGGGTGGGTGTCGATCCGGGAAAAAGGGAAAATACCTGGAATTCATGAAAAAATCCGAGAAATCTGTGGTATTAAATTTCAATGATCAATTTGGACTGTATGCGTAAAATTATTATTATCCAATAGAAACTTTTAAAACTGTCATTTATCCTATTTCAAAAGAAAGCGCGAAACATGACTAATGAACATCGTTTTATACGAGGCATGCGTGGAGACGCATTAAAACGTGGAGACGTATTAAACAACATTTTTTTTATATTTCAAAAGCAAAAAATTACAGAGGGGTGGGGAAGAATTTTTAAACATTCATATTTTGTACATAAAAATCTGTTGTGTTCAATTACGCTGAAATATTTAACAGATTGTGTATCTTCAGAAATAAGTATGTTTAAGATATCAAAACAAATTTCACATTCTTATAGCAAATCGTCATAAACAAATTTTTTCCATATTTACAGCTGCGAACGAAGTTTTGTGAAATTTTCTATAAAATTTGATTAAATAATATTTTTTCGCAACGAATATATTGCACGTAGAACTTTAGAAAAATAATAATTAAAACCCACCTTCCTGAATGGTTATACACAATTACTTTCAGAATTTTCTGACAGCTGTACGTACGGAAAAAAAGTGTTGTCTATTTGTTGTAAATAATGTGAAAAATTTGGTTGACATCTTAAATATACTTTTTCCTGAAGATGTAAAATCTGTTAAATATTTCAGCGAAATTGAAATCAACCGATTTTTTTACGAAATATGAACATTCAAAAAAAGTGCTCCCCCAACTCTCTGTCTTTTTTGGATTCTGACATCTAAAAAAAAAGTTTTTTTATTATTTTGAACTATCCAATTTTAGAATCCAATAGGAAAAAGCCGATTCCGATTTTTTTTTGCAACAACGAAAATTCATGATCGCTCAGTCTTCCCAGAAGAATGCACAATGTTAATTAATAAATTCATATCACGTAAAATATTTCTCGTAGGATATTCCCTAAGGGCTTTTTTTAAATATTATATCATGCTCTAAAAACAATATCCCATATACGTATTACGTATCTCTCAATCAAAATGAGCAATCCAGGCAAGCGTGTTGACAGAATGTTGCGATTTCACGTTTTTCGTTAATAATAAGCAATTTATTAAGAAACCAGCCTCGAACTTTTCAGGCCCTAATTTAACTGTACTATCATGCCAGCAGGAAATTCAAACTCTCAGAAATTTCTTGTGCTGTTATTTGCCTTCTTCGTGAACAAGACATTTAAGAAAAACAATTTTTTATTTTTTCTAGCAATTCATTTTTGTCATTATTACTATAAGTATGTTACTTGGATACCATTTTGTTATCCGTAACTTGCTTTCCATATTGCATGGAGCAGTTGAGTTATGAAATGCCACGAAAAACTATTAAACTATTTTTTTCACATGATTCCTCATGACGCATGGAGAAAAGTAGAAATGGACAGTTACATTTTTTTTTAAATTCACTGAGCCGTTTAGAATTGAATTTTGATTTAGAAAAGTTGTACATTTATCAGAACTTTATCAATCTCTATATGAACTTTTCTGTATACCGAAAATTATATCAGGAAAAGGTGTCACAATAATATTCTGGACCAAGTTTAATTATTTCATTATATATATTTTTAACTTTCTAATATTTTTTTGTAAATTTTAATTTTCATTAAAAATATACAAGAGAATATTTAGATTTTGGGACACTCACAAATATATTTTATTATTTTTGAGATAACGCTGGTTAAAAAAATGTGAAATGTATTAAATGACATTTTTGCATACATATCAGATGTTGATGAGTTTTTTATCCTGGATGGATCGCCTGAATAATAGTAGAAAACTTTGAAAAATAAGGTTTTACATATATGAAACGTTATATTTAGACTCGATTGTAAAGGATATCTGTAAATGTTCAATATTTATAAATAGTGTTAACATTATTTAGCAATTTTTTATTAGAAATTTGTAGGTTGGGACAGTTGCGTGAGAAGCCATATTTTACACGATATTTTTTTCATAAATACTGTATTTTGTATAGAACCTTGTTTGATCAATTATTGACAAACTTTTCGAAAAAGTATGCTGGATATTTATAATAAAGGGGTCTTTCCCGCCATTTTAAGCTGAAGCCCCATAGTCAGCATACTGTCAAAAAAATTCAGAGAATTGTACATGTTTTGAATCTTTGGTCCGCCATTTTGGGTCAGCTACTTTGAAACTGGCAATTTTGCCTTCAGATTCAGATAGAGCGACCCAAAAAATCCCTTAAGTACTAGACCCCTTTCTTCGGAGCGGGTCACATATATATCACAAGAGAAAACCGGGAAAAACTTTAATAAAGGTCCAGGATATCCGGGAATTTGAAAACGAAATTCCACTAGACACCCTGTTTAAAGTTTTAAAATTGGCCGTGTCTATGTTCACCCAAATTCGGTCAGCATACGACAAATGTTTTCGGTGAGCCCAGGGAAACTGGAAAGGGGCCGTTAGAGTCATCGAAATTCGGTGTGCGTAGACCAAATATTTTCGGTATGCCGGGACACCTTGAAAATTTGAAGACTTTCATTTTCAGAATACCAAATTTGCAAGAATTAAAAGCTTTTGGTACTAAGGTTTGCAGATTTTTGAAATTTTAAGGCTACAAAACTTTTTTAATAAACAATGAAAAATACATTCGGGATACAGATAAAGGAAATTATGGATTTGGCTATGAGGACTGAGCTCATAAAATTTAAAAATAATACAACAGTGGTATTGTGTTAATGGGATTGATTCAGAAGGCTGTTAAAATATCTCAGGAGTGATTTCTTTTTCATGGAAAAATAATGTTTCGGCGATCATTGTGTAATCAGAATCAGTCCAAGGAGACATATCACCTATTCTTATACTCGTATATAGTGAACTCCCGAGGGGCTGGCTACTCACTAAGAAATCTCAGATCGCTGCGCGAGAAATCTTAAGAGAACTCTTGGAAGAACTATTGGAAATATCAGCAATCTAGTATGCGTGTAGAAATCTTGGAAATCTTTGGCTAAGTGTGGATAGAGATGAGGTGGTGTGGAGCATTCCGACACATGCTCCTAGGTGTTGAACGAACAGCCGACTGAATCTGAAAGCCGCCGAGCTTAGCCGATCCGATGAGAATCCCACGTGAGTTCTGATCGCGAGCAAGGTCGGAAATCTCGGAACTCCCGGCAATCTCAACGAAATCTTGGAAATCTCTATAAGAATTCAATAGAGATTTCCGCATTCACAGTTTTAAGATTGTCAGATTCCGCAGTGAGTAGCCCCTCGTGAACTCCATCGGAGGGAAAATTTACAACGCTCAGCAACCAAACCGCATTGGTGAATTTCTATTTTAAAGTGCAAGGGGGATGAGAAGGTATCAATTGTCGCTGAAGGAGACGAGTGAGAGGGAAGTCGCAATCACCGGAGCATACGGGCATGAGAGGAATATCAAGCAGCCTATCAGATACAGCACAGATCTTAGGAAGTCGGCTCCTGAATATCTCAGGAGGTAAACTGTAATGTATAATAGAACTACATAACTATAAGTATATAATATATATCTCCTCTTTTCACGGATCAGTGATCTTACATGCATATAATTAACACGGAATTCAGCGATTTTATAATTCCTTTGCACGAATCTGTTGAACTTTATCAGAGTGGCCGAAAAACGTCATTTTCAACATTCCCTAAATGTTTCCTGACTGATTTTTCAATTACGGTGAATACAGCCTATAAATATGCATTTTCAACCAAATAATAGAATCCTCAAACAAAAAAGATTAAAATTCAAACAAAAGGATGAAGTGGACGAATGGTCAACAAAACAGTTAAATTTTCGACCAAAAAGATCAATTTTTAATAAATTACTGGAATATTCTACAAAATAATCAAATTTTGAACAAAATAGTTCAATTTTTAATCAAATCCTTGAATTTTCTACCTACAAAGATGAATTCTCAACCAAATAGTCGAATTTTCAAAAAAAAGGTTACATTTTAATCAAAAACAGGTGCATGTTCAAACTATAACGATTATATTTCATTCAAAAACATGATCAACCAAATAGTTGAATTAATATATCAACCTACAAAGGTGAATTTTCTATAAAATGGTTGAATTCTTAACCAAAAAAGATTAAACTTAAACAAAAAACACTTACATTTTCAAGCAAATAGAAAAATTTTTAAGTTAAAGGAACAAATTTTTTAGAAAACTGTTGAATTTTCAACCAAAACATGAACCCTCAACGAAAGAACGTAATATGGAGTTCATATTTCAATCAAATAGTTCAATTTTCAACTAAACAATTAAATTTTCAACAGAATAGTTGAGTTTTTAACCAAATGGATGAATTTTTAACGTAAAAAGATGAATAAACAAAAAAAAGTGTAAAAGTTGATTTTTCAACTAAAAAATATTAATTTTCAAACGAAAATGGAAAAGTTCCATTGTCACTTAAATTTTTTAAAAATGAATTTTCAACAGAGTAGTTCAATTTTCAACCAACGACCTGAACCTTCAACCAAAAAATAAACTCTTAATTAGGTAGTTTAACTTTTACCCAAGCAGTTACATTTGCAATTGAAAAATATTAAATTTCAGCAAAATAGTTAAACTGTCAACCAAAGAGATGAATTTTGAACTAAAATGATGATCTTCAGATTTGAATTTTAAATAAATAACGGTCGAGTTCTACCAAAAAAGACGAATTCCGAACAAAATATTTGAATCATCAACCAAAGAAGATGAATTTTTAACCAAACAGTTGCATTTTTATCCAAAAAAAGATTAAATTTCTACTAAAACAGATTAATTAAAAAAAAGACGAATTTTCAAGAAAATAGTTATATTTTCAACCAAGAAGGATTTCGGTTTAATTTTCAACAAAAAATATGCATTATTGACAAAAAGTTAATTTTTTACTAAAATAGTTGGAATTTTAAAACCAAAAGACGAGTTTTCAGCAAAAAAGTAGAATTTTCAAAAAAAAGAAAAAGAAATAGAAATACATTTCACTGCCCTGCATGAGTTTTGCGAATGAGATGGCACCTAGTGTTGCCGAATGGATTTTTCGTGCTGAACATGAATCTGGGTTCAAAAACTTCCCATCACGTCACGTTCTTGAGGAAATAGGGGTTAAAACCCCTAAAAACGGCGTTTTCAGCCATTTTTTAAAACTTGTAGAGCTGAACCATGACGTGCTACAAACTTCACTAACATCAGAAATTAAAGGATGAAACAAGCCCTTTCAAATGAGACGTATGCCAAATCAATCGCATGTGCCCTTAGAGCGGGGGGGGGGGGGTGTTTTTGTCTAGGGGTGGAGGAAGAAAATGAAAACAGAAAGGAATTAAACACACTTTCACCCACGCACAATATGGTGGACCATTTTTTCAAACTTTGATCGTATTCGCTTGAAACTTGTTATTCGGGGGTTTTAAGGGTCGCTGATTACGAATATGCAGTTATATTTTTAAAATCAAAAATTGCGGATCCAATATGGCGGACGATTTTTTGAAATTCAAACGGATATTCTTTGTTTTTGTAGCTTCAGCAATAAAAAATGCTTACTGTATGGACAACAAAATATTTGCTCCTTTAATAAAACATCTCGGTATATGGAACATATGGTAAATTGAAGCAAATCATTTGTTTGAGTGAAATGAAAGGATTTCGGAGGCGTTAGGGGATAATGAAGTTTTATATCATTTGTATCTTAAAGAAAAAATACAATTTTTTATACTCCAATATTATGCAAATCTTTTCAGTGTTTTCATTCTGTTCTTGAAAAATGAATCGGCCTCATCTGTAGCGTCTACTGAGATTCAGATAATGCTAAATCTCCTAAAAGGAGGGCTGGATCTAATAATATTTATATTCGCCCAAGGGTATTTCAGGGAAAATTTTCTAAACGTCGTGCACAGCAACCAGAATATTTTAATTGTTTACTTTATCACCTCGAGAAATAAAAGAACAAAAAGTTAAAATAACAACGAAAAAATAAGAGACTTTACCCCAGACTCACAAAAAATACTACATTTCTCACTCATTATTTTTGTTATTTTTACATTCTCATCCTAATGAGAAGGTATTGGTTTTATGTAAAATTTGACTTAGCCAAATTTCATCAAATCTCCACGTTTTGAGACCCCCTGAGTCAGAAAAACGATTTTTACGAAGGTATCTGTCTGTCCATCTGTCTGTAGTATCGTGTAGGCACGATAACTTTCGAAAGATTGATCAGATTGGATTGTGCTTTGGCACACTTTTTTGAGGCCTGAAAAGAAAGGACGAGTTCGTTAACCAGCTATTTTGGATAAAAATTCAAAAAGTGAGAGCATTTTCAAAATGTTTGAGACCATTTTTTTGAAGGTTTAAAAATTCTATGTACGGCTATTCATAGTACTCGGAAACTTGAACAATTTATCCTTATGACTTTTTTCGATAAAAAGAAAATTATCAGAGTTATAGCATTTTCAAAATCCAAAATAACAAACGAAAATGAACATTTTAAGCCAAACACCGCACGATATGAAAAAAAGTCAGAAGAAGAAAAACGGTGCTTTTTTAAAGCCCTATAAGAATATCATAACAATTTTTTGTATTTTTTCGAAAAATTGAAAATTCAAATTTTTATCGCACAAAGAATAAGGAAAAATAAAAAATTCCATTTTGCGGTCGAACTATGAAAGATACGAAAAAAATAATTAACAAAAATTGTGCACCGAAAAAAGATCTACAAATTTGTTAATAATCACTTTTTCATAGGACAGGTAGTATATTATTTAGACATTTGATATAACAGAGTTGAACATAATGTAAAAAAGGTGTTAACCCTTTCAGGGGCAGTGGGACGTATACGTCCCACTTGTTTTTTCGCAGTTTTTCAAGCATTTATGATACATTTCACCTTGTTTAGTGCACAAGTATTTGATTTTAGACTCTTAAGGGTTCATGTAAAGTAATTATCATAAAAAACTGTGTAAAATTGTTAATTAACAATTTTTTTAGCAAAATTCAAAATGACGGATTCAAAATGGCGGTTATATTAGTGCAAATTCGCAAGAATTATGCAATATCAAGAATTAGTTTAACAGAAAAATGTGCCCCTGAAAGGGTTAAAGCCGAAGGAGCTTTAACAAAAGAGAATTCACAATTACTAAATTACAGTTGTCAATGCGTTGACCTTTAATTTTAAAAGGCCTGCGCACAAATGTGAGAGAATTACAAAAGCGCGAGAACCAACAGTCGCGCGTCCTAGGCGCGCTCAAACTTGCGAGCCGCGCGCCCAGCGCGCGATGAGAATATGCCCGCCCAGCGGGCAGATTTTTTCAACTCTTTTTTGCAAGTTATCAAACATGCAGAATAACTCATCCTTAATTTTCTGTATTCCATGAAATTAAAGAAAGCTAATTCTGCATATATATAAAATAATTTTCCCAGTACCCGCGCCGGAACTTGCGACTTACACGTTCATTCAGAAGAATCTGAGTTGGTCTTTACTCGATTGGTGACGTCACAGCGAAGTAATGTGGCATTTAGTCCTCTAGAGATCTATGTAATACCATACGCATCCCCCTTCTCCCTGAAACTGCGGATCGCAACTTAGATTCTTCTGAACGAACGTGCTCGCTCGTTCCGGCGCGGTGATTGGGGAAATCATCGTGTCCAACGCGCGGGATACGTCGATTAATCTACGGGCGGTTAATCAACGCTGTATCCCGCTTGTTGTACAATCTACTATTACTTGAGCCTCGAGCTGTGTCGATTTACACGAATTATGAAAAACTACATACAAAATTATTAGATTCCAAGAAGAAAGATTATAAAAATTCCTTATTAGATTCTCTCGCGAATGCAATGGAACCTAAACAATTCTGGAAGATAGTGAATAGCTATAATTTCAAACCTTCGTATAAAGTTGATATAGACTTAAACATATGGGAACAGTACTTGAAATCTTTCTACCCAGTCCGGGATCCAAATTGTTACTTAAGAACGATTAATGATTTTCCAAATCCTTATCTTGATTCACATATAACTCTGGATGAAACTATTTCAAGCTTGAAAGATCAAAAATTGGTAATGCCCCTGGTCCGGATGGTAGTATTTATAAATTTTCAAAAAATTTGCCTGGCAATCTGATCCTCTACTTACACTCGTTATTAATACATTAATTGATGAAGAAAAGGTCGCAATATCGTGGTCACAAACATTTCTCAGAATGATACACAAGAAAGGGGATGTCACTGATCCTTCTAACTAACGCCTCATTGCCTTATTGAACTGGGTTACAATGATATTTACGCAGATTTTTTCCAAAAGGCTGACAGCTTGGGCTAAAGACATGCAACTCCTACCAGAGCGGCAGGCAGGTTTCATGAGGGAGACAGGTTGCACAGATCAGATCTTTACCCTTAACGCAATGATTCAAAATCGCCTGAGACTGAACGGAGACAAACATTTTGTTGTGCGTCTAAATTCATTAGATTGGTAATATATTTCTACTCTTAAGCTAATATTGCGATCACAGGAAGTAAGAGCATCTCTGGATCGGTATAGATGTAACGAAAGGAGTCATGCAGGGGGAGGTTCTAAGTCCAACAATGTTTACATTATTAATTGCTGATTTACAAGAATTTATGTATGCCAGAGGTATTAGGGGAGTATCAATAGACCATTTGTTGGAAATATTGCTCTTAGCTTACGCCGACGATTTGGCTTTCTTTCCGGACACCCTGGTTGGAATGCGTAAGATTCTTGAAGGATTATTAGGTTACTGTAGGATGAATAAGCTCGAGGTCAACATAGACAAAACAAAAATAGTAATGTTCAGAAAGGGAGGTCATAGGCATAACAAAAAAAAACCCTCCTTTTATGTACGGAACCTCCGAGATTGATATTGTCAACAGTTATATCTACCTGGGTACCCCATTCACACAATCTGCACTTTTTGTCAGAGCGAGAGATGAAGCTGTTCGCAAATCTTACCTCGCTGTACGATCTACGATTACTCTGATTCACAGATTAAAATTTAACTCATGGAATCTTATAGTTCGACTTTTCGATAGTCTTGTATCCAGCGTTTTAGTGTGTGATGCGCATATATGGAGTCTCAGGTATTTAGATTTTACAGAAAAAGTCCACCCAATTTTTATAAGAGAATCCTGCATGTTCCACAAAATACTGCTGGATATGCTATTAGATTAGAAATAGGTGAATCCCAACTTACAGTTGACAGATTTTGGATCGATTCCCAATCGGATAGAGAAAATTCTCAATATGTCCGACTATCCATATCCGAAGAAATGTTATTTAAGATAGAGAGAACTGGATAGATTGAAAAATGATTGATCAATCCCAGAGAAATACAACTGGGCCCGCCAGGTTAGAAGTATATTTAAAAAGATTGGGATAGAAAACGATTGGGATTTCTTTCCCTTGCCTCTCTAGAAAAAAATAAATCGGTATAGATAAGAGCTTATCATAAAATATAATATCTGGAAGACTTACAGGGAGCCTACTCGTCCTCTGCTCGAATACTTTATCCTTAATTAACCTTGCGAGAAGGTCCTCAGAAATATTTAACTCTGTCAAAAACACCTCTCGGTTTTATCAGGATTATAGCGCAATTGAGGTTAATAAATTAGTTCATATCTAGACTTATAATCAAGAATAAAACCTGCAGCTTAAATGTTGATGGTTATTGTATCTACTGCCATGAGGACATTTTTAATACAGAACCCGTACCATCTTTTAGTAGAATGTCAATTTTTTTGAAACTGTAAGATTTTTATGTATGAGCGAAAGTAGAGATCTGTGTGAGTTAAGGAATACCTCGCTGAATATTCTAGATAACCCTGAAAAAATGGTATCAAAAAATTATTATTTTTGTTAGTAAGTTTCATGAATGAGCACTATAATTAATTATATAGTTAAAAGTTTTTTGATTTGCTTTCGTTGCAAGTAAGGTTTATCTTCTCTCGGGTAATGTTAGAATAACAGTTAGTTTTAAAATTGAACTGTAACCTGTTTGTATGAATCAGATGATTCTCAAACAAATAAGTCACTACTACTTAAAATGATAAAACAATAAAATGAATACAAAAGGAATAATAAAATATTCCATATAAAATAAAATCAAATATAGACAGATGAAGGGGATAGCGGGGTTTGTGAACTTCATCCACTTAATCTTCCGATGCTTTTTGCGTATACACCGCACACTGGAAATCCTTACAGGCCAGAATAAAAATGTATTCCTAATGGTTTAAACTGGTTGAGGGGTTCATAAAAAAAGCTGAGGCATAACACGAAAATCACGTCGCGATCCCTGAAAGGCAGTAAGCTTTTTTCAGTACTTATTCCTGACTAAATAATTTAAACCAAAACAAACTTTTTTTCTCGCCAGGGATATAAAGGATGAATAAAAATTAAACTTTGAATCTTGATTAAGCCTCAAAAACAACGTTTAATTATTATTTTATTATTACCAACATTAAACTTCTTATTAATTTCAGTAATTTGAATCTGGAAATTTTAAGAATCCAAAAATGGAAGGCGCAAAAAATTAAATGCTCTCTAATAGGAATCGTCATGCTGAATAAACATATTAAATTCTTCAATATAAGATCGACGATTGAAATAAACTAAAGAACAATCCAAGCAGTGTCCGAGGTCGAGTGAAAAACTTTGAGTGGAAACGCGAGGAAAAGATCGTGGCACGTAGTTCATAAAACTTCAGCACTCGCCATACTGGTAGAAAGATCTGGACAAGTACCAAGAATAGAAGCAGTAGGAATAAGATTTATCAGAGTTGTTGAGGGATTTTCAAGAATGGTTAGAGCGAAAACTATAAAGACACATGAGAAAGAACTTTTCTGGGTTTGAAAACCGGAAATAGAATAAGAATAAGGTACCGTAATAACTTTCCAAACGTGAGGGGTACATAACTATGAATTCTGAAATTTTAAAAATTTGAAGTTGAAGCGCTTAAAATTGAAGACAATTTTAAAGCTTGAAATATTTTTAATTAAATAATTAGAGATTATAAAAGTAAAAACTAAAACTCTCAAAATTGAAAATTTTCGCACTGTGGCCTTGAATACTGTAGATTCTAAGCATTAAAAATCTGCCCGCTATTATAGGGTGTTCAGGAATCAACGTTTTTCTCCTCTTGACTTTTTTTCATATCGTGCGTTTTTCGGGTTAAAATGTTCATTTTCGTTTGTTTTTTGGAATTTTGAAAATGCTATAACTCCAGTAATTTTTTTTTATCACGAAAAGTCATAAGAATATTTTGTTCGTCATTTTGCGTACTACTAATAACCGTACATAGAATTTTCAAATCTTCAAAAAAAGTGGTCTCAAAAATTTTCAAAATGTGCTCACTTTTTGGATTTTCATGCAAAATAGCTGGTTAACGAACTCGTTCTCTATTTTTCGGCCATAAAAAAGTGTGCCAAAGCTCAATCAAATCTGATCATTTTTTCGAAAGTTATCGTGGCTACAGACAGACAGACAGACTACAGGTAAAAATCGTTTTTTCTAGCTCAGGGGGCCTCAAAACGTGGAGATTTGATGAAAACCGACTATATCAAATTTTACATAAAACCAATACCTTCTCATTAGAATGAGAATGTAAAAATTGAAGCGATAAATACTCTTGTACAAATTCAAACTGAGTTTATAACAATTACAAATATGGAATCATTAGAAATTGAACAATTTCAATTGAATACAATTTTCATCAGAAGTGACATGTCCCTAGTTGAAGCACAATAATTTTAGAGAAAATAACTTATTGCATAAATTCAAAAGAAAATTTCTGTAGAAATGTCAGATGTAAATTAGAATAAAACATCTCACCAGGGAATTAGTTAAATAAAGAAAAAAATGCAAATTTGATGAAAGCCAATTGTTCAGATATGAACGAATGAAAATCACGAGTAATTACGACTTGCCTCAATCAAGTCAGAGAATGAATTTAACGTATCACTGTTGCATGAATTAGGAATCTGTAACGGTCCAGCAGGCAATTCTCGAAACGAATTGCCGATTGTTAAAGGTCAAAGTTTAAATTACACACCAAAACGTAATATCGCGTGCAGTTCTTATTCAAAGGATGTACAATCCAGAAAATTATGGCAACAATTTGCTTAAAATTATACCATGGCATTGACGTCACATGTCGATATGGAGGTGCTAGGAAAATCAGTCATGCTTGCGAATTGTACTCGTATGTGCGAATAATACGAAAACGCTTGCATTTCTCATTCGATAGATACATTACTCTAAATTCTGATGCATACCTGATTTTGAAATTCGATCCTTACACAAATATAGGATTCAAAGATGACATTTCAAGTTTATTTCAATTCAGAATATTTTCAAATGTGCAAGGATTCAAAAAACCATTAGAAGTTGCCAGTTTTTCAAGAGAAACAAAAAAGGTGTCATAAAATATAAATTTCAATTTAAGAAAAGTTTTGAAGACAGTTATCCAAATATTTTAGTGTTGAAGCAAGGATAAAATTGAGGAGGAAGCTTTATTTTGCGCTTGAGTTAAAATGTCATTTTCGGGCTTAGGCAGGGATTACAAATCCAATTTGAAATTTACACAAGAATTCCCAGAAAATTTTTTATGTATTTATCAGATTAATGAAAACATGGATCAAAAATCTGATTGAAAAAAGTCACTAACTTCAGAAGAAATAGAAGAAGATTTTTTTTCTCACGGAGGAGCGTCGACAATTTCTGATTTGGGCAGAAACAAAAAATGCAATACGAATTATAACCAATTTGAAAGTGTATTTAAATTCTTTAGAATTTCTATTCATATACTTGAGTAATATTCTGATTTTCCACCAAACGTTGCTTACTGCCTTTTGCAATGCCACCCTCCAATTGTCACATATGATGCAACGACACAAAGTGAAAACTGCAATAATGCTTGAATCGATCCGCAATATATGATCTGGCCTTTTCATCCTACTATACTTGATGCATATTTTCGTTTTTCGCGAAACGAAGCAACGCTATATAATCATGTACAAATAGAAAACAAATTATATACTATAACCCATGACCTACAACGTTATACGAGGACAAATCAAAGTAAAACAAATATACGTATGTACTCCATATCATGGGGTTTGCAAGCTCCAACACTTCCACCTACGATGTGCAAACTCTATGCAATAGGTTCTGATATAAATTACCTATTTAAATTTTATCAAACTAATTTTAAAATTGATTAAAATTATCCTTATTAATTCATTTGCATATATAACCATTTTTCATCTTTAAATTCATTGAAAAATTTTCAATTTCTATTCTTTTGAATGAAACCCTCAAATTGTTTCAAAAATTCCACAGAGTAAATGTCTGCTATCAGAAATAGAAGCAGGGAAAGCTAACCGGTGCTACGTTAATCGCCACTTCCATTAGATTATTACATGCACGTGTAGCGCCATCTATTTTGTCACACAATGGTTATTAAACTGATCCAGTCACCTATACACAAAAGAAAAATAATTTACTCAATCGGTTTCAAAATGTTCCGCTAGAAAGGTTTTTTCTTCTCCTGTAAAATTAGGTTGATTGGATTTAGCACCGAGCTTTCCCTGCTTCAATTTTATGTTTAAATTATGAAAACCGATTTGATGTGAAGGCATCATGGAAGCAAAAATCTCCTTAGCACCGAATGTGGAAAGTTGACTTTCTGGAGATGCGCGAAATTGATGTTTTATAAAAACCGTTTCTTTGCGTAAGCTATCTAAATTGATTGGATGAATGTTGGTGAGCCAAATGCGAGAAAAAGTTCTAGAGTAGGTGACACAAACTTTCTGAATGTTTCATATAATTTATAGTAAATTATTGAGAATAATAATTTATGCTGTGGGAAGACGTAATTATTGCTTTAAATATTTCCATTCAAAAACTGTCGATGAAGTCCATTATTCAGTTGCTGCTTTTAATATTAAATACTGCTAACTCCAATCATCCTAATTTTACAGGAGGGACAAAAAAACCTTTCTAGAGGAACAATTTACAACTGATTGAGTGAAGAATTTGTTTCTTTTTTGTGTAAGGGGATGGATTAGTTCAATAACCTATTGTGTGAAAAAATAGACGACGCTACATGTGTATGAAACAATTTAATGGAAATGGCGATGGCCTTAAGAAAATTTGTAGATCTTTCTGAGATGGATCATTTTCTTTTCAATATTTTTTTCGTGTCTCATGTCGTTTGTCCCAAAATATCAATTTTCGACTTCTTATATACAAATATTTATGAGTAAACCCGCAACGTTTGGTCAAAGAAGGCTGGTTAACGAACTTGTCCTTTTTTTTAGGCCCTGAAAAGTATGCCAAAGCACAATCCAATACGATAATTTTTTCGAAAGTTATCATTTCTACAAAATAAAGACAGACTATAGACAGACTGACATGCAGACACCTTCGTAAAAATCGTTTTTGCTACATAAATAGCTACATAAATAGTTGAGATAATCATATTAAATACATGCTGTTATTTATTTCATACACAAATAACACTATTTAACAGAAAAAGGAGCATTTATAGTACTAGTACATTTTTTAAATTTCATAATAATATATCCCATTGAAGCGTGCTTTACGACAAATCCTCTCGTACACCAGTGCATTATGTGCCAGTTGGCATAAGGGTCATCTAATATTCGAATATAGACACAAAATGATCCTTATGACAAGTGGCGTATAATGCACTATTGCACAGCACGCTTTAGATGTTAAATACTTCTTGAAATCTCCTAATAACTGTACAATTAAAAAAAATTAATATATATATATATATATATCATCAAATGAATAAAAATTTTAATTAATTTACGATCAACTGAATTAAAATACTTGAATTCAAGTCTTGAAGTTTTATTATTCTGAATAGTCATTTTGAAGCTATATATAAACTTTGGAAATAATAGTTACTATAAAGTTTAATTATTTGTTCGTATGTGAGATCATCTTTCGGAATTATGGTTGCGTGTTAGCACATGAACTTCTGATGTAAATTTAAAGCATGCCGTTAGACTAGAAATGGTGCAATTTAATGTACCTTGGGCTTAGGTTTACAGCGCTTCGGATTTCTCATCTTCAGAAAGCTTTATAGAATATAGTCCCAGACCTTTATAGTCAGGAATAGAGTCTTTAGTACGTTCACAATACAGTCAGCACCAATAATGGAACGCAATTCCGTTCGAATATGACGTCAATGAAAAAGAATTTCAAGCTCTTATAATTGAAGCCAAATATTGCAACAATAAATAGGTATAGATTCAAAAGGACATAATTTTCCAAAAT
Organism: Andricus curvator; assembly: GCA_932195095.1. Taxonomy (NCBI): domain Eukaryota; kingdom Metazoa; phylum Arthropoda; class Insecta; order Hymenoptera; family Cynipidae; genus Andricus; species Andricus curvator. The sequence continues at coordinate 889,617 of CAKNYM010053339.1, read as the reverse complement.
AGAAAGGGAATATCAATTTCCTTCTATATAATTTGAGTAAAGAAGAGCGTTCTTAAATATAAATTTAATCGATGTCGAATATGTGTAAAATACACATAATATGTACACAATTACATGATCGTTTCGTTTCTAATTCTCGAGAACTAATTATCTTCATAAATGAATACTCATTCAACGATTAAGCACACGACAGCGGCGTTTTATTTTTGTTTGAATTAATAAATAATTCTGACTATACTATCAGAGTCAAATATTAATAGACCCATATATTTTGGACGATTTTAGATTACGTCTTAGATCTTTGAGACTAATACATTTTTTTGTTTACAAATTTGTAGTCAAATTTCATTGAGAATAATTAATTTTATTATAATGCATTTATTTTGAGATGACTTTACTTCGTGAAGAAGGACATTTTGGAGAAATGGATCTTTACATTTTACTACGATAGCAGCTAGTTAAACTAGATTCTATTCTAGGTTTTAATTACCGTAAACTTCGAACTAGTGAATCAAGGTTACCACGTGTTGCTATTTAAAATACGAAACGTGCAAATCGAATTAAAGTACAATGAATTACAATTAAATCTAGGGTTACTTTACTTATAAAAGAAGTTTTAATTCGTGAGTTGTAAAACTTATTATAAAATTATATTAATAATATCATGATGGCCAACGGCCATGCCACGCTGAAAAAACCAGTTCTCGTCAGATCACTGAAGTTAAGCAGCATTGGGCGCGGTTAGTCTTTGGATGGGTGACCATTCGAGAATACTGTGTGCTGTTGGCATATTATGGGTGTGGTGAGCCAAAACTTGTAGTTATTTATAACTACAAGAAAACTATCCACCTAGAAACACTACCCGAATTGGGTAGTGTCATTCCTACCCTGAAAGGGAAATGGCTTAATGGTATACATACATACATACATGATTGCAGAAGTAATATGATAAATTGCGAACCATAATATAGTAACGTTTTCTGCTTCATATTCGTTTCCACAATTTGAAATTGGCTTTTAAACTAAGTTTCCTATAAAACAACCGAAAACAAAATGTGTTGAACCTTATGGAAAACGAAAAGTAGGATTCATAAAAGACAATTTGACACCGGGTAATGCCTTTGATTAAATTTCACACTTAGATTATTCTATAAAAGAAAGTAACTATCACATGTTCTTCTCAATAGAGGAATAGATAATTTACTTTGCTTCGCTTTGAACGTCAAAGTGAAAAAATAAGCAAATCTCATCAAAGTAAGAAAGGTTTAAATGTAAGAAATATCTAGACACACCGAAAAAAATTTGTCTCCGCTCACCAATTTCGGTGAACAGGGAACTCCACAAAATTTCTGGAAAAATTCCATGTAGTTGCTACGAATAATGGCTAGAGATTTCAATGCATTTCGATACATATATACATTTCTTCAAATTCTATGTATACAAGAATTTCATGAATATTATATAAATTGTTATAGAATTTTAGTGAAAATTCCGTGAAATTGTATAGAAATATTTCTTCAAGTGGGACTTATAGAATTGTAATCAAAGCTCAATGCAGTTTTTCTGTAATTTTTATATATTCAATTCGCTGATGAAAATTATTTTAAAAATGATAGAAATATCATGAAGATTTCACTGAAAATCATCATATATTTTATATTAAATTTATTACACCGAATTTATATGGGATACTATGGAATTTTCACCAGAACCTCATAGAAAATGTGCAACAATTCCATATGTGTTACTAAGATCTCATGAAAATGTTCAAGAAATTTAATGGCATTTTATAAAATCAGACGTAAAACATAGGAAGCAAAAATTTCGCTTTCAGTTGATAATTTCTATATATTGATTTGCTGAAAATAATATTATTTTGCCGCAGCTCTGTAACAACCAGTGTAATTGAATTAAGAATCAAACTGGAAAAGAGACTATTTGTACCGAAGTTTTGGTGCAAATAGCCGGATTTTTTCGGTAAACGTAGACTCTGCCAATGAATAATGTCCAAGAAATCCCCAAAAAATTTAAGGAATGAATTCCTTGCAAAATGTGCAAAAAAAGTTAAGATTTAGAATATCTCCACAGTCAGTAATGTTGTATAGCTATTCTTCTATTACATCATTAAAACTAAAAATATATCTTTAGGAAATAAAAAATTAAAATCTATCTAGGGTAAAGAAACTATAATTATTTCTATTTTTACTATTTTGTCATATAGACTTAATTTCTATGATTTAGAAGCTTAATTTAGACTCATCCAATTACTTCTACTAAAATAACATATTAAAGTTTTAGGTTAGAAGACATCAACTTTTTCCTCAATTAATGGTTCACCCTCGGTAATTGGTACCTTCACTCTATTCCCCATAATTACATTTCTTGACAACTCTAAAAATGAAACTTAAACTTCTCTGAATCTAAAGACAGACCCTAATTTTCTCAAGTCCTAACGATCTGTCTAATGTAATACATAATTTGCAAACACTTTCCATTTCTATTTGCGTACATTAAAAACGAGGATGTTAAGAAAATAAGGTCATGGTGAGCTAATCGTGCGCAATTCTTTCTTGGCCTTTATCTTTTTATAGAATGTAGGATAAAAATAGACTTTATAACTTATTATCTACATTAGCACAGAAGTCGTAGACAATATATAAAAGGGCAAGGATAGCACATTCACAGAAAAACCCCGAGTTTTTCTTTATTCTAACTTCAGATAGTTTCGTTGCAACGTTTAAATCCTTGCGGATATAAAATGTATCCGCCGTCAGACAAATTTGACAACTGTGTAAAGCAACTGATATCTATGTTAATATCTGACGATCGATAAAAAATATCGATCAAATTATTCTGGCGGCGAATAAATTTTATTTTTGCGCGCATTAAAACGCTGCAATGAAACTATTTGAAGTTACAATTGAAAAAGCTGGGAATTTTTCTGTGTTGTATTTCTGGCAAACTACGTAAGCACTATCAAAGCTCATCCAAGAGCCCAAGAAAAAAATAAAAAAGTAACGAATGGGGGATTCACGTTTGTTACAGTGCACAATAAGTACAACCCAACCCGCCCATTGATGTCGAGATACAAGACATTTTAGCGTATCATGCACGGAGTCTATAAAAGTAAGGATGACTGCTGCCTCAATGAAAGATTGTCGGGAAAAAATCAGAGAACATTTTAAGCCTACACCACTCGACTCATAATCAGATCAAAGACATAACTAAAATTTTAGCCCTGGGTATCATGGGTATTCTTAGTTACATGCAAAGTCTAAAGAAAGGATGCAGTGAGTTTTCCCAAATCGTGAGTTTGCAATTTATTCGATTTTGGGGTATACTTATTTAAAATTGAGGCTAAGTTTAATTAAATTAGAAGGATCTAACTTTTCTTATTTTTAATTCATTTTGATTTAATAAAAACAGATTATAAGTATGTTTCAGAAGGTCTGAAACAGTTTTGTTTACATTTTTTTCAAAAACATAATCAATAAGTCTAGCAACTTTAATTTTAAGTTCAACATTTTCAGGCGCATCATTTTTTTAATTTTTCGATTTGGAAACTGGACTATGTATATGTATAATAATTGTACAATTAGAAGGTCGTGGCTACGTGTGCCAAAATTCCTGTACGAATAAGCAGATTTTTTCGGTACGAATAGCGGGATCTGGAAAAAGGTTTTCAGTACATTAGCCAGATTTTCTTGGTACACATAGACACTAGGATGACCCTTAAACACGTGGTTTATTTTTTTGTTAAATTCTTTTGCTACCAGGAACGAGTTTCGTTCCAGTGGCTGAAAAAATGATATGCTCAAAATTTTAGCCAACTTGGTTAATATTTACCCCTAGCACACGCCCCTTGAAATTTTCAATATGATTAACATGGGGAAAAAAGTGAAAAATTCAAAATCCATATAATTTTCTCTGTTTTCGTCGATTTTTTCTGTAAACCGAGGACCGAAACCTGCTTCTTTCAAACACAAACAAATCAGTGTAGGGTAAAAATAACAAGTTCCGAAATTTTCAATATGGCATGGCGAAGGATGACATTAAAAATTGAAAATTTTGAAATAATCCAAAATGTCTTCTCTTTAGATTACAAAAAATTATCAATTTTTCCAGTTTTCAATGAAAGTCTTTTAAACTTGACAATATGAACAAGTTTGTTTGCAGAAACTATGCAATAGTCAGTTACAGCCGATATTTTGAAAAAAATGTTGAAAGAAATTTTTCGAATTTTTCAAGCTTGTCAAGATAAGCAAATTTATTTTTGGAAACTGTACGGTAGACCGTGACAGTCGAAATTTGGAAAAAATCCAAGGTAGGGTAACTGTCCCAATTACTGTGGCATCAAGCGTTAGTCTCACTTTATTTTACTATTATTTTTGATATATAATGAAGAACAATATTTTCAGTTTACATAAAAACAGTAATAAATACCAAAACATAAAGCAATGTACAAAGATATTGAAAATTTAGATATAATTTACTTTTTACATATTACTACGTCCCTATTACTGTGGATTTTAGTTTTATGAATACGATCGTATCAAAAGTAAAAAAGATGATTCAAGTGGGGGCTTCTTATGAACCATAATCTTATTACTTAGAAAAAATGACGAGATAATGAAAAATTTACTTCGCGTTTAATTTATATCTTAAAATAAAATAACAGAGATCTGTACCTATTAATGCGTCCCTATTACTGCGGATGTATAGGTTACATTTTGAAAAATAAAGTGAAACAAGCGAGAGGTTAACAACTCATGAAGTCAGGTGTGCACCTTCTCTGAAGTCACTGGCGTGAAGTCACTTGAATTCACGTGTAGAGACTGAAATCACTTGAAGTCAGTGTACACTCCATCGGTCGAGTAGTGTACCCCTCGGAAACAAGTTTACTTTCAGAAACTGTCCACTTGTCAGTGACAGCCGAAATTTTGAAACAATCCAATATGGCTACAGGCCAGCGATATATGTACATATTTTTTCGAAAAATGTCTATTGTTGAATTGGCAATTTTAGTTTAAATCGGCACCTTGGATATTTTATTAATTTCGACTGTCACTGACTACTGCACAGTTTTTTCAAATAAATTTGCTCCTATTGTTAAGTTTAAGGGGCTTTCCTTGAAAAATGGGGCATCTAAATTCCGTCTATAGACAGAGGCTTTTAAGGCACATATGATTTTTGTAAAGAACTCTAAAGAACCTGTCTGTAAACGGAAGGTAGGAAAATGAAGTCAGCAAACAGAAGGTTAATAATTTTTTTGTAATCTAAATAGAACCCATTTTGGATTTTCAAAAAAATTTTGATTTTGAAAATTTTTACTTTTACTCTAGACTCCCTTTTTGAGGCTTTGAAGAAGATTGTGTTCCTCGCTATAAAAAAATTCGACTTCAAGGGCTGCGTGCCAGGGGTAAATTATTACCCATTTGGTTGAAATTTGGAGCACATCATTTTTTGGGCCTTTGGAACGAAACCCGCCTCTGGGAGCAAGAGAATTCTGAATATCGTATAAACTTACTCGATTTTTTTTTAATTTTGCATTCTTGCAAAATTGGAAAATTTTGCTTTAAAAGCTTCTACACTCTCTCTCTCTCTCTTTCTCTCGAAATTTTAGGAAATAATATGAGTTTTAGATTTTATTCTTCAATTTTCTTTTAAAATTAATCTTTAAATTAACAAATTATTTGCAATTTTCTCAGGAATCATAAGAAAAATGTTGTATTCACTTCAAACCTATACAAATTCTTAGGACCCTTATTTTTTCAAAATCTTCAATAATCATCAATCACATGGCCAACAGCCAACAGCCATACCACGCTGAAAAAACCAGTTCTCGTCAGATCACTGAAGTTAAGCAGCGTTGGGCGCGGTTAGCACTTGGATGGGTGACCATTCGAGAAAACTGAGTACTGTTGGCACATCGTGGGTGTGGTGAGCCCACACTTGTAGTTATTTACTACAAGTTATCTACCTAGAAACACTACCCGAATCGGGTAGTGTCACGCCTACCCCGAAAGGGAAATGGCTTAATGGTATACATGCGAGATCTCGTGACAATAACTTTTTAAGAAAAGGAATAGTCTATGCAAAATTTTCCTTGTGTAGATTCGGAAGTATTAAATCAGTGCAATAACAAAGAAAATTTTCCTTTTACATAATTAAATAAAATTATTTTCTTAAAGACTATCAAATGACAGTATTTTCAAATTCATTATTAAAATAGTTATTTTACATTATATTCGAGAATCCCGATATTCACGCTCGTTTCCTCGAGAATCTCGAAATTGTCTTTTTAATTTTGAACAGAATAGTAGAATTCTAACTAAGTTCTTGTTGAGTGGATACTAATTTGCTTTCTACTGGTTTACACAATAAAGCTGGAAACAATTAACCATGTAAATTCAGTATGAATGTATAGATTGGTCTAGGACAAAATTATTCAATTTGCTATAAATCCTGTTATTTCAACGAACCCTTCTCTTCTGCTCACATCGACTAAACAATTTGTGGTGAGCTTCGTTCTCTGGGATTCCGCTGGAATTTGTCATTATACGGGTTCTCAGAGACATAAACGCGCTCGACTCGACTGTATTCTCTATTTACTGGAATCTCTGGGATATGTAGATACTGCTTTAACGTGTTACTACGTGAAGCATAAATTCTGAACTACGAAAATGCACCGAGAATGTGAAATCTGACTAGGAAGAGATAAACACAAAAATTGTGGAAAATATAAATGTCAACATTATAATAAACAATTCTCAATGAAGGAAATGCTAAATATTTTATCTAATCCCTTCATCCCAAAATTACTTTTTATTACAATACCGAGTGACAATTCATTTTATGACAAAGCAAGAGTTAGTTTCTTATCAGAGTCTACGCTAACATTGCAATAACTTTGAAGTTGTAAACTATGCTTTGCACTTACAGCCAGTTTTAAGTAAAGTGTACATAAAATGAAAGAAGATAGTCTGCAAAGTATTAAAACAATCCAAGGGAAAAAAAAGTTATAATGGATTGTTCTCTATATACCGGAAGTTATATGTAATAAAAATAGTTAAGAATTTATCAAAACTTCGCTGTGAAATAATATATACTTGTTTAATAAACGTTCACTAAAATAGTAGGAAAATTATTATCATAATTCGAGATCGGTGCTGATTACAATTGAAATTTATAATTAGAATCTTATCTTAAGACGCAAAAGAAAACTTGGAAATCAGCTCATTTACACTGTGAAAAATTACTTTTCTTCGCGTATGTCCTAAATTATTAATATCAATTGTGCCAGTTGTGTTTTTATACGAGTTGCTTTCTTTTTATTGGGAAATGTGTTACTCTTGAGATTTAGGTAGTCTCATAAGAAACTTTTTCAGGTGGTATAATTTTGGCCAAACAAAAGTTAGGATCTCCCTCAAGTACCCTTAACTGTATTAGGAAGATTCATACAGCCTATAAAAAAATAAAAGAGTCAGCAATTTTGTCCATTTAACACCCCAAGTGAAACTTTTATGTGCGAAATCGGTATCTATTACACACATTATGTGCGTATTGTATAAGTGAAATTTACCGCTTAATACGCATTTTTTATAACATCTACCTTCTGTTAAATTAAATGTAAATTTTTGATAGCTCATTTTATTCCTTAAAAAATTCCATATTATTCTATGTGTTACGATTAGAATGTTTAAATAAACGTAATATTCGTTTAACCTAAAAATTTTCTTAAAATATTATTTCATCTACAAGCGCAAAAACAAGATTACACTTTTTGAACACTAAATTTAATTTTGAAATTTTCTGAAATTAGAATGAAATAGTCAACAATTTTTCACTAAAATTATCAACAAGTAGACCAAAAAAGATAAAAAGATAGACAAAAGATTCAAATTCAACCGAAAGAAGTTGTATTTTCAACCAAATAATTGAATTTTTTAGAAGATAGTTTAATTTCCAAGAAAAAAAAGATAAATTTTCAATCAAAAAGGACGAATTATCTGTCCAAATAGACGAATGTTCAACAAAACCTTTCAATTTTTGACCAAAATGATACATTTTTGACAAAATACTTGAATTTTCAACAAAATAGTTCAATTTCTAACCAAGTACTTGAATTTTCTACCAACGAAGATAAATTTTCAACTAAATAGTCGAATTTTCAAACAAAAAAGGTTCAATTTTAACCAAAACAGATGCATTTTCAACCTAATAGTTGAACTTTCAACAACAAGATGAATTCTCAACGAAAGACACAATAGTTGGTATTTAAATAAAAAAAAAGCGAATTCTCGACAAAATAATGGAATTTTCAACCAAAGAGTTGAATTTTCTACCCAGAAGATTAATTTTCTAAAAAAAAACTAATTTTCAATAAAGTAGTCAAATTTTAAACTAAAATGATGAATCTTCAACAACAACAAAATTAATTTTGAACAAAGTAGTTCAACTTCCAACCCACGAGTAGAATTTTTCAACGAAAAAGACGAATTTTCAACAAATAAATATTTTTCAGACAGGAAAAAAAAAGATCATCCAAATTGTTAAACTTTCAAGACAAAATCGAATTTACTGTTAAACAGTTGAATAGTCAACCCTAAAATATAAATTTTTAATCAAATATTTTTGCAACCAAAGTATTTAACCAAGTAACCAAGCCAACAGCCATACCACGCTGAAAAAAACCAGTTCTCGTCAGATCACTGAAGTTAAGCAGCGTTGGGCGCGGTTAGCACTTGGATGGGTGACCATTCGAGAAAACTGAGTGCTGTTGGCACATCGTGGGTGTGGTGAGCCCACACTTGTAGTTATTTACTACAAGTTATCAACCTAGAAACACTACCCGAATCGGGTAGTGTCACGCCTACCCCGAAAGGGAAATGGCTTAATGGTATACTTGAATTTTACTTTAAAAAAATTAATATTCAACCGAAATGAAATTATATTTCAAAAAAGTAGTTAAATTTTCAACAAAAAAGGACGATTTTTCAAACAAAGTAGTTGATTCCTTAACCGAGGTACAGTAATTTTCAACCAAACAGTTGCATTATTAACCAACAAAAATTTAATTTCTACCAAAAGAGATGAAATTTCAAACCAATAAGACAATTTAAACAAAAATGGTTGAATTTTCAACCAAAAAAATTATATAGGCGTAGCCACAAGCTTCATTTTCAAAATTCCCTAACTTTTCCCTGACCATTATTATTCACAGATCAGAATGCAATTTTTGCAAGATTTTTTTTAAATCCCTGATTTCCAAGTTTTTTCTGACGTACGGCCACCCTGCAAATTTAACTTCGGCAAAATGTCACGATTTCAGACTTAGAGAGTATCTCATGAAAGCAAGATACAGTCGGGAAATTAAAAACAGTTCTTGGCATATTAGTGCATAGTTCATTACACACCCCACCCCTACCCATTAGATGACCAACATCAAATAAATTTTCCTATTAATCTATTAATACAAGATCGCGACCCATCAAGAAAAGTTTTCGTGTTCTAGAGCAATATCACTCTGTATGTCGGTCATCGCGAGCCGCTTCATTCCCAAGGGCTTAATCCTGGTGTTCCAGTCTCCACATTTCGCAGCGCATGAAATATAGTAGAGCGAAAAATGCTCAATTGCTCATGGCACCTGGCCACCGTACAGAAAGCCGTCAAGGATTAGGGGAGGATAAAAGAAGAAAAGAGAAAAAAGGTAAAAATAAAAAGAAGTGGATGCATTGGCAGGTTGCAACCTGCCGCTGCCGCGCCGCGCCGTCCTGTCCATCGCATAGGATCGTGGGAGCAACGTACGCTTAAGAGCAGCGCCGCTTACGCCGGAACCCCAGCCAGTCATCGCGACAGCCCCTTTTCCACCCTTAACCGCGTTCACACGATAGGTGTGTGCCTGCAACACTCTGAGCGCGCACGTGTGTGTGCATCATGCATGCACACGTGAGTCCGTAACTGTGCGGCCCTGCTCACAAGCTTCCCTCATGCATGCAAGACGCGCTCACAATGTATCGACCTGCAAGAACTAAAATGTTTTAGGAAACAGTCTCAAAATCTTGTTTTTCAGGAAAACACGCAAATGGCTTATACATATGCTGGCTTGTAATAGGAAACGATAGCCAAGCGATAAACATCATGCAGTTGACAGCCATATATAGGTGGTTCTCCAGAAATAGAGCACTTTTGACGAGAGTAACTTTATCTTGTGAAAAATATTTCAAATTATTTTCCGTTATGCCATTTCCTGGACTCAAAAAGAGTAGCCCTGAAAGTATTCGAGCTTAAATATTATGGTTAGCTGTTTATTTTCAAGAATTTCCAAAATTATTATCATAATAGTATAGTTTGAAATCGTTCAATTAAACATTTTTTCATTTTTGTATCGGTAAGATTCAAAAATAAAATTTTAGACGGTTCAAAAATCCTATAAAGACTTAAAATTCAAGTGAATCATTTTTTATCGTTTGACTTTAAACTGTTCAAGTTAGCTTTAAAGTTGATCAACTTAGAATAATCCATTTTTTAATTATTTAACTCTGTACATTTCAATTAAAAATTGTTCACTTTATAATACTCCTCTTTAAAATTTCTATATATTTTTTAACTGTACCAATTTGGCATTGGATAACAAATTCTGTTTTCGGTTTTCACACTTTCAACATGTTTTAAAATGTTTCATCTTCAACTTTTTCTTGAAAGTGTTTTTTTAATTCTACTTTCAAATATCGTACATTTAATGAAAAAGGGGAAAAAGTACAAGTTTTCCGAGAATAGGGGAAAAACACGAATTTGAAAAAGGGGAAATAGGGAAAATATCCCTGTGTAGACGATAACTTTTGCTTAAAACGTTGAGAAAAGCCCCCTGATTATGAATATCCGGGGTACTTTTTCTAAAAGTTGATCGTTAATTGTTTAAGCAAGTTTTTTCAAACAAATATATTATTTATGGAAAAACAGATTCTGTCAAATATTTACTCTGAAGTTTTCAACCAAGACAAGACTTTTTTCTGTTTATATTTTGTGTGTCTAATTAACAGTTTTCAAGTTATAGCGTTATAAACAATTTAATTTGAATTAAAATTGACATATTTCAAGGTACATATGTCAGCACCTATTGCAGCGAAAAATTTCGAAAAAAATCATCATTTTTATTCTGTAAATGTATGTGGATCCGCAAGTAGACGTGGCCTAAGATCTACGTACACCGCAACTGGTTTGATATATTAGGTTGATATTGACTTATTTTCTGAAAAGTGACCGTTACAACAACCGCCGGAGTTCACAAATGCCGTCAACTGGGGCGAATTGCTACTCCGAGGCGAATCGCTACAATAATTTTTACAAAATCATCAAAGGCTTAATAATTGTATTTTCAAACTGATCTTGGGCTCAATAGATTTCGAAATTTTTCTACTTTTTCGCTCATATAAATATAGATTTATTTGTAAGAAATTAATATTGCCAAAAATGCCAACATCTCTGCTCGATCAAAGTTTAGACTACCCAAACTTTTATATATACGTATCTCGTAAACAAGAAATTCAAAAATAACGAAAGTACTGGCGATTGAAGCTCTCCCGAAGAGGAAAAAAATCCTTCTCAGTCAGGTTTTTTGAGATTTTGTTTTTGAGTTATTCACAAATAACCTAAATCCAATGATTCTGGGGCGAATCGTTACAAATGAAATACTTTATAAATAAATTCAAAAAACGTTTTAGATTGATGAATAACGTTAAAAAAATATAAGGACAGTAATTTTTTTTACTCATACAGTCGTACGGTCAATAATAACAATAGAATTTAAAAATAAAATATAGGTTATGTTTATACGTTATAGCTTATCCTTGTTTTTTTTCCTTGTCTAAAATTCTTGATTTTTTCTTCTTTGAACTACGATAGACTGGCTTATTTGTGTATTAATTTTAGTGTGGGATACACGCACATATAAGAGAACTTGATCATAACCATGGAAAATATTTTTATAGGTTTCAAATGAGTCGAAACCTATTACGTCAATACATTTATTAACGAGTTTTTTTTTACGAAGATCTGTAGAATATTTTTTCTTGAGACCATAAATAAATCATATTAATAGCTATTAAAAATTTGAGACAATTCAAGAACTTCCTACATCACGTCTAAGTCATGGTTTGTGAAAAACTGTAGCGACTCGCCCCGGTTGATGGTAATAAAAATATGCTTAAATGAAAATATTGTCACTATTACTTTTAAATCATACGTAGATATAACACGTGAAACTAATCATCCAAGATTTTAGGTTTAATTAATTTGAAAACTTAATGGAGTTGCCAGAAAGTCACCCAAATGTACACATCAGGCCGCGTAAAAAATGTAGGAGAAGCTGTTCCAACTTGTTTATAATTACGTGTACATATGTTAAATTAAACATCTTATTTATAATAAACTCTCCTAAAGTTGGTTACTTGTATGTGGGGAGCAGAGAAAAGTGTATTTTTGGTATATTTAATCTGACTAAAATGTTACAAAGAGCAAAAAATCTACCAAATTAAAGAATAACTGAAAATTTTTCTGGGAAGATAGTACGCGGGGAAGAGAAAGTGACCTCTTCGTGAAGAATTTACCCATATGTACGTTTCTAAAACTCTTTATCGACCGGCCTCTTATTGCGGAGGAAAAAAATCTTCTCAGATTTTCCTCAATCTGGGTCGCATCCATTTTCCAGAGTAAGCGATCTTCTGAAAACACTATGTTTAAAGATAGCAGTTTACTATCTTTGATCTTGTAGAGTACTTTAAGGTTATCTTATCGCATGCTTCTTGTCAATTGATTCTATCGTTTCGTTTTTAGAAGGAGACACAGATAAGGATTTGCAAGTTTAAGAGAATGGGGTGCAAATTTGTCAATTCAAGAGGGTAGAAACAAAATAAGAGTTATCTTCTAGAAGTTATCTGGAAGTGTGATTTTTAAATTATAATACTCTCCGATTTCTCCCTTAAAATATTTCAGTTACACGTCTGTAAATAGATCTTGTATCGTGTAATTTAGAGAAGAAAATTCGTACTATATAAAATAAAACATTTATTTTTCTTGAGTAAAAACAAGAATCAAATTGCTCTTCTTCTGCAGTTCAAGAATTACTTTTAAATCCTTTCTTGTAGTATTTTAATATTCGAAAATTTTTTATGCAAACTCGTCTTTTTTACGTAAAAATAAGACATCTGAAAATGAGAATGTTGTCAAAAATTTAAAAACGATATTGGTAGGTTATTTTAGGTCATGAAAGGTTCTTCAATTGGACAATCGATACGTCTCGAAGACGTGAAAAATGTGTCATATATATAATACTGTTGTATTCCCAATATTTCAGAAGTCTTTCTCATATCAAGAAGATAAATAATATATTCATTAATTTATAAATCGGTATTGCTAGATCATAAGAGGTAATGGAAAGTACGTCAATAGATAATTCGACGTGTCTCGAAGATGTGAGAAAACATGTAAGATACATTACTATAGTATTTCTAATAAGAGACCAAGTTTTTCTCATATAAACAGAGTACACCAATTTTGTTGAAACTTTGGAAATCGGTACTGATGGGTCATAAAAGGTTCAGCAATTGGTTGATCGAAGTATCTCGAAGACGCGAACAAATACACTACATATAGTATTGTTGTCATTTGAATAGCAAGAAAGTCTTTCTTATATAAACAGAATAAACTATTTTATTGAAACTTCATTAATCGGTACTCGTAGGGCATAAAAGTTTCAACAATAGGTCGATCGATACATCTCTAAAACGCGAACAAATACACTAGATATCTTATTGTTATATTTCAACATAAAAAAAGTTTTTCTCATATAAATAAAAAATCCGATCAGATCTGGATATCAATCAGAGTTACAATTCGTTCAAATTTCATGATAATAGCTCTTTTACTTTTCGAGATATGATGATCAGAAAAAAGTCACACATACAAGCGCATATGGAGATTAAAAAAAAAATTGTATTTCCGATCTCCTGGGGTCGAATTATATTGAAATATGTTTAAAAAGTAGATTTGGATATTAAGTTCATTATAAACCTCCCTATATGAGGAAGCAATTGCTCAAATATGTTGAAAGAGAAATATTGCTCTCAAAATTAAAAGTTATGGATTGGAAATTATCCCTTGAACATTCATTGAGAGGTGACAAAAATTGGATTTACAAAAATTTAATAGCAAGCACTTCTTTTTTCCAACTTTCGAAAACCGAGTTTTTCCCATTTAAACCCCCATGTTAATTTCAAAAGTCCGGGGGACAGGTTTATTTTAACCGATTTGAAAAAAAAAAATTAGTATTTTTTTTCCGGAAAACGATCAAATTGGGGCGATTGATTACCAAATATCGAAAGTCGAATTTTGACAGTTATAAATTTAGACCACACCAATGTATATATACTAGACTCATAGTTATATTTTCTATAAATCTAGAAATTGAAAAAATCAGACATCACTTTCCTAATCTTGCAAAATCTAATAGTTTCAAACTAAGATGGAATTCTCTACATTCAAGGAGTTTTAAGTTTAACACGCCCACTTTGCTGCAATGCTATTACGAGGCTCCGAAACGTTGTGCTCAACACGAGTAATTAGAATATGTGTATAGTGCAGGTCTAATTTTACTTTCCTGAATAAAGCAAATTAAATTACTACCTTTTACACATAATTTGGAACTTTAAATTGAACTATATTACATTATATTTAAATTTAAGCTTCAAAGACTTTGGAAAATTTCAGAAAAGTTTATTATTAGCAAAATGGCGGCGGTTTTTCTGAAATTATTCAAAGTTAATTTAATCGAAAACCCCACTGTTTTTTTTCACACTTCTTTCTATATCGCGTTATTTTCGAGTTTTTGCGAAAAAATATATATCAAACCCTTTGAGTCTATTTTTTTCTCAACAATATAATTTCATGGCGTGACAAGCCAAAAAGAAGTTCATTCGATAGTTATAACAACGTTTTGCTGGAAGAATGATGAAGTAAGTTAGAAGCAATGGAGAGAGTATAACGCAAGAAATATTTAAAATTATGGAAAAATCAATATTATCACGATTTGTTTGATTTTAACACCAGAATTTCAGAATATCCTCTGATTTTATAGTATATTAAATCAATATGGAGCATTATGCAACATTTTGTAAAATAAATTGTGTAAAAATGGTAATCATTGCTTACTGTTATTTTGAAACAATATTGATAAAACGATTTTTAACTATACTACAGTCTTCATAACTGTAAAGTTAATTATTTTAGCTGGTATTATGAATTCTTTAAATAATTATTTTCGAATTTCATCCTAAAATAACAATGCTGCGTGACAAGACAAAAAAATTGTGGGACAGACTTTGAAGCGATATTGAACCATCTTCATGATTGTTATCTTTTTCAAAATAATATAATTGATATCTTTTACTCTCGAATCTTGAAAAAAAATGTAATATTATTTAGCAATTTTTAATTCAAGTTTTGGAAATGTCTACACGTATCGAAAAAATTTGAATTCAAATATGTACAAATATATACAAATATATATATATATATATATATATTAGAAATATATTTGTAATGAAATTTCGGTACAAATAGCCCCTTTTCCAGCTCTATTTGCACCGAAAAAATCCTGCTATTTGCACTGAAATTTTGGTACTTGTAGCTTGGGACAGGTGCGTTGCCAGAAATTTTAAGTGTACTTTTTTATCACTTTATTGTGATATGTTTAGCTTGATGCTTTTTCTATTATTCTTATCATGAAAAATAATTTATTGACAGACACCCTCCCTCACCTGAACGTATCACATATTTTCCCAATGACATGTCATGTCTTCAAAGCGGAATGAGACAACGACTTGCAAATATTCATCATTTATACTACGATCACCAATTTCTCCATACATCAGGTTTTATATAACTAGAAAAGATGAACCTCGTTGGAATAAGGTCTTCTTAGCCGTTTACTTTACTTCTATTGGTAAATATATAATTTTATTATATACATATAATAAAATTTCTTTCTTGAATGTTTAAATTATCAATCAGCATTCACAGAAAAAACAGAAGATAAACTTTACATCTATTTCCGACGAAAGATTATTCGCAACAAAAATTAACTTCAAAGGATAAACTTTAAACAAATATCGGTTAAACTTTCTCTTGTTTTTCCATGACAAACACATGTATTTTGAAAGACGCGAAGTTGCCTGAACAAAACTTTATCGCTCTAAAAAATTTCCTGCAACAAATTTTATTCTTAGTTTTTTCTGTGTTATTTTCAAATGAGACAAGTTTATACTTTACATTTACTTACCAAAATATCGAAATGAATACCCTGAATAACCCAGAATTAAAAAAATTGACTAGTATCCACGCTTTCAATTTTCTTCTTATTTTATTAGGAATCATTAAAAAAGTGTTACCGACTTTGGTAACACAAAAATCATACGATGCACATTTTTTTTAATTTTGTTAATTTACGAGCAATTAAGATTCTTGTTCGTTTGTTAACACTTACACATGAATAATTTTTTTTGTGGGACAGACGTTTAAACATAATTAAGCACATTTAGAAATAAAACATTGATCTCTATTCATAATTTTTAATTTCCTCAACTTGATACATATGACTCGTATACGCATAAATCGTTAACAAAATTCTTTGGCATTAATTTCTCCATTTTTGTGTGCGAATTTATATTTGGGGACATTTTGCCGAGTGCATATTTAAGATATACATTAATTTCTCATTTCTGAACAGAATAAACGAAAATTTTGGTTTTTTATCGTAGTATTATTTTTAAAAATCTATTAAATCCTGAAAGCGGGTTAAACGGCCAGCACTCAAATTTCACAACTTCTTTGCAACGACCCTTTTAAGGCCTTTTTTTTAATTGTACAATTTTCAATGATTTAAATTCGACAAGAAGCACTTTTTGAGGATTTAATTGCCGAATTTCTGATATAAATTTGATATAATTAACTTTCCATCGATATCCAATTTTAAATAAATCGAAAATGAAGGCTACCATTTGCAAATTGTAAAAATTTCAAACTAAATATATTTTAATTTTACACACTGGAATTATTTAATTGAAGTCTTTTGATTCAAATTTGCGTCCCTGCAAATGCTTTCTATTTCAAATTATTTAGTTGTTAACACTTAGTCGTCAAATTTCTCAGTTATGAATGTTTAAAATCTATTAAAGTGCATACAAATATCTGTAGGTGATTTCAGTAAAAAGCGCAGCATTTTGCCTTTAAAATGAGCCCTAGAAATACACATATTTGACTTATTTTGTGAAGCAGAAACTTTCTCTCAAGTATTACTGTGTTTGGTGTTCAGCGGGGCAAACAATATATGTAAATGTACATATGTCAAATAACTACAAAATTTATTTACATTAAAACTTTGTCCTGATGTTTCAGATTTCTTCTTCAATGGGTATCCCATCGATACTGAGGAAATTGAACCTCCAGCCGATCGGCATCATGGACTTCACATCAAGTTAGGTCAGGTTCAGATGAAAAAAGTTATATTCTACAATGAGGAAAATATACCATTGAATTAAATAAATACAAACCATGTGCTTTTATTTCTTGTACCTTTTCACAGAAAACCATCAGTGTGAATTTTTTTGTATCTCATTTTGACCAATGAAATTTTTTATTGTGCCTTCAGATGTTTTCGGGTCTCGAAAATGTTTCAGCTCAGAACTAAGTCGAATTCGGCGTGTTTTTGAGGATCGGCGTTTTACACTGTTAACTAAACTACAAATTTATTAAAGCATGCAGTTTCAATGTCAAAAGAGACATTTAAAGAATTCTTTTAAATTGACAAATACGAATCTTGTTGCATTTTGTCAGATTTCAGAAATAGATCTGAATTCATTTCTCATTTTTAATATTTGGTTTAATACAGAGTATATTGCGAAAAAAGTCTACAAATTTTGAACATTTGATGAAATGAAGGCTGCCACGACAATATTTTTTAAAGTTAATACTGGAAGATTTTCCCGAGTCAAAAAGTCCCACTGGGATTACATTAGGATTCCGAATAAAGTCTCACGTAAGTACCAACTCTTCTTGAAATTGTTTGCAAGTCCAAAATTTGTTTACAAGTTTATAGGACTTATGTTCGGAAGAGTACTGCTGAAATAGGATTAAAGTACCAAAGAATTTTACAATCTGTACGTCCTGTTTCAGCAGGATATTTTTAAAACAAAAGTAGAGAAAAGTACCTCTGAACTTTTTTGAAATTCCTACAAAATGCAGCAGAGTTATAATTTTTTTCAAAGACTTGGTGTAAACTTCAAATTTCCTCCTAATGGTATTTTTTATATATTAAAACATGGTGTGAAATCCCTCTTTAATCTTTTAAAACATACTTTTTAATTTTGTACATCATCCTTAAGTCATGTACAGAAGTCGGTTTACTTGTGCAAATTATATTTTTGTCTGAACCTCTAATTTACATTGCAGCAAAATTCTCTCTCGGGAATGTGATGCCAGTTATAATAATAATATTTTCATTTATAAATTTTGACCTAAGGTTTTCCTAGAAGAAACATTAACCCAATTTATAAATTGCAAGGAAAAGATCTAGTATATGTCAAGCCAGTCAACAAATCATTTTAATACGTCCGCATTAGCAATAATGCCGTCGTCATTTCATTCTGTGGAAAAATGCGACTTTTGATGTATTTCCATCCTTTTTAAATCATCCCATGCCGCAAAAATATTCCACAATTAATTAAAGGGTATGAGTGATTTGGCCAAGGTAAGTTTCTACCCGCGTGGAGACACGGTCACCCGAATCCAATCGAGAAGCGACTCGATTTATCCAACATAATTTTCAATAGGAATGGGAATGGGGTCAACGGAAACGGCTCAGAAAACAATACCAGCGCGTGCCAGTTTTCCGATGAGTAGGGCTTTGTTTCAGAAGAATACTCCACGAAATATGAACGATTCACGGATTTGTGATTTGTATTCATATCCCAATAACGCCCAAACTTACGGCCTACGTGGAGATGTAAGTAACCCGAATTTTCCATTTCCGAGCCGTTTGCAAAGCCGAAAAAGGTCACTGCACACCAAAGAAATCTATAGGCTGATCCCATCCCACAATAGACAAGCCAAATACATATCTCTTCATAAAAATAGCTTTCTCGATTTTATACCAGTGAAAGACTTCCTTAAAATTTGTTCGAATTGTGTACAATTGAAATCAATTACTTTCCCTAAGGGGTCGTCCATATATTACTTAACGCTTTTAGGAAGGGAAGGGACGGTTCAAGAGGAGCTGTTATGGTCCTGTTACAATTGAGGAGGGGGAGGTTTTCATGAAATGTTACGAAACATTTTTTGTTCTTATCATTTTTTTAAACTAAAATAAGGGTAAGGGAAGAGTGAAAAAAATTATTTTTTGAAATCTGTTTTTGAGGCATGTGTCAAAGTTAAGGTATCCTATGAGGATAATCATGAATTTAAAAAAATACATATCACTTTTGGCCAGCACCGAAGGGTTAAAAGTTTTTCAAGTTGAAAAAATTAAAAAAAATCTTTATGGGTTCAAAAATTGTTGTGAATTTTGTATGCATAAAGATTTTGATAGAAAATAATAATATAAAACCATATTTAAGAAAACATAATTTTTTATCAAGCTAGAATTTTTTGAATTACCAACAAAAATTAAGTCTTTTTTGAATAAGGTTAATGGGATTCTTATTCACAATTTTGTTGAACGTGAAAATTTTTGTAACCCAGTTCATAGGCCACTTCAAAAAAGGCAAAAAATGCAAAATTAGCATAATTAAAAGTTGTAAGGTAAACGTTGTTCTGTAAACGAAATGAGAAAAGATATGTATCTGGAAGACATTTTTTTTCTATAATTTGAAATACGTGTTCCATTAAACAAATCCAAACAAAGTGTTAAGTTACGTAACAATAAGGGGGGATGTCTATTGTTCCGATAACGTTACACGGGGGGGGGGGTCCAAAAATGGTCTAAAAATCATTACGTAATATATGGACGACCCCTAATTCGAAATGTCAAAAGAAATTCAATTTTTTCAATTTATATTATTTTAGTTTATATGACTTCTTATTCGTATGATGAACATTTAATTAAAAAACTATTTTCTGGCGTACAATTTGTTGATGCTAGAATTTCAAGCTTAAATTCTTCCAAGTTACACAAATTTAATGTAACGACCTCCCGTGTTCAAATATAATATCAATATGGTACAATTTTAAAGCAGAAGCCTTTGAACTTTGAATAAATTAAAATTCAAAACTTGCAAAGTGAAGTACGCTAATCACCAAATGCAAAACATTTTAAAGTTCTACAATTCCAAAGCAGAAAACCACCAGAAGTGAACTTTTCATTCCGAGACCTCCAAATACAAACATGCTTATATAACATAATGGTAAATCTTACGACGTGTGAAGGTAATTTTTTGCAGGTAAAGATTACTCTGAAATCGGGGTGAAGATTCCACTTTATTTATGTAACCTGTGTTCAATTCAATATTTTCAAGCCGACTTTATGTAGAAATCGAAATTCAACAATTCTAATTTAACCCAATGAAAATTAAGAGATTCGATTATTTAAAATTGTACAAGTTTGAGCAATTTAAATTTAAAATTGACCAATCTGTAACATTGGAAATTCAATTACTAAATGCTAACGCTATCATTCTGAAATGTTCTCATTCATTTCACTTATGACTTATAACATTAAAGAATTCAAGTTAAAATAGTTTAACTTACTTAGCTTTCATATTATCATGAAAGATTGTAATTTGAAATTGTACAATTTTGAACGATGAAACAACACATTGCGTATTAAATGTTTGAACTAAAATTTGTTCAATTTAAAGCGTTTTTAATTTGAATTTTTCCAATTTTTCAAAATATTTTTCTAAACTTATTCGATTTTCTGAATTAATAATCGGTCTAATATTAAAAGACTTTGATTTCTAATTAAGTTTCGTATATTTTAACACAAAATTATTCAATTCAAAAATTTTAATTCTCATACACAAATTAAAAAATTTCAAAACATTAAATGATTTGTAATTGCAATATGCAAGAAATAAAAATTAAAAAATTGTATATTTGCAGATTTTCAATGGCTCGAATTGCACAATTCAAAAAGTAAGAGACTTAAAAAAAAATGGTCAAATTCAAGCCATCAAAATTAAAAAATTTTTATTCTCATACCTTATCAATTAAACGATATTACAATTGAACAATTTAAGCTTAAAATTGCTTGATACCATGTCATTTCAATTTAAAATCTTGATATCATTTTAAATAATATCAACACGAATTTATTCGTTCAGTCTCACATAATTTCGTATAGTTTTAAGTGGTATTTTAAATGATTGGATAGGATTATCTACTGAGATCATTGAAAATTCCGAATCAAAATATAAATTTACTGACATTTTCTAATTTTTCAGTCAAGTGGTTACCCAGATTCAATATATGTGAAACAAAAATAAGTATTATCGTGAAGAATAAATTTTTCAATCCGACTTACTTAAAATTTTGAATTATTTTTTGGCAGTTCACACAAAAATCATCATTTTCTTTACCATTCATAAGTGAGTTGACTCGATTTTACTTTAACATTAGCGCAAAGCTCAAATAAATTTATTTTACAACGCAGTAAAATAAATTGAAGGATGCATAGTAATTGAAAAGTCTGCCAATATTTGAACTAAGAACTCGGATTATTGATTCAACGCTTGTGTCTTTAAAGCGAAATAAAATAGGTAGATGAAAAATAAAAAATCTGACACATGTTCATTTTACAATATAAGTTTTACAGCTATACACTATAAACTAATTGCGAAGGGATTAAAAGAGACCCGTTTAAAACAATCAAGAGGTGGAATAAAATCACGTGCATTTGCCATTTTAACGAATGTGAAAATAATCTACGAAAAGTATAAAAATGTCACGTTCTCTCTGGTGCTCCTTTTGTTCTATTTGAAACACGTGTTCGAGTAATTTTCACCCCCGTACGCGAAGAAGATGCGAAACACTAATTCCCACACGTAAAGCTTCCTTCCGCCCGGTTTTTCATTACAACACTGTCAGCAACTTTACTTCCCATTTAATTTACTTATTTTTAGTACGCAGACTTATACACTTATAGTAATTGTTTTCTACTACGTACAGCGGCAAATAAAAAATTGACTATGGTTTACTTTAATTTACAGTGACTTAGAGGATTGTTAAATAAAAAATTTACTCTCAAGTCTATTTAAAATGTGAATAAAATAAGTTGAATAACAGATTTTAGTTTGAATATAATAATTCACGTTTTTTTCGAGAGAGAAAATGTGACAAAATTGAAGACAGTAATGATGACAAGAACTATTAAGGGAAAGATAAGTATAGCACGGTGAGCCTCAACCATCTTCAACCTAAAAGTTGTTGAACTCAATGTTTCTTCACGAAAAGCATCTTTCTAATTAGTAGTTCAAAGAGAAATTTAAAATCTTCGAGAGATAAAAAATAAAAAATAATTTTTTTTAATTCTTAATTTTTTGTTGTGGATTTTTTAGTTGAGTTTTTTATTATGACGTCCAACAGGAAATAAAAAAAATGTTGCGAAATACTTTTTTAATGTAATAACTCCCCATCTTACAGGTTTTTTAGGTAAATACATGTACATTTCTGTAAAAATGGAATTGAATTTTACTCATTGCAAAAAAGGGCTCGATACCTTTTTTTTCCTTTAAATACACTGAAACTCGGACTTAATCAGTCCGGATTTACTTCGTTCCGAGAATTGATGCCGCGGCGGTTTCGCGATGAAAGGAGCCGCTGCGCCAGAAGGGAGGCGGTGCTCAGCCAAGCGTGACAAACTACAAGAGGTTCGCACTCTCAGCGCGTTAGTTGCATCAGATTGCGTCATGCGTCCAAATCGTGCGAATTGACCGTCGGCCCACGGTCGGGCCAACCGTCGGACGGTCGGTTCAACTTTGTGCGCCACTGGGCGGGCCAACCAGCTAAATGATAACGGTCAACCGCCTTTGGCTTCTCAAGGTCGGCCCGACATTTGGTCCCATATATGGGCCATCTATTAAGATGATGTCGGCCCAACCGTGGACAACAATGTGGTATTCAAAAAATAAATAATAATTGATTGCGAGTATTTTGACTATAAATGTTAATGGTCCTGCTTAGAATGAATACATATATTACATTTTTAAACATTATATTACAAATAAAATTTCAAACGCTACGGGGTTTCGAACCTACGCCTATACCTGAATCTATCGCCTAACAGTCGGGAGTCTTACCCGTTACTCTATACCTAAAGAATTGCAAGTCAATGAAAAAAACATCCTCATAAGCTACAGCTCAAAGCAGTTAAGAAAAACAATTTTTGAACTCTTTTTTCTCATTAATTTTTGTATCCTTATATGTCATCATGTAGATTTCAAATAAATTATCTGTTACGGGAATATAAATTTAAAAAATTTTAAATAAATAATTTAAATTGATTACAATTTTTAGGGCTTCGTAGCCCCGGGCGGAAACCCTTAAATTTTTGTTCAACAAATTTTTTTTCAACAAATTTTTTTCAACCATTTTTTTCAAAATTTTTGTTTCAATTTTTTTCAACAAATTTTTTTCAAGAATTTTTCTTCAAACAATTTTTTTCCAAAATTTTTGTTCTCAAACATTTTTTTTAACAATTTTTTTTCAACATTTCTTCAAACTTTTTTTAAACCCTAGTATATCCGACGGCTAGCCCATATTTGGGCCAAGGTTTGACCGACCGTCGGGTGCATCATGATGACTTATACAATGCAATGTTATGCCGATGGTCGGGCCATCTCTTGCCCAGAGTCGAGGCGACCGTACTTTCACGATCATTTTGAAACAATGAACCAGAGTTTATCCGACGGTCTGTTTATACTCGGGCCAAGGTTTGACCGACCGTCGGGTGCATCAAGGTGACTTGTGGCTAACCGACTGCTGTATCCAGAGTTGGACCGACCGCATTTTTGCGGTCGTACCGACCAATCTGCCACAGTTCATCCGATGGTCGGCCCAACGTTGGGCCAAAATTGGGCCGACAGTCGGCTTTTCGCCCGCTGCCGACGTCAGTTGCCAATGTCGGTGGGACCATAGCAGCCTGAAAACACCTTAGTCGGCCCAACTCTGGTTACCGTAGATCGGTTACCAAAGCAGGGCCGACTTTAGGCCGATGGTCAATCTCTGGCAGCCGACCCAATTTCGCACCTGGGTCTAACAAAAATCATTCTCGCGGCCCTGACTGTTTACTTTTGGACGATCTGTATTTAGTTTGAAGACCACTGCAAGCCATGACCGAAACCGGTATTAAATCCAAGTTCCAGTGTATGTAAAACGTTTAAAGACTATCGGAAAGTAATAAACAATAAAGAAGACTCAAGTGCAAAGACAATTTAATAATCCTAATGACAAAAACCCATTTTCTGTCATACAAAAACATCCATAGAACACAGTTTTCAATTTATCTAATTCCTTTATAATACATTCTCACTCAGTTTTTAATGTGCAGCAACATTTCTTAAACAATATTTCAAAATATATGGAACGTAGAATAGAATTTTACTTATTTAAAAAAGGTGTGAAACCTTTTTTTTCTTGAAATATTTAAAATGTTTGAAACTATCGAAAGTAGGGCTGATAGGGGTAAGTATGATACGAAATTACAAAGTTATAGGTACTTTGATTAGTGATATTTCAAATATTTGAGAAGATTCTTGTTTAAAATTTTGCCAAAATTATCTCTGGACTTTCTAATTTTTTAATCTTCCGCTTCTTTAA
This sequence comes from Andricus curvator, assembly GCA_932195095.1. Classification (NCBI taxonomy): domain Eukaryota; kingdom Metazoa; phylum Arthropoda; class Insecta; order Hymenoptera; family Cynipidae; genus Andricus; species Andricus curvator. The sequence continues at coordinate 864,753 of CAKNYM010053339.1, read as the reverse complement.
TCAGCGAAAACTTGCCTAAAAAATATTTTTAATTTTCTTTGGTAGTGTGTCGACGATGTTAGATTTTCCGTCTTCACGGGTAAGTGTAACACGTGTAAACGAAACCACTAAAATCTACATTTTCCAAGATTCTGTTCGCGTCGCTATAAAGTAAACATCCACTCATTCTTAAAATGTATGTTTTCTTTCAACCTTTTGTCATTTATAAAAATATTAATGAATATAAGATAACAAAATTTTAATTTGGAATGAAGTTTCAGTGATATTCAAAAACTCACCTATTTTAATTTTTATCATATCTAAATTGATTTAAAAAATATTTTTCTGTCGAAATGTATACATTAAAAACTTATTTTCTAATTATTATTATTTACTTACACTTTTATTTCAGAAATAACGTTCATTAACTTCTCGAACTAACCAGGAACTGTTGACAGATTTTGGTATTTCACAATGAAAAAGAAAAACAAAAAACAGATATCACGCTAACCCCTTAGACTGACTTTTAATTCTCGTGTCGTCATTTATCATTAAAAATAATAAAATTTGTAACATTTTTTAAGAAAAAAAAACAGATATTCGAGGAAAATATAATAGCTTTCTTTATTCTTAAAAAAAAATTCAACAAAGGGTGCTGTATATCAAAAAATCAGATGATACAATTACAAATTGAAGTTTTGTAAAAGCATCTCAGTTTCTTTAAAAATAACTGAATAAAACAATAACTAATGATAGCCACCTTTTTTCTATAAATGATAAAAAATATAATCATGATGTTGTAATAAAAAAAGTTCATAACTAATTTGATTTGCAATACAAATTTTCTCGTTATCACGCTAACCCCGTTACCACACTTACACATAACGACCCTAATAAACAATAAATAGAAGTCGAGTGCAAAAATGCTGCAATAACTTTATTTACAAAAAAAGGGGCCGGATAATGCCAACACCTGCCAATTTATATGGCGGCAAGTCACATTTGTGGCCAGTCACATCTACGGCATCTCATTTCGAAAAATTGTAAGTCCATAAAAGATTTGCAAAAATGCAGCAAGACACATTTGTGGCAATCTCATTCGGGAAAAATGAGGATTCCAGAAAAAAAATAGCAAAAATTGGCGGTGTGACTTAAATTGTCTCTGTAATCAATCACAGCGGTGCCTTTTCCTCCAAAGAAAATGCGACTCGCCGCAATTTCGCCAATTTTTTGTGGACTTCAAATTTTTACGAATGAGAGATGCCGCAGTATAAATTGACGCCAATCTGACTTGCCGTACTTTTACTAATTTGTTGTGGACTTCAAATTTTGCGCAATGAAAGTTGCCGCAATGTGACTTGCCGCACGTTTGCTAATTTTTTCCGTACTAAAATTTTCCTGAATGAGAGGTGTCGCAATGTGACTTGACACAAATAAAACTCGCTGCAATTTTGCCAATTTTTTGTGGACTTCAAATTTTTCTTAATGAGATATGCCGCGAATATGACTCGCTGCCAGTGTTACTCGGCACCGATGTCCTTACCGGGCGTTGGCATGAATTAATTCCCATAAAAGATTTTCTGCTATACAATAACAATCCCTAAACAATAAACTTAAATCTGTGAAAAAATTCATAAATTTGAATATCACCTATTTTAAAAAGAGCTCGTTCCTTCATTTTCGTTTTGAATATAAAATAGTTCAAAATCATAAGAAAAAACTATTCTGTAAAAAAAGTCTACTGCCAGAAGTTTTAGGTTGCCAACTCAAGATTTGTAATTCCTCGGTGGCTTCTAAAAAAAAAGGTCGTGTAAGGAGAAGCCGATGCAGAAGTGTGTGTATGTATTCGTCAATCGTTTAGAGTTGCAGCGATTTTTATTTGCCGACTAGGTACCATTTTTTGCCAACTAGCCGACTTTATAGTCGAATTACCCAAAAATGCCGATTCGGCACGATAATTTGGGGGGGGGGGGGTAACACCCCTCACACCCCACCTCGCTACGCCCCTGAAGAAAAGTGTATTTTTAAGCTTGTCAGATACTTTCAAAGTTTTATTAAAATTGTAGTAGAACGACATTATTCGTAACTTTATGAGCAAGCATTACGATCTCTCCGCAGTTAATTTTCAACCCACAGAGTTTGCAATTATACTACGTCATTTTTTATGTCATGTCTTTGCGGTGGTTGCTTTATGAGAAAATGGAAACCTGAGAACCTAAAGTAAATAGCAATAATTTGGTTATGAGACACCTTGCAAACTCCGAATCTAACAGGAAATTCTAGTTAACCAATTTAGAAAAGTTCGGTTTTAGTATATCAGATGGCAGAGCGAGATAAATTGCTTATATTAATACAATTTTATAATTAGGATACAATATATATTTTCAATCGAGATTTTATAGAGGTTGTATCACCTTTATTAAAACATAAAATTCGAGTAAAGCTTATTAAAGTATTACAGTTCTATAAATGTAAAGAACAATTCTTTCCAAATTTCATATATTTTTTTTGTTTCAATAGAGCAAACGAGATAATAAATTCACTTTATAAGAGTTTTTTTTAAGCTTCCATTAATTCGTTTGAAAGAGTGTTTAGCACTTTTAATAAATTATAATAAAGTCAAGGATCAAGTGTGACGTAAAGGAACATTATGTAGTTTGCAGGTGAATAGGTTTCTTGAATGAGTCCTAGAGTATCATGGAGTTTAATATCGTGCTAAATTAAACTTGCTTAAAGGCTACACTGACATTGTTGTAATACACTGATGTCAAAGTTTTAATGGCCAAGCAACAGAATTTAACTAGAGCCATCAAAGTTACATTGATGCTTTCAAGAAAGTGTGAGCTTAAAATCTATATTTTAGAAACATCTTATATTCAGTTTTAATATGGTAATTTTAGATTAACAGTTAGCTAGGTTAATACAAATTTCAAACCACAATTATGAATACTTTAAATTTCGATTTGTTTAACTTTAAATATTTTCCTATTCAAAAGTTTCTAAATTGTGCTTTGATAAAAGTACTTTACTGAGATGATTTTAGAAAAATGTATTATTCAAAGGAAAAGTGAAAAATGACTAGGACTGCTCCTTCGAGATTTAAAATTGTGCAATCAAATTTCTGTAAGCCCTTAAGTAAATCATCAGTTATCAATTATTTTCATCACACTTGTTTATTGCTTTGCCTTAATATAGCTTCAGGCTCTGCTCATTTCCAGCAAAAAATTTCTGCCGATAAGCTTCTACTATTTTACAACATTTTTCTCATTATTGAATATTTTGGACCTAACAATACTTTAAATTTAAGAAATACGTGTTGCATTTTAATTTCAATTTTAATCAATTATTCCAAGGAATTAATTACCACAAGGTGTAAACAAGAATAGTGCGCATAATGAAATTTCGAAAAACATTTTATGCATAAAATAAACTTATTGTCCAATGTTATTTTCTGCTGACGTCAAGGGGTTGTTAAAGCTTAATCTCGATTGAAAGATTCTCATTCAAACGCTCCTCGATATTCTGTCACCTACACATCCCTCCATCTGTTTGCAATTCGAAAATCATTACTAACAATATGCTAGGGCAATCAATCTTCATATCGATTTATTTGTATAATAAATATACTTTTTCAAACAATTTTCCTTGCAGAAGTTTATCTTTACAATTGTGTCAGAGAGATAAATTTGTATAACAGACTAATAATGTTCCAGTCACTGGAGAGTATCGATTTGTTAAAGCAGTCATTTTTCTTATAATAAAATATTAATTAAAAATAAAGTAAATCGAAATAAAATTCAGAACAAAAGTATTAAGAAATTGTATTAATATAATAAAACTTAATAAATGAAAATATTGGGGAATGGACAAAGGATTTAACTAAAGTGAAGAGATAGAAACTGAGTCCTAATTTCTTCTATCCTATAATTAGGGTTAAGAGATAATGTTATAAAAAGATAAAAGGATAAAAAATAAAGAGCTCAAAAAAGAAAGAGATAAATAGCAAATGATTCTGAATGTGATGTTTCGATGTGGGTGGGTGAAACTAGAAAAATAAGTAAAATACAAGACACCCTGAAATGAAAACAAAGTGCAATGAGCTTAAAAGGAAGATGGAGCTAAGAATAAGCAACAAAAGACGAAAACAAGACAAAATAAAATACCTAAGCTATTTTTTAACATCAAAAAGTCACTATTTATTACGGAGCAAAGAAGAATAGTTATTATTACAGAAAAGCCAGGCCAGAATTTGAAAACTGTTCAATAGGTTCGCAACTCACTGTTATGGTGATTACATCCGCCTTAAGAAAAAATATTATAGGAAATTTAGTATAGGCCTATAATGATTTTCCTATAATGAATTTCTTATAATTTTTTTTTGCGATTCTAGAAAAATCATTATAAGAAACGCCGTATAGAAATAAATAATGTTAAAATATTTAAAGAAGTGAGGCACAAAATAGAGAAGCTACAAAGGAGTGACTAATTGACTTACTAATTGTCGGATTTCAAATTATTTTAAGGGATTTCTACCAATTTTAACAGATTTCAAATGTTATGAAGAAACTCACACATTTTTGAAGGATTTTAAAGATTGTGAGTTATTTTAAATGATTCCAAAGAATTTCAATAGATTTCACATATATAAAGAAATATCAAAGAATTGCGTAGGATATCCAAACGCGGTGAGCCTCAACCAACTTCAACCGAAAGATCCTTGAAGTTAGGTGATATTTATTGGATACTGTTTCATGTTGCCATGAAAATATTTTACAAACAAAAAATCCCAATACAAAAATTTTAAGCTTTTATTTTTTTATTTTTTCGTTTTTAAAATTATGCCAGCATCTTTTAATTTACAACCTGAGATGAAACGTTGATTGAAAAAATGTTTTAACAACTTTTGCTGTGTTAAAAGGATTTTTTTTAATATACAAAAACCTCTGTAGATTATACAGTTTTCATTTTGGGGAAAAATTTCATAATAATTTTTTACTCAGCTTTTAAGCGTGAAGAAGCCTATTATATTTGAAATTCAGATATTGAAAAATAAGAATAAAAATGGTTTTCTGAAAAAAGCATCCGATGAGAAAATTCTGCAAAATAAAGTCCAGTAATATAATTTTGTAATAATCTTTTGCACTAAATATACGATTATTTTATATATTTGATCTACTTATTATATATACTTTATATAATTATTATATGTGATCAAAATTGTTAATTTTGAAAAAAGCGGTCCCACGATTTTTTGCACAAAATATGCGCATACTATGCAAAATAATATTCTTCCAAAAATCTTTTTGTAATATCTTTTTTTAGGTTGAAGTTGGTTGAGGCTCACCGTGCAAAGATTTCAAGATACTTCAAAGAATTTTATAAGATTTAAAGGAATTTGTAGGATCGCCAATTATTTGAATGGATTTACGAGATTTTAACAGATTTTAAGCTACTGTAATAGATTCCAAAGAATTTCAAGGGATTAAACAAATTTCGAGAGATTTCAAAACTTTTGGTAGGATTTCCAAAGATATTAAGCTCGATTTTAAGGGATTTTTAGAGAACTTTGGAAAATAAATTAAATGTCTGGGATTTCTAGCGGTTCTAAGGATTATAAGGGATTTTTAAGAAATTGACAAGATCTGAAGGACTTTTTGGAATCTACAAGGATTTAAAAGATGTCGAGGGACTTAAAATATTTTTAGGTATTTGGATGGTTTCTTTAGATGACTTAAAGAAATAAGTTTAATGTATTTTATATGCAAGGCATTTAAAATTATTTCCACTTATTTTAATTTATATTCACAATTATATACCAATTTTTATATTTTAAAAGATTCCAAAGATTTCAAGGAATTTCAAAAGATTTTAGGGGTTTCATAGAACCTCCAATTATTCCAACGGATTAAGATATTCAAAAAATTTTTAAAGATTTGAAGCTATTTTAAAAAATTCTAAAGTATATCAAGAGATTTCGAAAAATAAAAGTTATTCCGAAGAAGTTTCTAGAGAACTGTGGAAAGTACATTAAAAGAAATAAAATAAAATTTCAAGGGATTCCTAGCGATTTCAAAGATTTTAAAGTATAAAATAGAATAGAATTTTATAAAATCGCCAAGGATTAAAGGGCCTTTTTTAGAGAACTTTAACGAATATAAGCTGTACTTAATTTACAGTCATGGGATTTTAAATGGTTTCTACTCCTTTTAATGGATTATTATGATCTCCGAAAATTTCAATGTATTTTAAATGACTTCAAAGACATTTTTAGAGAACTTTTGGGGGTATAAAATCCATTTTATTTCAGGGAGTTCTACGGATTTCAATGATTTCAAGGCAGTTGAAAGAAATCAACAAACTTTAAAAGAATCTTAAAGATTTTAAGTTATTTTATAAGATTTCATTGCACCTTCAATTATTTTAAAGATTTTAGGGTATTTTACAAGGTTCAATGGATTTGCAGAGAATTTTAAAGAATGAACTTGACTTATATTATTCCCAAGCAATTTCAAATTATTTCTACAGATTTCTAACTATGTCACAGATTGAAAAGGAATTAAAAACGGGTTAAAAGACTTCAAAGGCTTTCTACGGACTCTAACTGATTTAAAAGATTTTAATGTATTTTAAAATATTTCTAAAATATCAATGGATTTCAATGAAATTCAAAGCGATTTTAAAGATATCAAGGGAATTCACAGATTTTTTCTGTGTGAAGTTTATTTTTGCAGAATCGTTCTTTGTGTGTACTTCCATGTGAGATTATTAGTAGTATGAAATAAATCGTTCTATGTAGTTTGTCTACTTTTTACCATAATTCCTCCAATATTTTTATAATATTTATTTTTAATACTAATTATCCAATAATCGTTTTCTCTATGATAATTTTATGCAATGTATGTATGTATACCATTAAGCCATTTCCCTTTCAGGGTAGGCGTGACACTACCCGATTCGGGTAGTGTTTCTAGGTGGATAGTTTTCTTGTAGTTATAAATAACTACAAATTTGGGCTCACCACACCCATAATATGCCAACAGCACACAGTATTCTCGAATGGTCACCCATCCAAGTACTAACCGCGCCCAACGCTGCTTAACTTGAGTGATCTGACGAGAACTGGTTTTTTCAGCGTGGCATGGCCGTTGGCAATGAATTTCCTATAATCGCGAAACAATTATGGGAAATGCTTTATACGTAAATCATTATAGGCTCATACCAGTGGCGTAGCCAGGGGGGGGGGGCCCCGGGGCCCCCCCCCCCCCCCCCCCCAAATTTCGTAATCACGTCTATTATACACTGGAAAACTTCATTCTATTGAAACAGCTTGTGCCTATGTTCTGACAGCTCTGTTATTTGCCATAAATGCTTATGAGAAAGAGGGATTATTATAGAGTGTAGACACCATTATAAACTGGTGCGTCTATTCTTCATGTTACCTGCGAAAATTAAGGCAGTAAACTGTAGATTTTCACGTTTAAAATTAAGTTAACTCAAAGGCCAGTGCCATAAGACAAGATTTTAGCACACCTAAAATTCAAATATAAGTACAAGCTTTGTCCTAATCCAGAACAACACCTGAAAGGTAGAAATTCGTAAGCGGATCATAAATTAGGAAGCCCCATCATTGTAAACTAAAGTGCTCTTCAGAATGCATTGGAAATATTTTTTCTCGAATTTGCATGCATATCGCCCCCAAACTTTTTCGAATCCTCCCCCCCCCCCCCCAACAAATTCGTATTTTTAAAATTATATTTAGAGGTTCCGCAAGCCCCATGAAGTTTAACACGTATTTCCCATATGAAAAAAGACGTTATCGTAAGTTTTATTCAGAATCGTCAATATTAGGTGTATCGAGTTGAAACTCAACATTTCTTTTCACAGAAAGCAATAGAATACGAATAAAATATAATTTTTTTGCGGTTTTTTGAAATACAAATTGTTTATAATACATAAAATCATACTTCATACTAATAACTAGAGGTTTAAATGAATTGTTTAAACAATTTATTATTGTTTTTAGCAATTTTCTCTTAGAATAGATTTGAAAAGTCGCGGTTTTTCGGAATGTTCAACTTATTTTAATCTTTTCAATTAGAGCAAGGCAATGATCAATTAAATTCACCAGAAATTTCTTAAATAATTCATCATTATTTATAATTATATTCTCTCAGAATAATGATAGGAAGTTACAGTTTTTTCTGAAATTTTTTTTTTCTTTCAATAATGCCAGAAATTTGCGGTCTTTTCTGAAATATTCCAATTTTTATTCACTTTTCGCTTCGAGGGACTTAATAATTAGTTTTTTTCAACTCTTTACTTTATGAGGTAATAACTAATGCAAGTTAATAAACCTAATTGTTTTAACAGTTTATTATTAATTATAACTGTCTTCTCTTAGATAATTAGAAAGTTGCGGTTTATTTTTAAAAGTTTTAACTTTACTTTGTCTTTTTAGTTATGAACATATAATAAATAAACGAATTTTTTTAAGTCAGGGTCAAGGTTATTATTTTTTTATTTAAGTGGCGAATACTACTAATACCTATACTGCATTTTTTACACTATATTTATTTCCTGAAAGCAAGCGGAAATGGGTATATTTCATTTTCAAAGAAAAAGTGTAACATGTGCGCTTATGGTTCTCGCCAACATTAAATGTGTTTTTCTCGAAAAGCGGTTTTTCGATGTTACAACTTCAAAAATGCCCCGGCGACTCGTTTTTAAACGTAAAGGGTTCGTCTTGGGCTTAAAATGCCGGGAACTTATCCGGTTATATGATTCTGTATGTAACTCCATATCGGTCATCAGGACCATTTTCATGCGGACGCCCACATTTGTTCCTAACTAAAAAGGTAAAGAAAAGCTGAAAAATTATGAGACGATAGTTATAAACCATGATAAGTGTTTAAACCATTATGATTGTTAACTTGCAATTATTATTGTCTCCTAAGTATAAAGTGGACAAGAAGTTCAATTTTTTGAAAAAACCGCAACTATCTAGCATTATTATAGGAGAATATAGTTATAAACAATAATAATTTAATTAAACAATTATGTTTGTTAAATTTCAATAATTCATACCTCACTCTAAGTGAAAAATGGACAAAAAGTGAAAATTTTTTGAAAAAAAACGCAGCTATCTAGCATTAATATAGAAGAAGATAGTTATAAACAATAGAGGAGAGTACCCGAATATGAGATATTCTCGTAATATGAGATAGCGGGGTTTCAGCTAAACTAAGAGGCGCACTGTGTTGGTTTTATCACTAACTTTTAGCCCTTAAAGAAAAAGTAATTTCATGGTAAAGTCAATTTTTTATATTGCTTCTAAAGATTATAAGCGAACTTTTTGCGAAATTGGTGATGGTCGAGTTCTTGGATGGCAAGTCTTTAAACCCTATTTATTATCTATTAAATAAGTATTTAGCAGTAAAGTCGGCCTGGAGGGATAGGGATTGAATAACTAAGTAGGAAAATATCGACAGTGTTCAAGTTTTTCATTATACAGGTTATGCGTAGTAAGTGAATAGTTTTGCACGGTGTGGTTCTCATAATATGAGATACCTGTGGTACAATGCATCTCCTGCTCCAGCTGGACACACTTTGGCTGCGCGGGGGAAACTGGTTACAAATGGGATTGTGACTACTGTAAAAACTGAATATATCTGAATAAAAGTGAGTTTATACTTCGGAAACATAGAATAAAGTTTTTCGTCAAAAATAATACTTTATTTTGCATTTTATTAGCGATTTCCTGAGGTATCTCATATTATGAGAATAGTTTGACGAGTTTGGAAAAACCACTTTTTTTACATTTTTTGGATTTTCAGCAAAACTAAAAATTTCATAAAATTTTTCATTTCAGCATCTTATCGCAAACTAAATTCCCTTTAAAATGACCTACATTAATTTTAAATTCAGTCCATAGAATTTCGGCAATCACGCCAAACAGACTTGGTATCTCATATTTGGGTACTCTCCTCTAATAATTTCTATAAACAGCTATGTTTGTTGAATTGCTATGATTATTACCTCGCTCTAAGTGAAAAGTTGACAAAACGTGAAAAATTTCTGAAAAAACCGCAATTACATAGCATTACTATAGAAGATAGTTGCAACTAATAATAATTTTTTTTAAACAATGCTGTTTGTTGAATTTCATCAATTATTACCACACACTAAGTGAAAAATAGACAAAAAGTGGAAAATTTCAGAAAAAAGCGCAACTTTTTAACATTATTCAAAGAGAATAGTATTAAAAACAATAATAAATTGTTTAAACAATTATGTTTGTTAACTTCAATATTAAGCAATTTTATTTTTCGGATACCCCCCCCCCCCGAAAAAAATTCCTGGCTACGCCGCTGGCTCATACTCAATATCTTATAATATTTTTTCGTCAGGGCAGTTTGCAATTTCGCATGAAAGTCGCTTTTGTTTCTTTCGTCGATCTCAGTTTTTATATTACTTAATTTATTTTTGAGAGATTTTTTAAACACTACGTATTATTATTATTATAATAGCAATAATAAGAATAACAATACATTATCTGTTATTACGAAAATAAAAAGGTTTTTATACATATGTATACCATTAAGCCATTTCCCTTTCAGGGTAGGCGTGACACTACCCGATTCGGGTAGTGTTTCTAGGTGGATAGTTTCTTGTAGTTATAAATAACTACAAGTGTGGGCTCACCACACCCACGATGTTCCAACAGCACTCAGTATTCTTGAATGGTCACCCATCCAAGTACTAACCGCGTCCAACGCTGCTTAACTTCAGTTATCTGACGAGAACTGGGTTTTTCAGCGTGGTATGGCCGTTTTTACATATGATCTTTTTAAAATGGCCCCCCCCCCCCCCCACCCAAGGTCAATAACTCTGGTCCTATCCACTTATTTTTTCGCAATCTCAGGCCTGGAAAAGCCCGAAAGAAATTCTCAATGGGAAATGTACGATAGGCCCAACATTGAAAGTCAATGACTATCAATATTGGTGGCAATATTGGGTCAATGGTGAGTCTTGGCAATTTCCTACTGGGTTTTTCCTAAGATTAGGGGCAAATAATGCAATTCCGTTATACAGAATGGCAGCTAAGTCGATGATGATAAATTTGATAAAGTAAAAGGAACTTTATAATCCGGCATAAGGACACGAGCGGAATATCACACAGAGAGAAAAGTTAGTTCTGTAATAAATGCAAAAGCCGTTGAATATCAGATTAAGGACTTCTGGGTAGGCAACTTTGTAAATTTTTATACCAGTTGAGGGTTGGAAGTCTGCCTCAAACTGGAAGTAAACGTGCCTGAGGGTTACTAATAACTTTACAGGGTGATGTTTCTAGAGAGAGTTTATGGATACAGAGTGGCTCATAATGCATGTATGTATCGGTGTCATTTCAAATTAAAAAATTAGGTTAAACGTCAATTTAAATTTGATTTCATCCTTATGTAATAGATTAGGCATTATTTGTTGATTTAATATTAATTAAAAAGGAAATTCAGTTAACAAAAAAATGTCTCTTCAATTATATATAAATAGCAAATTAAATTAATTTGAATAGAAATAGAGAAACGACAGAGAAACCTCAACTCACTCGAGGGAATTACTGCTCATAAAAAATTTAAATAGCCCGACAATTTGTCCAACAAGTTGACGCAGGATAATATTGATTTCTGGAGCGAAACAAGCGTTAACGCTTCGAGTTATATTCGTCAAATAATTGCGTTGATGTCACTACAATTGCGTGATAATTGATAAGGCGATTTTTACCTTTATGACATTCTCAATTATTTCATCCACTTGTTCATACTCTTTCGCACCGCTATATATTATAATATTAATCACGTTAATCTTTATGGACGGAATATAAATTGTTCCTTTCAATTGGAAAATGATTGTTAAGGGGGTCTTCTAGTTTCGAGGTTTCAAAAAGTCGATTTTTTTCGTAGATTTCGAATCTAGAAGTCATTAGAAACGTGTTCTTCAAGGGATTTTGGGAAATTTACTTTCGTTATGTAAGTGATGTAACGTTCAACACGACCGCTGCGCTGACCTTCCACGCACCTCGGTGGCAGGTGGTCATGCTGTCGCTTTGTCACGTAAAATTGCGGAGTTTACTTTCAAAAGGGCATATATCCACTTTTGAAATTTTTTTGTTTTTTTGCGCTGATTGTATCTTTATGATGAGCCCTATCAACCTGTGTATCAGTTTCCTCCAAAAAGCTTTCTATCCTATATTAAAAGTGAGTTAAACATTTGCTTTGCCACCAAAAGAGCATGCATCCAGTCTCTGAATAATGAGATAATGAGAATCCAAACTTCTGGTAATTTGGCACGTGGTCTACGACCAAAATAATGTAGTAACACAGAAAACCCAATTCTTTTTATAAATGTTGTGAAAAGTTTTTCTCGATTTCCCAACAAAAACCAAAAGTGGATATATGCCCTTTTGAAAGTAAATTCCTCAATTTGTCCCCGCGACTTTCTAGAGTCATAGAAAAGGTTCATTGCTAATGTTTTCTGAGTGTGTGTGTGAACATCTCCGTGATGAGGAAGGTGAACTGTACGACCCTGGCATAACCGATTAAATCGTAAGTTTTTCTAATCATGTTTTATTCTATCATTTATGTTTAAAAGCGCTTTCCCAAAAGTCGCGGTTTAAAAAAGTTTTGGTAAGACTTCGACTAGAAATATCTGGAATATCGAGTAATGTGTTTGTTTGTTCAGTAGACATGTCGCTAGGTCAGGAAACAAGCTTTTTTGGAAATATTTTTTTAAATTTTTGCAGCCTTCATAAGCTCAAAAAAATAGGTCAAAAATTTTTGTTTGTAAAACAGTCGGCCATCTTGCGAGATTTCGAAATTTTCGAAAACCCCTATGTCCTGACCTAGCCAATGTAATCATAATTATAGACATGTTTCTCTTATTTTGTTTGAGGCAATCTAAATAGCCGAAGCCTTACCACCCAATCGACAGTGACATTTCTGCAGAGGCGCGTTCAAGGACGCTCCAAGGTCGCGGGTGTGGGAACAATTTTTTTAAACGTCATTTTTTTGGAGTCGAAGAATATATCAATAAATAGCAAGAAACCGTTTCCAGTTATCATGTGCAGTTTTTTTGCAGTAAATTTCCAAAATAGGCTCGAAATTAGAAGACCCCCTTAACTCTATATAAGACCTGCATTACTTTTCAGATGAAAAAAAATGACTTAAATTTGACTGAAAATTTACTAATTTGAAGTACAAAAGCTTACTGAAACATTATTGGAGGTCATTTAACTGATATTTTATTCAAATAATATAAAACCTAGTTTTTAAAATAAATTTAGATGGGTTGACTTCCGGCTTTTCAAATATTACTACGAACTGATTCATTTTTATACATTTTTAAGGAATTTCCGAGGGATATTGAAATAATCGCTTAGAATTGAAATATTTTTTATTTCAACACTGAAGAAGTGGACGTTTGGAATCTTATGTATGGAGAAGGTTTATTAAAATGCGTAACTTTCCAAAATTTTTAACTAAATTCTGAGTTTTTTGGAGCTATGAAATTCGAAGGCTTGTATGTTTTTAAATTTGATATCGTTTAATTTCACCCACATTTTTTTTGAATCCAAGAACCTTTTATCTGCGTGTTTCTTTGAAGCTTTGTAAATCTTCTACATTGAGCAATACTAACAAATACCACATTTCAAAAATATTTAAAATTCTAATGATTTTCGTTTGTTAAACACTTTCTTTTTTTAATTTCTTACGTCATCGTTATAAAAAAGAACATTTCTTTTCCGAAAGAAGCTTTTGTTTTAAGAAAAGGGGTTTATTTTGAAGTAAAACAAAACTGGCTTAAATCTAGATCTAAGCCAAAAATAGGCTTAATATATGGTCTTATCAAATTTAGGTGTAACAAAAGTAATCCTTTTTGCTATGTCTGTTGAAGATAGAGTAACTGGCGTTAATGGAAACGACATTCTGAAAATATTTAAATGTTTTATTATCATTTGTACAGAGAGAATGATTAGAAGCACTTCAATTAGCGTCACTGAAGGTAGTTATTCACGAAATTGGCCCTTGGCAGTATGCAATTGTTAGTTTGCCACGTATTGCGAATTCGACTTAATTTGAAGTTCAAGCAACGTTCAATTAGTCAATGCATCGGCCTCACTGCTGCCTTTTCATGGCAACCATAAATTACGAGGCAGATCACGAGTTGCCTCTGATATCTATTATTTACAATTACGATCTTATGGTGTCAACGAAACCAACCGTTACTGTTCGACAATTATTCTATTTTCTTTTTTCCCTTCTCTTTATTTCTACCGTTGACATTTATCATCCGTGACGTTACTTGAAAACGTGTATAGGTACTTTCGTCGCTTCAATGATACCACCTACTTCACGCGATAATTATCTGGAAAGGTCACGATTTACCCGAGATATATCTAGTCAAGTTGGTCCCTTTTCACACATATTAATTTTAATACCGTCAATTCTGATCCAAAATCAAAGTTGACACTAAACTTAACCCAATTACAATTTTATTTTTGAGTACTGTATTATTTCCTTAATTCGCTACACATTCTATTTTAATTTTCTAATAGCTTAGACCAACTTTTGTTTAGGATTTAAAGCTTTCGACCTTTTGTCACCTTCGAGCATTATATTTCATAAAAGGAGGTCGGGTGAGTTTCACAGAATCCATTTATGTTGATGAAGAAAAAAACGTTTAAGAAATGCATAGAATCATTAAGGTGATTAAATTTTGACAATGGAGCAATTTCATATTAACTAATCGAAGATAATGACTGTAATATTATGAATAAAAACCTATTCATAATACGGGATTATGTCGTCATTAAAAAAGAGCGTGCTGTCTACAGTATTATGGAATTTTCCGTACACCTAACCTATTTCTAGGTCGTTCTGGTTATGGAAATTTCCGTAATACCACCAGCACCAGCGCTATATTTGACCGTTCAAACTTACGGGAAATTCATGTCATTTATAAACGAAAATAGCAAATTCTTTTAAATTACTCAAATCAATTGTTTGATGTTAAATTATTGTAAAAAGAATGTAATATATGATTTAAGACGCTAGTAACTCATTATAACATTATATTTATTATTTTAATGACATAATCTATATTTGATATTCAGAAAAAAATCTAACTTTCCACTAAACACTCAGTTCTCAAATTTTCTTTTATTAATTACTTTTATTTGATGCCAGGAAACACCAAAAAAGATTGATATCAATATCGAAAGACTGCATTTTATCCCCCCATGCACTTTGAATGTACTCGATGTCGGAAAATACCAAAAAAGTACCATTGGAATATAATTGACGGAAGACTGCGTTTTGTCTGTCCACGCACTCTAAAATTTACACAAAAAAATCTGAAAAAATCCTAACTTTCCTCTAAATGTCCGCTTCTCAAATTTTTTGTCACTCGATATCCAATAACACAAAACAAGTTTCATCCAAATATCCTTATCGGAAGACTACGTTTTATCCACCCACGCACTTTGAAATGTCCGAAAAAGTGCGTGGGTGGATAAAACGCAGTCTTTCGAGAAGAATATTGAGATGAAATTTTTTCTTGTGTTATAGGTCATCGAGTACAAGTAATAAGTGTAAGAAAATTTCAGAATCGGACGTTTAGAGGAAAGTTAGACATTTCTTACGTCTTTTTCCATAAACATTTTAGTGTGTACGCGGACAAAATACAGTCTTCGGATGGGAATATTGGGAGGATACTTTTTCTGGTATTGAAAGAGATGCAGTACAAGTAATCAGCAAAATAAAACTTAGAAATTGAACGTTTAGAGGAAGGTTATAATTTGTTTTTTTTTCGAATTTTCGTATGCGTTTCAGAGTGCTTGGGTAGATAAAACGCAGTCTTCAAATAATGATATTGCAATTGATTTTTTTTGTGCTGCCTGACATGAAATTACAGTGATTGATAAAGAAAAATCTAGAACCGAGCATTTAATGGAAATTTAGAATTTGTTCCGAATATCAAATATAGCTTATTTGACTAAAATAATAAATATGACGTTATAATGAGTTATTACCATCTAAAATCATATATTACATGATTTTTAGATAATTGAACAACAAAAAATTAATTTGAGTAATTCAAAAAAATTTTACATCTTCGCTTCTAAACGTTGCGAACTTTAGTGACATGATAATTCCGTAATACTAGCCAGTCCCTGACAAGAAAATAATTTCTTTTCAATCATAAGAGCGCTGACGCGATTACGAGTTCCTCATCAAAGTTCTAATTATGGCTTTTTATAAAAGGAAATGGTGAAAATTTGTTAGGAAAAATTGAAATTGATTTTTATATAAATAACGCGAACGCGGTTTTATCTTAAAATAAATTACTCTTTCGATGCAGAATATGGAACTACTTCAACTATTTCCAGGAAATAATGGTAATCAACTTAGCTTATCAGGAAAATGCATGCTGACTTGACATGATTCACAAAGGAATAATAGTGCAGGTATATACTTGTTTGCTAGTGTAAGTTTTGATGGAGAGATAAGTGAAGTGTTGTGTATATTCAGTTAAGTGCTTGAACCATGATTCCATGTGTATACTGTCATACTTGAACCATTTTCAAAGTGTATGTCTATGTACAAATGTTATCAATGAAGACATGTTCATCAATATAGATTGATCCATTAAGTACCATTTAGGTACTGTCAAAAGGGGTAATTTTAGACATGCGGGGTAAATTCAGACATTCCTAAATTGATAGTTTAAATTACTCCAGGGGATTTTATCCAGAATCTGTAACCAATTAAGGCTTTAACTGGTTCTAGATTCTGGTTACAACCCTTAAGTAATTTAAACTATCAATTTAGGAATGTTCGAATTTACCCCATATGTCCGAAATTACCCTGTTCGGTGGTGTATTGATAACAAAAATGCCATTGATTCAATCGATTTTCCCTCCTACTGTTGCATTGATCCTTTGAAATATTTAATACTGATACCAATAAATAAATCAACTTAGAGAAAACTGATTGAATTAATGACATTTCTTTCTCAGTAATAGTTTTTTATTTCCAAACCTCTAATCTATAGATAGCCCTGAGTATAAAGATATGTTTTTTAATCCGTTATATTGGTTTCAAAGTCCACTGAACTGAAAATCGAAGCCTCTAGATATTTTAATATGAAAAATGTTTCCCAAAAATAAAACATTGTAAAAGAGAGGGGGCATTTTAACAAGAGGAAACTGGAAGAGGCGAGGGATGAGTTCCAAATCACCCTTTCAAAGCCCCCTTAATATAAAATGAAAACATGTATGCTAAAAATAAATGAAGAATGTAGGTGGTCGAAATGGAACAGGGGGAAAGGGTGGATTGGAAAGAGCGAGGGAGAGGTTCCAAATTCCCGTACCAGTTTCCAGCTTCCCCTCAATATAAAATGAAAAAAGTATTCTAAAAGTAAAAGAATGATGGAAAAGAGGGGGCAAAATAGGATTGGAGGGGGGATCGAAAGAACGAGGGGTTGACTTCTTAATCAGCCCTTCCCTTTTCCGACTTTATTTTTAAATCACTTTGTCAAACCTTGCCAAATCAAAATTGTTTTGGCTTTCAATATTTCAAAGCCAACGAGATTATCAACTTTCCAAACAAAGCACTGAATAATTAAAGACTGAATCGTAATTTTTATTCATCTTTCCCTGCCGAATTTTCACAATTTCCTTTTATAAAAAGCAAGCAAAAATTGCAGGGGTCCATTACGTAACTTGCTCATTTCACTTCCACTTCACTTTCACTGATAAAAAATTGAAGAAAACTATAGGTAAACAATAGAAACAAATGAATGTGCCAGTGAAAGTGAAGTCGAAGTGAGGTGACAAAGTTACGTAATCGACCATCAGCTATAGAAATTAATGCCAAACACAAATTTTGTGGTTTCTGGAAAACTTTACACTTTCTATTTTTCACTTACAATGAGATAATTTCAAAACAACCAAGAATAAAACATCACTTTTACAACATTCTCTTTTCGGTATACTGGCTTTGATAAATGCCACAAGAAAATAATTATAGTTCTCTTTTAAAAGAAAATTCATAAAGAGAGAAAGAGTAAACTAAAAAAAAAATAGTAGAGGCTTGGATCAAAGATTGTTTCAAACGCTTAAGGTGGAGGAGAGTTTGCATGTTGCAGTGAATACGATTTCGCTTCCAGTACATACATAAATGTGTGCAGCAAACACTCCTCTAAAGAGGTCGTGTTCTGGCATTTCAACGATTGCACCTCCTAGATTCAAAATATATCCCACACCAGTTGGCGCTTGAAATACCCAGAAAATAAATTAAAAGATTTTCCCTCTCTTACGTATTCCAATATTTAAACACACTTCATTTTCTGGCAAGAACATTTCGAATATTTAAAATACATAACATATCAGGTTAGTTTCGTCTTATCTTTTTCTTAAGAACATTCAACACCTTTTCAGTATAGAACTGAGTTTATATTCAGTTTATAAAGAAATATATAAGACTCAAACGTATGTTTAACTTTTAAATAACTTTAATGAACTATCATCAAGAAGCTGATTTAAGATTGTCTTTCTCGAGAAAATTATTATCAACTGTATAGCTTTAGTCCTACCCAGATGGAAAAATTATATATAGTTTGTACATAGTGGACAAAATTATAAGGAAATATAATAATTTCTGCAACGAACTCTATATATGCAGAATAATTTCATAAAAGGAGGTGAGCATTTTATAATAAGTTTATTGAAATAGAGTCGAGATAATTTGATTAATTTTCAAAATGAGAACGAGTTGTTGATGCATACATCCACTTTACTTATGATACATATGTATGATATTTCAATATAATTAGAACTTTCATTTTAGTAAGGCCATACCGTAATAAAGTTAAATTCTCAAGTTTCTTAAGAGCGTTGGTTAAATGCTGAGAGGCTTTTGAAACCATCGACAGATAGTTTCCCCAAGAGCATACTTCCCAAAGTCTATAGTAATTACTAAACGTGGTGACCGAGTGAAGCGACCGTTCTACTTCGATCGGAAATTTCCCCTCTAGGACCCTCGCACCTACCTGTTTTGACGTCATTATTCGATCAGTGTCACAAGTCACATTCACTAAAAAGAAAACTCTATAGCCACTTTGAAAATATATTTTGTTGGGTAAAACCAATTACATATTGTTGTTCTACACAAAATTCATAACTCTTCATGCTGTGAACTCACACAATTTTTAAACATATCTTAAATCTAAGAAAAATTAAGTAGAACTTAAAAATCTGGTAATTAATTTTTAACTTAAAAGACTAGAATTTGCAAGTCAATATTCCGAATTGCCTTCCGAAAACGTAATTTTCAAACTTCATTATGAGTAATTATCTCAGAAATGTAATAGAACCAATGTATCAAATTTAGGATGTAGCAACATTAGGGTGGTCCAAAAATTGATTGGAATTTTTATTCGAATTTTCTGTATATCCCCTCCAAATTTGTTCTAATCCACACCAAAATTTATTTTTCGTTGAAAAAAATTATATTTAGAGGTCCCGCCAGCCTCATGATGTTAAAAACTTATTTCCCATAAGAAAAAATACGTTTTTATCCATTTTATTCAGAATCGTCAATATTAAGTGTATTCTCAATATTTCTTTTCGCAAATAACCATAGAATACGAATCAAAAATTACTTTTTAAATTTCAGCCCTATAAGCTTGTTTTATAGGGTCCCAAAAAAAACCGCTTGAGAAAAAAAATGGGTTTTGCGAGTTTTTGGCGCTAATTATTATTTTTTGCGGTTGCTATTAGTACAAATTGTTTGTAATATATAAAATATTACTTTTTACTGATAATTAGATATTTAAATAAATTGTTTTAACAATTTATTATTGTTTACAGCAATTTTCTCAACTACAACTTTGTTTCAACTTTTCAGTTAGAGCAAGTTAATAATCAATGAAAAAAGATAATTTTTAAACAATGTATTTTGGGAATTTCTTTGGGACACGGAATTTTAGTAAAGAATTATAACTTTGAGTTTGGGACAACAAGTTTTGGTAAGGAAATATATATATATATATATATATATATATATATATATATATATATATACCATTAAACCATTTCCCTTTCAGGGTAGGCGTGACACTACCCGATTCGGGTAGTGTTTCTAGGTTTTTCTTGTAGTTATAAATAACTACAAGTGTGGGCTCACCACACCCACAATGTGCCAACAGCACTCATGTCAGTATTCTTGAATGGTCACCCATCCAAGTACTAACCGCGTCCAACGCTGCTTAACTTCAGTGATCTGACGAGAACTGGGTTTTTCAGCGTGGTATGGCCGTTGGCATAATTATAATTATAATTAATAATTATAATAATATAATTACTCATAAATATGTTCTCTTAGAAAAATGCTAGAAAGTCGCATTTTTTCTTAAATTTTCTACTTTTTGTCCACTATTGAATTAGAATAAGGTTATAATTAATTTAGATTAACAAACATAGTTGTTTAAAAAACTTACTATTTTCTATAACTACCTTTTCCCATACTTGAGCTAAATAGTTGCGCTGTTTTTCTGAAAATTTGAACTTTTTGCCCACTTTTTACTTACTAAGGTAATAATTAATTTAAGTTAACAAACATTATTGTTCAAACAATTAATCATTGTTTATAATTATCTTCTTTTAGAGAAATGCTAAAATGTTGCGGTTTTTTCTTAAATTGTAAACTTTCCGTTAACTTTTTGGTTATGAACAAACAATAAATGAAGATCAACAAGAATAATTTTTTAAATAGTATTCCATTTTTGGTCGGAATGAAGAATATGATCCATATAAAAAAGTTAAAGGATATTTCAGGAAAATATATTCACAAAAAAGAAAGAGATTGTTTGAAAAATGATTCTCTCTAACGTCTATAGATTGGTTGTGCATAACTAAAATGCCAAAGTAAATTAAAAAATTTCAGAAAAAACCGCAACTTTCTAGCATTAATATAAGAAAAGATAGTCATAAACAATATTAAATTGTTTAAACAATTTATTTAAACATCTAGTTATCGGTAGAAAGTAATATTTCATATATTAAAAATAATTTCTACAAAAAAAAAACAAAAATAATTAGCGCAAAAAACTCGCAAACCCCAGTTGTTCACTTATGAATTTTTTTGGGGCCCCTATAAAACAGAGCTATGGTTTGTTTAAAAAGTAATTTTTGGTTCGTATTCTATGGCTAATTGTGAAGAGAAATGTTGAGAGTCAACTTGTATTTCAAAATCCCGGAAAAAATCTTTACGTCATTTATTTATTATATCCAATATTGAAAATTCTCAATAAAATGTACAAAAGAATGCATGGAAATTCTAAGAAAAAAATCTCAATATTAAAACATTATAACATTGAATGGGTCTGATTAGCATAACTTTTTTCTGCTACCTACAAAATAGATGAAAGAATTTTTGATGAAAGAAAAAAATTAAGACTTCATTTCTTTATAAAAATTCACATCTCAATGTTTGAAAAGTCAAATAGAAATATAAAATATATAATTTTTGCAATTCT
Source organism: Andricus curvator (assembly GCA_932195095.1). Lineage (NCBI taxonomy): Eukaryota > Metazoa > Arthropoda > Insecta > Hymenoptera > Cynipidae > Andricus > Andricus curvator. The sequence goes on along the minus strand of CAKNYM010053339.1, from coordinate 843,183 downwards.
CTTAATAAACGAGGATTCACAAAGAAGATCTAAATCTAAAAATTTTCCAAGAGTAGAAACTATTTTTCGATGAAACACGAATAAAGCGAATTGAGATATCGTTATTAAAGGGTGTTACCCCTTTGACAAAAAAAAATAATTGAAACAGAATATCCTTTCCATATATTGTGATATTCAGCAGTTTATGAAATGTTCCTTCCTTTGAAAAAAATTACGTCGATCTTAAAAAAATTACGAAGATTATTAACAAGATATAAATGAAGCTTTTCATGTTCAAATATCCGAAATACATTTTCCGAAGTCCATTTTGCATAGTAATATTGTCCTAGGTACTGATAAAAATGCCGTTATCATATCTCAATAATAGTAATACAAAATTTAAAACCATATTTGCATTAAAAGTATAAAAATCGATATCGAATGACTCTTATTTGAATTGATATCAATGATTCTAAACAAAACTATTGATAAAAAACAGTGTTATCTGACATTTAATATTTATTTTTACCAGTTGTCTGTATTTTCCTATGAAGTGATCGAAAACTATTCTACTTGTATCATTTGACGCACATTTCTATACGTATTAAAACAATGCGATTAAAATTTCTTTGAATTCTTATGAACGTTATGAATGCGATAAGGCTTTTGAAAAATATTATCCAAACTTTGTGCTCGGATTGTACGTTTCTTTCGTACTGTATCACTTAGATTATAACTTATCCAATATTTATTACCATTTTCAGTTTACAAAACAATCAGCTAAAAATTTATTTTCTTTGAACTTTGAGAACATGAAGCATATGTCAAAAAGATGTCACTTTCTACTCAAACGCCCAGCCAGCCATTCTGAATCGTCAGTTAAAAATTCGTGGCGACAGCGCAGTTTATTTCGAGTCTTATAAATAAAACTAATAAAATATCAACTTGGACTCACCGATCTGCGGTACGTCGTACTGCCTATTCCCTCTGGCCGATCTGAGCATAAATTGCGAAGCAATGCTTGCGCCTCCAGGTAGCGAAGGGAGTTGTTGCTGGGGCTGCGGCAGTGCACCCGGCGCCTCCCGATGTCCAGAGGTAGCCATGTTCCTCTTTCCCAGAGACTTATCCACCTCCAAGTTCATCGAACTCAAACCCGGCCCGGCTCCTTTTCCCTGAACTTTTCTGCTCAAATCCGTCGATTCCTCAGACGGATTTCCACTTTCCTTAAACGACGATTTCGCGACGGCAGACCGGCCATCAAAGCGATTCTCCAGAATGAATTGATTCGTGATAAGAGGAGCCTCTACATAGTCGTAGATCTCCGACCTAGGACCTCTTCTATCCTTGAAATCCGGTCGTTTTCTGGTGCGGTGCTGGCCAAAAAAAGGCGCCTCCTCGTACACAAATGGCACCGCTTCCCTTTTTGCATCATGATTCCGATGCACATTTTTCAGGACGGTTGAGAACAAATCATCCAATAACTCGTTCTCATTTCTCGCCGACACCGCGAGCTCCTCATTACTCAAGACACTTTTCGAGGATCGCGGATTATTTTCCGACTGGCCATCGTAAACGAACCAATCGCGCACGGCATTCCTCAGTGAATCGTCGTACCGATACGCCCTGAGGTGGAGGGCATTTCCATCCATAGAGTCCAAATTACCCACCAGCCCTACCATCTTCTCGTGATTTTGATTTCTTTTTTGATCCTGCACTGCACTCACTGGCCGATTACCCAAGGCCAAAGCCAGACCCAGTCCCACGTAGCTGAGGAGCCAGAGCATTCGATTCGTCATTTTACGAAATGCAGTTACAGATCCTCTTCTTTACTTTTGTATTTTGTATTTCCCTTTTTGTCTTTTGTGTGCTGATCAGTCTATGGAGTCGATTGCGTTAGGCCGAAGTATTGACACACTTAATACACAATTGACGAGTACAAGGAAGGAAGGAAGAAAGGAAGGTGATTAGTGGATAGAGAAAAAGATTCTTTAAGGATGTCCCTAATTTGTCCTTGAATGTGGAATAGTTTCCGTATCTTCTTCAGGGTATCGTTAGCTTCTTTTGATTTGGTTGGCTGCGACGTTGTCTGACGAAGCGTTAGGCCCTTTCAGCGTTCTCCCCACGATAACGCACGTCCTTCTCTTTCGAGGCCGAAGTGCAGAGTGCTGTCCTGAAATCAGGTGGTTCGATTACAACGTGAGGTGCAAGCTACAACAACTCGAAGGTGCTCTAGTGCCGGTGCCGGATGACCAAAGGTGCACATACACTCAGGTGCTCAGGTGCTCTGTGCAAACACTTAACTCAATCAGTGCCACATACAAATGTTCGCTAAGAGTGCATAACAGGCTTAACATTTTCAAGTTCAATATCGTTAGGTTTAACATGTTTAATAAATATATATAAATATATCACTGAGGATAGCCCTCATTAACGTGACCCCTTACCCCTCGATCAAACCATCTCACTCTCTTTGTCCCTCTCACTCTCACTCTTCGCGTCCTTATCATTTTAAGAGGTTCCACAACAACAGTTTATAATCCTAATTCTTCCTTGTAAAACGATCAGCGTACCAACAAATGTTCCGAAAAATACGCGGGTTTTAAATAGGCATCCGATTGGGCGGAATGTGATAGGTATCTTTGTATGAATTTACTAAATATACTTGCTAGTTTTTTCGTGCAAAAAAGCGTGCTTCAAGAAGTATAAAAATGTGCGCTTGTGTGCTAAGGCTTAGGTTTGCTTTTTTCGTATCGCGAAATGTGCTTATAGGTAACCCTTAATTAACCCGGCTCGTGCGTCACCTTCGATAAAACCGTGCAAAAGAAAAAACTCCCAACACGAAATATCTTAAGTTTTTCAAACTTGATTAACGCTTATAAGAACCTTGGGGAACATCGATGACAGCGATAACAACAAGAGGAGCACAAACGTGCAAATTCTTTCTAGATCAGGTGCTTTCGAGTGACTTTGGTTTATAGAGTGGTTCGTAATATATAGTAGAGTATCAACAGGTGCTCCAAAAGGTACGTAAAAAATAGTCGGTTGCAAAAAATGTGTAACAGTCAGTCGCGTCGGCAATTTAACAAACAGTTTCGATGACGCGAATGCAGTTACGTTAACAAGAGTGGAAGTTTTCGGTGCCGTTATGGGAATACTTGCTTCTGGACTTGCAGTGCCTGATTTTTCCGTCCACCTTCTCCTCCACCTCCACCTTCTTCTTTTCTTCCCCGTCTTCTCCTTCGTCTTATTCTCCTTTCCCTCTGCTTTTCACTCGCACCCTTCTTTTATCCGCCTCCGCGATACTATTAAACCATGGACCAACCCTTTCATCAGAACCGTAATCGTTCTTTTTATTATAATTATAACAACAACACTCTCTTCTTTCTCTCGTGCTCTCTCTCTCTCCCTCTCTTTCTCTCTCGCTTTCTCTCTCGTTTTGGATTCCTTCTCAGGCACTCTTCACTTTGCACTTGGAAACACAAACTCCCGAAGCGATTTCACAGTAAGTAGGTGCAAAACTTGGCGCACTTTACAAATCTTCGGCGCTACACCGATATCTTGAACGAGTCAGTTAGAAAGGAGTCACGGATGATTTTTGGCAAGGGGCAGCTTGAAGAGAGAGAAAGAGAAAAGAGAGAGAGAGAAAGAGAGAGAGAATAGAGGGAGAGAGGTGTGCGTGCAAAAATGTGCTGTGCTGACGTCGTGTGTGCTCACACCCTTTCGGCAAACAACGACGGAAGCGGCGGCGACGTCGGCGGCAAAAGTCCCATAGCTGGACTGAGCAGAATCATGATGAGTCTTCTCTTCAGAAAAAGTAACCGTAGATAGTGTTGTCCACTGAAGAAATTGACCGGATTGAGTAGGAAAGAAACCGGAACAATATGAACGGAGATAATTAACCGGAGGTATTGTGACCGGAATAAAAATTGAGGAGATGAGGAGGTTAAAACACTTTAGTTCAGCATTGTAGGGAAAATCTACGTGACCGTATCACCACCGACTGATCTCTTCGTGGTGCCTTGCCGTGTGTCTACCGGTTACGGACGACGATTAGCTTCTAGGAGTGTGCAGCTGGGCTGGAGCGGCTGGAGCCGTATAGCGGCGGCGGAATCAGCGCCGAGAGGAGGTGGCGACCGTGGAGGTTGCTTCTTTGGCTCGTGATGACGGGGGCTGGAGGGTTGGGGCGGTGGGTTAGTTTAGCGAGTGAGCCGGCTGGCGCCCTCACCAGAACTAACTCCCACGCTGCGCGGCACAAAGCACCATTTTAATACGGCGCACATCCCCCTACATTCAACCCCCACTCGGGTGGCGGCAGTAAAACCATCCCTCCGACCTCTCCTTCACCCGAGCCCACCCCCGCAGCACCAAGCGTCGAGATACTCTCCCGCACGGATCGTGTTGTGGTTGCCTAACTACGTGTGCTACGGCTACATTCATAAAACTAGCAGCTCGTGTGGGAGACGTTCAGGCGCTACGCTGGGTTGCTTGGGGGTTCTCGAGGATTTTTCCTCTAGAACAAGCCTCTTGGTAAGATTCCGACGAGAGTAAGAGCAGACGGATGGGTTGAAGGGATGTGTTGAGTTGAGGATGACGGGGTTAGCTTGTATGTGCTTTTCGCATGGAAAGCAAAATTGGCTTTGGGAAGTAAATTGGCTATGGGAAGGCAAAATTGGATATAAGAAGGTAGGGTGGCCAAGTGAAGGTAAATAGATGTGTAAGGTCTTAATAAAAAGGATGGATTTAAAGCTTGTAATAGAAATGTTGAAAAGAGATAAAAGTTTCATGGGAAATGAGACAATCCCATACTTCATGTAAATTTTAACAATGAATGCTCGATACAAGGCTTGACTATGGAGCTACATAAAGAAGAGATGTATTTTCAAGTAAAATTGCATATTCATATGTGCTTGTGGTAAGATTCCGAAAAAATTAAAAACAGACAGATCGAAGGGTAGAGATTGAGTATGATGCATTCAGTTTATATTGGCTATTCCTATGGGAAGAACAACTGGTTTTGAAAAGTAAAATCATTCTGCAAAGGCCAAATTGGATATGAAAATTCAATGGCTATGGGAATATATATTAAAAACACATAAGGGGCGATAGAAAGTGAGTACTTTTCTAAATTTGGATCTCTACAGGTCCTGCAGGCCCCATTGATCGAAACAAGCGAATTTCTAAATTTAATCATCAGATTGGAAATAAAAAAAAACTTTCAAAAGCGAAGGTGGTTTTATTATTAAATGTTTCAAAAAAACTTCCAACTTGTATCAGAATATTAAAAAATATGAGTAGGCTTCGCGAAAATAAGTACACTGAAGATTTTTAGTTCAAAGTTCAATTATGTGTGGCGTTCATTGACAACGAAAGGTGATTCTTCAAGTTGGGTAATGTTGTGTTTTTGTAGGGACCAACCCAAAATTTACACACGTACATGTTAAAATTAAAATTTACCGTACTCAGGTTTAAGGAGGTTTTCGAAATTTTTGGGGTTAAAAGCTAATGGAAATAATTTCAAAGAGCAGATTCGTTTAGGTAAACAAGAAAACTAATTTTTATCTCCTTGACTACAGCAGATTTGATAAGGGGTCATCCATACATTACATAAAATTACGTAATACATTTGAGGGGGTGGGGGTCCTACCGTAGTGTAACAAGATATCGAAAAACTACAGGCTATACATTACATGGAGCATAAGCTAAAAAAATCGCGGGAAATTGCGTTACGTAATTTATGTATGGCCCCTAAGATCCGAAACAAAACAATGAATTTTGTTATAAAATTGTTTATAAAATATCTAATTTTTTTAATTCTGTTAGAAAAAATAACTCTAAAGATATAAAAATGGTAAATTTGTTTATTAAACTTGTTTCAAACATTAACAACTGTTTTCGCAATTAAGCTTTGAGTTGAGGAGAGTTGAGGAGGGCGTGGGTTTAGTACCTACGTGCTTGTCGCATAGAGTTGAAAATTGGCTTTAGGAAGGCAAATTTTGATGTGAGAATGGAAATTGGCCAAGGGGTGGTAAATTAAAGATGCGTAAAAGGAAGATATATAGTGGGTATATTCGGAATTTGTGAAAATAAGAAATAAAGTCAAAACAAAATTTATGTTCTGATGAGGACCAAGATTTAACTAATAAGTAAACATTATTATCAATATGGATATTTTTCGAGTTGGAAAAATGTGAAAAATACAGTTGACGGGTCGTTTTTCAGGTGAAGAATAAAACTGCACGGATAAATAAATAAATGAATAATAAATAAATCAACATTTGTACGACCAAGACACGGTGGTACACAATTTCAGATGAATTTTCTTTATGGATACTACCTAATGTTCTGCTTCGAAAATTCCTGTTGAATACGAACGTGAAACGCATAAAATGTTGACTTGTACAATTTTAAACAAAATCGTAAAATTCGGCATGATTTTGCGTTTCAGTCTGCAGCTACTCTGTCTGAAAGGAAATTTCACGCTAATGTTAAATATGAGTCAGAAATAATACCAAGTATTACATTTTTAATTTTGCGTGAGCATCTAAATTCTAAAGCATTAAAAAATTAAAAGAAAAAAATAATTTACTTATTTTAGACAATTTAATGAAGTTTTCATTTCATCAAAGTATTCATCACAGTTATGTGAAAGTCCTATATTCATCATAATAAGAAAACTGTTACTGGAAAATATCTTATAAAAGTTTCCTATACTTTGTCTTGTCTACCATATGTCTTGTATTCCAGGAGTGAAGGAACATATATTATTCACTAACATATATTTTTCAATTTTAGAAAATTACTATCTTTTTGTTATATCGTCCTATCATTTTATGGATGATAAATAATTTTAACAGCATCAGCTAACTAACAAGTTGACACCAAAATAGCTCTTTTCCGCATACAAAGTAGAATAGAAAAGAATGTACGAGTACCAAGCACACAAGGTGAGTGTTTGGTACTCAGATACAAGGCACTCTTCAAGCCTCCTTGTTACTCTCGTGGAGTTTATTATCAAACACTTCCTTCTTCGTCACCCCTGAAACCACAGGACAAAAACAAGGAGCTTTTGAAAACCGACAAAAAATAAGTACAAAAATGTATGCATCGTGTCGTTAATATTAACACGCTACAAAATAAAGGATATTTAACTATAAAGTCATCCCCCTTCTAACCACGGCCAGAGGGTGTCTTCCCTCTTGTGTGGTTCGCACTTAGTGGCACTGAAAGGACTTTAAGAAACTTTTACTTAAGTATAAGCTTACATAGTCCTCTCTATAGTGGCAAAGAATTATATTTCTTTTATTGAGCACTTTACGTGAAAAATTTACGTATACAATAATAAACATAGTAAAGCGAATATAAATAAAATTTGCAGATATGTTACTTTTTATTTTCAAAACTATGCACTCAAGTTGTAATTAAAAACTGTTCATGTTCCAATTATGCAACCATATATGTTCGAATTAACGGACCATATCAATTTGCATTACAAATTAAATTTCCGAGTCATACCGTATTTTTTGTTTACTATTTTGAAATGAGTTTTCAAGAATATAACTTCGCCATAATATAGAGTCACTAATTAGCTAATGAACACGTCAGCTTTCATGATTATGTTTGCTAATTAAAACTAGACAAATCTAATTTATTTAATTAGAGTCCTGCTTTAATTTTAAAAGGATTAAGTACAATAAATTCTTTAGAGATGCAATTTGGGTCTTAAGGATTGCAAATTTGGAACCTGACCAAGTGCATCTTAAATCCAGCATCGTTTCAACTTAATTACATATAGCTGTCCTAAATTTGAAGTCAAGCTTGCAATTTCGAAAAAGGGGTGGGGCTTGAAAAAAATGGGATGCAGTAAAATGAAAGGTGATTTTGAAAAGTTGATAAAATCACTTTCCAAGAAATGTATGGAGTGATATTATTGAGTTTAGGAAAGTGGAAGTCAGAAATTATATCGATCCACTAAATATCTACCAAAGATTTCCCCGAGGAAAAACTTATGAACGAGAGTATGCGACCCACGCACAGTGGGACGTTTTAATCGTGATATGTCTTTCTTGGAAAGGATTAGTATACAGTAAAAAGGTGAAGGGTAAAGGCAAACAATTGGCTTTTATGTTAATGTGAAGCAAAAAGCTTTTAAAAATTAAACAGCTCCTTCGATTGCTATTACTTTTATACATTAGTTCAAAGCCATTGCCAATTAAATGTAAGTGACTTAATTAAAGGAAAAAAGTTATTTAAGATCTTTTTAACGTTTATCTGAAAAAGACTCCGCGGATCTTCTTCCGGAATTATAATGTTTTTGGTAGCTAGATTAGCTACGCAGAAACAAAAATTCTTATGGTTTGCAAGCAACAAATTTATTTTTAGAGACTTCAAAATTGATAGATTTCTAATTTTAAGTGCTTGAAAATAATTTATTTTTATTTTTAATGTTTAAAGTTGAACAGGAAGAAACCAAAAACCAGTTGAAATTACACAATTTCAAATAGTAAGGATTCGAAGATGATGTGAATGAAAGAATAATGTCAATCACCCTTAAGTTCGTCCTCGCTCCCTGCACCTAAAGAAAAGTTATCTTTAAATTTCATAGATTGTTTCTATAACTTCGTTTTTTATTTTAAAGTGATTTTATTTCAAAGTACCTTTAAAAGCGGTACAAATAAGTTCAATTTTAAATAATGTTTGAATTTGTTTAATTTAAAAAAAATATATATTTTTTTCAAATAAAGTACTGGCTAAAATTTAAGAAATAATTCATTTGGTCTCATTATTCTAAACCAAGAAAATTATTTTTTTCAGTCAAATTAAATTTCGTTCAGTATACACTTTAAATATAAATAAATTAAATTTCACTTCTTGCTAGTGAAGTTCTACTCACTTAATTAGAGAAAAGTAAGACACAAAAGATTAGTAGAAAATTACTAATTCGATTAATCGAAATATTTCCTAATTCGATGGCGAAAAATTGAGGAAAACTATTAATTGCTTTGTGGAAATATATACAGGTATGAATTTATTTATTATTTATTTATTTGGTATTATTTAAAAGAAGGTCATAGAAATGGAAAACGTGAGGAATGGAAAAGTTTAATAAAAAATCACGAATGTGTAAAATTTTCAGATTTATTGAAACAATAATAAGGCTTGAAATAAATAAATAAAGAGAAAGCAATATTGTGAAACTTGTAATTAAGCTAAATCACCTTCAACAACACAATGTATTTACAAGTTTCTCTTTCAAAATAGAAACAGAAGGATTATTTTCGTTAGAAATATCCCATCATTATATGCACTCACAGAAACAACAAGACGTTTAATAAAACACGACAACGTTAAAAACTGAAAAAATTCCAAATGAAACATTCGAACCAGTAGATTTTTAAAATTCGTATCGTTCTAAATTGAATAATTAAAAATTAAGGGACCCAAAAATTAAAATTTGTAAAATCAAGCCTTCAAATTTAAACAATTGCACCGCTGCATCATAGAACGGGATATAAAATATTTCACAAGTGGGGGAGGGGGGTCCACAGCCGCTTTGATTTTAGCAACGTGCAGGGGCCCCCCACACATCGAAAAATATTTTTTATCCCCTTCTACGATGCGGCAGTTCAATTTTAGAATTTATTTCATTTTGTAGTTCATGAAAATAGAAGCAATTTCCCAAAAGTACTTGGACAGAATATGACTAGTTCTTTTTGGTACGAGGTCCTTTGAAAATGTTCCAAATTGTACGTGTCAAATTTAAAATTATGAGAATTGAATATTTTTCAATTAAATTTGCTTAAAATAATGCAATTTTGAATTGCAATCATAGTAATTTTAAACATTTTCAAATCAACTTAAAACTACATGATTTCAGGTGATATTAATTCAAGGAAGCTGAACATAGATCCTTCTATTAAGAATTTGAAAAAATTCCTTGTCAGAAAATAGATTCACTCTCATTTGGGGTTTTCCATGTATTAAGTAACGCTTTTATGGGACAGGAAGGGTTTAAGAGGAGCTGTTATGATCTGGTTACGATGGGGGAGGGGGCAGGGTTCGAGAAATTTTACGAAACCTTTTTTGAAGTGTAATACTTTTTTATAAATAGCAAAATAATATAAGAAGGTAGGAAGGAGTGAAAGCAAAATTATGTGCTGAACACAGGGGAGTTACAAGTTTTTAAAGTTTGGACAATTGAAAACATTTTTAAAGTTTGAAAAATTAAAAAAAATTTCTAGGAGTTCGAACATTTTTCGAATTTTTTATGTGCACAGTTTTCAACAAAAACAATAATATAAAATCATATTTTAAAAATATATAGAATTTTTGATCAAGTTACAATGTTTCGGAATACTAACAAAATTAAAGTTTTTTTTTGTATTTGACCGAATCCATTTCAAATCAGGCAGGTTCTGCACTTGAAGTCGCAGAATCTCTCGGGGACGAAATATGTTGTTTTTTAAAGGAAACTAGGCGATACCTATTTTTCCGATTTCAAAAAGATAAAAATTTCCTACGAGGTAATGCATAGTTGCATTTTGTGCTTTGTCGATTCTCTCAAAAAATCCACACTCAGATTTTTTGCCAATTTATTGTTGAATGTTTAGTTTCATAAGAAAGACATCTTGTGATTTTTATGCGGGCTAACTAAATTTTGTGACCAGGAAATTTTTTTGTAATAATATCGAATTTCCTCATTTTTCTCTCAAACAACGACAGAAACGAAAAAATGTTAACATTAAAGTTCACACGTCTAAAAAGGTTCTATGAAAAAACACCTCTTGCTCTTATGCGATATCTTGCATCTTCTACGAGAAATATTCCAAAATTATATTTTTAGGAAAAAAATTCTCCTGGCCTCAAAAATTGTTTAGCCCACATAAAGCCGATAGTACGCCTTTCCTATATTAGCAGAAACTTCTCAGAAATATTAGGAAAAATAAAAAAGGTGGGGATTGCAGAAAATATTTTCTTTATGTTTTCAATATTTGAAGAAAAAAAACGACTTTCTGTAAAACCCTACCTTCTCTACTTTTTCCAATATTTTTGTACAGTTCCTGCTTCTATAAGGAAGATATACTATACCAGATTTATGAGGGCTAAGCCATTTTTAAAGATGAGATTTTTCCCTAAAAATATAATTTTTGAATTTTTCTCATAAACGATGCATACATCGCAACAAGTATTTTTCGTAGGACTTTCTCAGATGTGTAAACTTTCATAACATATTTTCGTATTTGTTTTCGTTTGCGATAAAAATTAAAAATGTCCTACTTTTGATAGTAGAAATTTATCAAATAATTAAAATACACGTAACTTCGTGGAAAATATTTTTTTTTTCGCAAATCGGAAAAATATCTATCGCCTAATTTTCTCTGAAAAACAACATATTGTGTACAACCTGCCTGATTCGAAATGGATTCGGTCATTTAGTTAATCGGATACTTATTTAAAAATTTTGTAAAGTATTTTTCAACATATTAATTATATTTTAATGAAAGAAAATTCCAATATTTTTTTGAACGTGAATTAGTATCAATCAAAGTTGTAAAGTTCATGTAAACGAAACGAGAAAAAATCAAATACATAATATTCTTTATCCAACATTATGTTATATATGTTATTAAATAGTACGAAATATGAACGGGTAGTAAATTTAATAGCATTACATTTTCGCGTGCTTGAGACATATTAAGTCGATACGAATTATTCTGATGATAATTTGTAGATCAAATAAAACCACTGTCGATTGGCCGCTCGACCTAAGTTTGACCGAGATATCGATGGCAGGCAACGGGGAACATGGGAGGCACGGAATATTCGCAGTAAACTGACTCCAAATTCGTGCAAAAGCAATACTTCTTACACCTGAACCGTAAAAGCAAAGTATGTTTTCGCCAACAAACTCCCAGAGTCAATCATACTTTCTAATGGCCCACAAATTGTACCGACGTTTCCCGACGAAAATAATTCTCGTAAAAACTTTCTAAGATTTTACGATTTTCTCTCGTGGAAAAGAGTATAGCGAATTTTATAACTTCTTCTGGTTTTGTGTAGGCGCTGTTGTAAAAACTTTCCTACTCTTGTAAGAATTGTTTTTCTTAACTGCCCATACTTTATGTAAAAGTGTCTTTTATAAATGCAACTTCTTGTATCTGCAGCTTTTAGTCGTACAATATTGTTCTTTTATAAGGGAAAGAAAATACTTAAGGGGCAAAACAACTTGTAAAATATTGTCAATTTTTTAATTTTTATTCCTTGAGTAATTGAGCAATGCTTATTATTTGCGTAAGCACTTTTACTAATAATTCGCAAACCCCTTTACTGTAAAGTACTCTGTAATAGGGCGGAGTGAGAATGCTAAAATTAATTGAATCGTTTGAACTCAGGGGAAAAATTGGGGGTTAAAGTCCGAAAAAGTAAAGAAAAAATATTTATAAATCGGTTAATATCTTCTGTGCAATTTTTTTATTTGAAAATTCAAATAAATTATCCTATTAGTTCAAAAATTGCGGCAAATTTTTTAAGTGTACCGTTCTTGCTACACGGAGAAAAATGGATGTTTAAATGTAGATGTTCAAATGGTAAGATTGTTCCGCCTAACATGCAGATATTCATGCCAAACATCTACTATCTTTTTGAGATGTTAGGCGTAAACATATTTTTATGTTAAACTGTAACATATTCAGATGTTAAAATCATCTG
>CAKNYM010053339.1:808153-820499 GCA_932195095.1 Andricus curvator | reverse complement strand
ATTTTAATATTCCAAATCAAAGCAATTCGACCTTTGCTGCAGTTTTACCATGAGTTTTATAAATTCAAACAAATATTCAAGTTAAATATGTATTTTTCAAGAGTCCGCAATAACGCATCCGTCATTTGTAAGAAATACAAAAATTGAAATACTTATATGAAATCTCTTATTCATATCAATTTCATATTTATTTTCCTTTCCTGTGCTTACTGAAAATCAAATAAAATAAAAGAAATAAAAGGAAAGAATGTAATCGTTACATTCGGATCAGTGCACTTTCAGCACGTTAAGGGTAGTCGTGAATACTTCATGTAATATTAAATAGCAATCCTGCTCGAACAACTTGGAACGAACCAGTTTTTACTGACTGGCCTCTTTTCTCCCACATAACATTCGTGACACTGTATCCCCGGTATCCGGTTCGAGCTATGTACGATTTGAAGATGGATCGCTCTTCCGTCGATGATGCAAGCAGAAAAATTCTCCGCGGACCAAATTTATTTATATCTCCGACTCGATTTTCTATTTTACATAATATATACATTGGATTTCTGTACTTTTCAAAAACACCCTCGACAGATATGTTAGAAATAGGACTCATAAGAATACATGACCCCTTTCGTACTAACGTGTAACGTCAACATTTTATATTTGATTTTGGAAAAATTATCCTTTTATATTTTAGACGCCAGTGCGGAATTAGGGAATCAAAGTTTTTCAAATTTCAAAGAAATTTATTCCCCTAGAAAAATACAATATTGTAAAGTTTATATTGTAGAATGGAAAAGTTATAGTTTCGCGTAATTACATAATACTTGCAACTATAAATAAATTAAAGTTCAATGTCAATCCTATTCTGCTACAGATTTATGATTATGGTAAAATGGCTCTAAATTGCAAATTTCGTTCTAGATAAATTCTCTACTTTTCCTCTTTATACAATATATCAAATTATTTCCAACAATAGAAGATCAGGATGAAATTTCAATGCAGAAATTAAAGTGTAATTTTTTATTAAATTGTACAGATTATGCATGTGGAATTAAAAAATATACTAACAAAAAATTGTAATTATTTTCACGTGTATGTTTTATGAATGTTAATTTTTATTTGTCTACTACTAATCCCTAAAACGAAACTTGTAAACGCAACCTGCATTTTTTTGTTTGAGATTATTGCGCGTTTTTATACAAGCATTGCATTTCCATGCACGTTTTTTTTAACATGTTAATGGTTGCATAATACAAAAATTACAATTCACTTTACATGTTAGGATAAACTTATTTGATTCTGAATATGGAAAAGTAAATGTGACATTTAATCTTCTAGCTATGCAGCACTCCCATTTTTGGAAATTTCAAACTTTAGAGCATTTTTAATTTTTGTGTATGAATTCTATTTAATGATTTATATGGTGTTAAGTACGTAGAGATATTTGAAATTACAGGAATATTGTTTCTTAAAAAATAACAGGAATGCAATTTTTAAATATATTGAAACGTTTACAATGCAAAACAAGAAGAGAGAGAGGTTTTTATTTCATTATTCATTTTTTTATAGCTTATACTAAACTCAAAGTTTTCTGTGGAAAATTATCTAAAACTCAAGTTCTGTAATGTGTTCCTATAATCATAATAAATCCAATTTTCTAAAAGACTATAATAATTGAAAAAATGTTAAAGTTGAAAATTAGAATAAAACTCTATTTTAAAACATAAAAAATGCAAGCGAGTATATTCATTTCTAAACCTATCATCTAAGATGATTTTTATGGATTAAAATAAAATGAATAAAATAATCCGGCCAAGGAAAGCAGCTAAGTATATCCCCAACATCGAGCGACAATTCAAACACTTTCATAACAATACCCTCATTTATCCTCAGTAGATACATTTCAAAACAGTCAGACGTCCTGACGTCACTACAACTCATTTAAGTACATTATCTTAAGACAAGAGCAATTTTTGCATCATGAAAATATTGTATTGCCCGTATTCATAAGGTTATTTTTTTGATTCGATGCTAATTTTTCTTCCGTGTACCATACTGTCACGTGACCAATTACATGGTATTATATTCTGCGGCTTTGTGAATAATTTAAAAAATGTCAATATTTTGCTGAAATTTTGAGAAATTATTCACAATATACTAAGGTACGTTCGTCTGGCCCATTTGAGTTTCTATTTTATTTAAATAAGGCAATTAAATTATTTCAGTTTTAGCCAGGGCACTAAAGTCCTGTTCTCAGTAACATTCCAAGTGAAAAATTAATCAAATTGGACCCTTTAAACCAAATAAAAACTCAAGTTGGCCAGACAATGAATGCTGTTAACTATAAAATAATGCAGACAAATGTTAAATACTTTCAATTTGATATAGAAGTACAGGAAGTGTTCAAGTTTTTAATTACACATATAAGGTTAATATTGGATACCTGTGGTTCGCAATGCATCTCCTGTTCTGGCTGGACGCACACTAGCTTCGTGACAAACTGGCTATAAATGAGTTTGCGACATTTGTAAAAATTAAATTACAGTAAATTTTGGTCAGAGTTATACTTCGGAAACATAAAATAAAGTTTTTTTAATTAAAAATAATACTTGTTTTTGCAGCTTAGCAGCGATTACTTGGGGTATCTCATAATATGATAATAGGTTTTCGAATTGGCAAAAAGCACTTTTTTATATTTCAAATGATCTATATTACTTTTTCAATCTGCCCATAGAATTCCGGCAATCACACCAAACGAAGTTGTTATCTCAGAGTTGGGTACTCTCCTCTATATCTGTAATAAATATATGTGTAATAAAAAATTTTAATTTAAAAAACATTATCGACTAGAGTCGGATTTTCATTAAAAGTGCTAGCAATTGCTTGGAATCTTGGAATAGGGAGAGAAAAACTGCAGAAAACCCATTCTTGACCGCAGTCAATTACCGACAGTCGAGTTTCGAGTTAGTCATTCAATATATCATCGAGTGTCCATACCCATCATCGGCGTGAAATCTCCACCTCGATAGATATCAAAAATTAATGTCCGGAAAGGTTAAAAGTGCAATCAAAATTCGGGGGGATTTATATCCTGGGCATGGAATGCTGCACACAATTCACAGGGTTCGCGCGACCCTGGTCTATAAAACCTCAACATGATTAAGAAGAGAGCTCGTGTGGATTCACACGGACGTGCGAATTTTCTTAATTTCCGCTATCTGTGAAGGCGAAAAGTCAGCTATCACGGAACAAAAATTTAACAATGAATCAAGAAAACATTGGTAGAAATACAGGCATACAATATTGTGTTGATCCAAATAACCAAGTTGAAATATTCTATCTACAATTTAGTATGTAGATCAAAAACTGATCTTACTCCTACGATCTACGGTTTAGGATCTTCCGTCTTTGGAGGAGTTGAGCTGAAAAACGGCTCTAGAACAGAAAACACAAACGAAAGGCGAAAAATAAAAGATAAAAGATAAGCAGTAGTGGCAACAAGAGCAGCAGCCATAACGATCGCACTTCGGCCTTGAGCAGTGACGTCAGAACTAGAGAGCTCCCGGCTGCGCTTCTCCAAATGACCCCGCACCCCTAAAACCACCTACCCCACCACGAGCAACTACAAAACCCTCACCCCCAATGCTCCGCATCCCGTGCCCCGTGGCTGGAAGAGCTCCAAAACCCTGGCTTCATTCATCGTTTGCCCGTGGTGCGACCATCAACCCCACCCACCCCTCTTCCCTCTTCGTCTTTCGCCACGGATTATATAGTGAGTGACGACACAAATAGCGGGGAAACGAAAGAGAGACACCAGTGACGTCACGAGTCAACATGACCCGTCATCATGCGTCGACTGCACAAAAGTACCCGGCCAATCCTTCTCTTCAGTATAGTACTTTATTAGGAGTTCTCCTAGTTGTAAATATCAGCATATGCATTGCAGTTTGGAGTAACTGCAGATTCAAGCTCAATTAAGGATTTTCAGGAGACCTAGAACAAGGAAATCTTGAGTGCATCAGGGTTTAGGACAGAAGAGTTTACGAGTATATTTATAATTCGACGAAAAATCTTCTAGGAATCTTTTTGCAGACAACAGAAATATGATGTAATTGACATATACTAACATTTACACACAATACATTGACAAATGTTAAGGGATACTGAGAAAACCGTTTTTTTTATTCGTTGATTCAACAAAACACTTTTCTCGGTGTAGTTTTGATAATTCGCTTGTAATTTTTTTTCAAGTTAGGTTTACAAATATGTTACTTTGGGAAAATTTTAGTTTTTCTTCGAACAACGAGATTATCTTTTGTACACGAACAGAATTATTTGGCAGCAAAGTTAGGCGAAGTTTACTTCAAAAGAATAATAATGATTACTGCAAAGGGACTCCTTCTAAACCAAATAAACATTCTCTTCGCCTTAAATTTAGGAAGAAATTCCAATTGTGTCAAGAAACATCTCTTTGACACAAGAAGACATTCTCATAGCAAAATAAACCTTCACACAACATATCCTGCTTTTGTTACAATTTGCGCAAAAATTTCAATTCAGTATACTGCTGGGACTATTTTGGATTAAATTGACATGCTATTTCAGGGTGTCTACTAAATTTTGGCCTCGAAATTTCCGGACAATTCCCGCCTTTTCCGGGAATTTTTTCAACTCTGGAACAATTTCCGGATTTCCTTAAATTCTCACACAGTAGACACCCTGAAATGAAAACTTTCTTTGTTTTTTAACAAACCGCTATAGTAGAATATTTGATCGAATAAATAGTTTATAAGGGGCTTGTAGCAACACATTCTGCCATTAAAGGCACTACTTACATTGTATTATACGGTCTGAAATTCTCGCAGAAAACGTATTTCTTGTCCCTTCAAATTCTACAGTTTCCAAGCGTTGACTTCCTAGCCGCGATCGTCCCTCTTGGATGTACAAATTTTCAACAAAAAAGGCAACTCTGCTGGTACTTGAAAATAGAACAGTCGTAGTAGAACACGACAATAATAGATAAGATCTATCTAATTTTTAACTTTTCATCCTTAACAAAATTTGAGATGGCGCGAAGTTTAATAGATATTTATAAATTTGTTACTATTGAAGATGGAAAGTAAAGGTCTGTAGATTACTTGTCATTGACCAGTAATCTCCAGACCTTTACTTTCCATCTTCAATCATATATATTGAGCCCATATTGCAGATGGGCTATATATATACATATATACTGTTATTTAAGAAGACACTTGGGTACAAAAAATCTTCAAATTCTTGATTTTTTCATATTGAGTAAATTTTCATTTTAGAAAAGTGTCAACTAAAGTGCTTTCACTTTTTCTACTTTCTTTTCCCAATCAGTCACATGTACTCTGTTTCTTTTTCCATTAATAAATATAAATTTCGAAGTAGCTCCAATTGATTGTCCTACTTTTTGAGGCCCATAAAATCTATCGAAAAACCAATCACTTCACTATATATGTTCATAAATTTTCTGAAAATTTCAGCTTTAAAAAATTAGAAGAAAAATACTTTAATCATGATTTTTTACTTACATAGTTTGATCATATAGAACTATTTCTTGAAAGATGTTATTATCAGTTAATTTAACTTTTCCTTGCTTGACTTTATCATTAAGTTTTACTTCGTTTCCACCTTTTGATCTTCCTTCTCTTTTACCCCAAGAAGTTTCCATTTTATTCTTTTATATTAAAATCGTGAATATTACATATATATTATTAACGCAAATAAATATATTATCGAAATTTTATTATATACAAATTTATAAAATCATGGCTTTCATATATATGTCAAAAAATTATTTATGAAAATATCTATGAAGATTACTACGAAATCAATTCATAACCGAATTTGTCTCGTCGCATTTGCGTATTATGATTTGACGAGTACGGGGGCCCTGATAAGTGCATTGAAAATTCAAGGGACAAAAGACAAGAGGGAAGTGCTTAGTATTTAAAAAAAAGAGCAAAATCACATAAACTGTCAAATAAATCCTAAAAATACCTGCAACCTTTACAAAAGAGCTGTCATGTCATTGTGGAAAACTGTGAAATTGTAAACTTTTCACATTTTAGAAAAAAAATTAATTGAAGAGTGGCATTCAATTGAGCTTTCTCTCTATTTTTCCTGATATAGGGATTTCATAAGCTTTCAAGGAAGACAAAAAATCACGTTAAACCTTACAGAAGAGCCACAATTTCAATGACATTCAGGAAGCTGTACATTTTTTAATTTTTCACTTTTTAGAAAAAATGTAAACTTTCAAATAAGCCATGCAAATTTATTTATTTATTTATTTAGCATAAGTCCCTAGGGCTAAATAATAGCCCTCTAGGAACAGGAGATACATGTACTATTACTAAAAAATACAGTCGCTGGACGAAGAATAATAATCACAAGTGCGAGAGTGAAAGTGCTAGCTAATTGTTACAACAAAGTATTATATATCTTCTCGCAAACCTATAAACGGAAGGGTGTAATTGAGTTGTATAAATTAAAATATGAGCGTAGGTGTTACATGTGTTTGAGGTATTGAGGCGCTGACTTACTTAGTAGATAAAACAGTTACCAATGAGTGATTTCCAGAGTATGATTGTCAATATTAATCAGATACATAAAAAACGATTTTTTGAAGTGGAAATAGGAAGGCGCTTCCCTAATTGATACAGGCAGTTTGTTCCAGAGTCGAGCACCCCTAACTGTGAAAGACCGTTGTAATTTACATTTTCGGTGCTTTGGAACTATCATTACCTTTTTTCTTTCTCGAAGTTTGGAATGGGCAGGCAGATTTTTGTCAAAAAATTCTAATAAATTAAGGAGCTATTGCGGGGTTTCGGTGTGAAAGGGAGTTTATAATAAATTACCCATAAAATACTGTCTTCACGGAAAAAAGTACGCTGTCAGATGTACTCGGAAAAGTGATGAAATACTACTATGTGGCGCAGTAA
Source organism: Andricus curvator (assembly GCA_932195095.1). Lineage (NCBI taxonomy): Eukaryota > Metazoa > Arthropoda > Insecta > Hymenoptera > Cynipidae > Andricus > Andricus curvator. The sequence goes on along the minus strand of CAKNYM010053339.1, from coordinate 813,537 downwards.
CGGAGCCTTTCGTGCAACCACAGTGTAATTCTTACACTTTGGGAGAAATTAGTGAACCTCACTGCATCAAAGTGCAAGATTTGCTCTGTGAAATTGTAAATCCGTATCCAGATCGAATGGGGATCATACAGCTCGCATTGTACACTGCGTGTCTCGCGAGAGTAGAGGTTACACTTACGCTCAGTAATCCTTGTTCCTTCTAGGAGCAAAAATTATAGTTTCGCATTGTAACGCATATATGTATATGTATATATGCACTGCACGCATTCTATACACGATTTATAAATAGATTAGATCGAAACTTTCGACAACAAAAATGACGTAAAATGTCGATCGATTTGAAAAGGAAACAATTATTTTATATATGATTACTGCACTTAATTTACAATTATTCTTACACAATTGCACGCACAGAGCCTTACACATATGATCGCATGCTCAAATGCTTTGAAAAATCGCCCCCGCTGGGAAATAGAACCCCACCTAACTACCTAAAACTTGTCTTAAAACCTGAATCTAGCGCACGCGTTAGGCAAGTGAGCTACGGAACCCCTTAGATTTTTCTGACAAACTCTTGGTCAAGCGATTTCTCTGAGAAAAACGTGGCCAGCTAAGAAAAGATAATAAATGTTCACTTAAAATTTTTTAAATTAATCTCTTATTGATGATATCTAATATTTTTTAACGAGCTTGGGAAAAATATTTTGCTTAGAAGTATTACCTCACACAGTAAATATATTATTAGTAATTTATATGTATTATTATAAAATTAATTAAATTACAATTTTTAAAGAGTACATATTTTGTATTATTGGAAATTAAGACTTGAAAAAATGTTTTCGAATGAAATTTTTGGAATTATTAATTTGTCTTTATTATCATCTCACTTTACTTAAAACGCAACATTCATTTACGTAACTGATATATAAATAAAAAATAGTTTAAAAATCGTAATAATATATCAAATTCAAAATCGAAATCACTATTTTAAGATGAGACAAACGTTGAATAGTGATTCAAATTTAAATTTTTTGCAAAAATAAAATTTTTCTCATGAGATATGGGGATGCTGAATTAGAATAAAAACTGTTTGAAAAAATATAAATTCGATTCCGAGAAATTAATGTTAAAGACCACGATATTACAGTAATATGGTAGATTTTATTATTGTTGAAAATCTGAAAAAAATGAGAAAATATTTTTTTTTCATGAAATGGTTATAATTTCTACAAATATCAATGTGAAAAGGTTGAAAAAATTATTACTACGTTAAAATTGGAAATTAATTTGAACTGAAATTTTATTACAAATTATTTTTTAATTATTGTTTCAAAAAATTATATGTCGAAAACAATGCATTATTTTACTAAAAATTATATAAAATTTAATTTTATCTATAACTTAAATCTCATTCAAAACTTTGAATGGCATTATAATTTGAAAAGGACATAACTTTGCTCTTATGAAATACAACTTCTGCAAAATTTTGCTTTAAGATGAGACTGTACAACGTTTTTTTAATTACTTTAAATATTTCATCCCAAAATGTATCAATTTTTCTGCATACATGATATTTTTTAATTGTCAATTTTTTTTTAATTTTATAAAAATGCAACAAAATAATTTTTATTTGATAAACTTTCTGAAATTGTAATTTTCATTTGAATGCCAAAAAAAAAGTGTGTTAAAAAATAATCTAATATCGACCAGTTTTGTAAGTTATTATAACGTTTGAATATTTCTTACTTTTCATTAGCTACATCTGTTAAAAAATTAAATATTTTAAAATGAGATTCAAGGAATATTTCTTCTCGTTCAAAAATATTTTCTTATGTAAGTAATAGAAAACCATAGAAATTTTTTTAAAAGTGGAGATATTACAATCTCGCCCAGTAACATTTTTTTCCTCAGTTCACACTGTACCTCTAACACTCTCAGCACTTGACGCAGTACGAAAAAAGAAATGTTACAATTTCAAATTGCGAAATTGGTGCGGGATGAGAGCCTATATTGGTATACCGGACTACTATTTCAAACTGCACTATCTACTTTTTAGCACACTACCCATCGCAGTATGAAAGGGGATATTTTACAAGTTGTCAACTGTATAATTCACAATTTTTAATTCACAATGGGAAAACGTAACGTCTGCCAGCTTATAAGTGAAACCTTACAATGTGGAGCAGTAATTTAAACAACGCCTACCAGTTCTATTCCACTCTACAATGCCAAACTGTAATAGCTGCTTTATGTATTGCTACAAATGGTATTTCGACCAGTATACTTTCAGATTACTGGTTTATACTGCATTCAATACTGTGAAAACTGCTCGTTTCACAGTGGGTACGCTTTAAACCTCAGCTTTACTATTCGAGATTGTACATTTTACAATGTACTTTTTTGCGTGTTCTCTTAGCTACATTCAGAAGCCCTGCTTGCTTTCGATGGGTTGTTAGGTCTACGTATTTAGGTAAATCATAGATGAAACGAATACAGGCATTAAGTGCTCTTTCAAGTTTAGAATTAAGTTCATCTGTTATGTCATCATATACTATGCAACCAAAATCAAAGTGTGGCAGAATCAAGCTCTTAATCAGAAGTATACGAATGGAAACCGGCAAGGACTATTTGTTTCTTCTAAGTTGGTGTAGAATTCTGAATGTTTTTCTCGAAATGTCGATTACCTGCTCTTTCCAGGATAGGGTTCTGTTCGGTATGTATCCAAGATCTCTTACAACCTCAACCAAATCTATAATCCCCCCACTGATCAGTAGCGGCGAGAGAGTCATTATCACTTCAGAAGATGGGAAAGAGGATGGCCCAATAACAATTGCTTTCGTTTTAGCAGGATTGAGTGAAAGCCGATTAGTACTTGCCCAATGCACCACCCTATCGATATCTTCCTGTACGAGGGTAAGGAGATTTCTTATCAGCATCAGCATACTTGTGGTACTTACAATGTTTCAACTCTCTACCCAGATCCGAGGTATACAGGTTAAAAAGGAGAGGAGCAAGTATAGAGCTCTAAGGAACTCCACATCCTACCTCCATCCAGTCAGACTGCTCGCCTCTACTATTTTTTACTCATTGAAACCGACTATTCAAGTACGATTCAAACCACCTAATTGCCATGTCTGACAATCGAAAGGACTTCAACTTAAGCAGGAGGAGTTTGTGGTTTACAGAGTCAAATGCCTTAGAAAAGTCGAACAACACAACAATCGTGATCTCATTATGGTCTAATGCCATTTTATAATCATTGATAACTTTATGAGTTGCTGTTTGTGTACTGTGCTTTGTCCGGAAGCCGGATTACATCGGATCAATTAAGTTTTGGGAATCCAGATATTTGGATAATTGACTGTGAATTATTTTTTCAAATGGTTTAGATAATGCGCATAGGATGGAAATAGGGCGAAAATCTTTCGGGCATGTAGGGAAACTAATTTTTGGAATTGGGCGAATGATGGCCCTTTTCCAAATATCTGGGAATATCCCAACTTGCAAGGATGCATTGTATATACATAAGAGAATCAGAAAAATCATCGGGAGGGCGAGTTCAACCATTTTAAATGATATACCATCAGAGCCTATGGCTTTTGATTTAATTTCCATAATTTTTCTAGCAGCACATCTGGGGTAATATCTAAGAAAAAGAAATTTTTGTCATTAAAAGTGGATAGAGGCAGACTCAGAATAGGCTGAGCTAAAGAACTAGAGGTAGGAGTAACTGTAAATGTGTTTAATAAATCATTTGGAGGAAAGTTACTATCAGGGCATTCAAATTTAGGAGGCATGATGTATAATCGTCTCAGAAGATGCCAAATGTTTTCACTTTTGTTTTTATTCTTAATTGCATTGTGGTTGTATCTATTAAACGAGTATCGAATTTGAGTTCGAACTAAATTTCTGATTTTGCGAAATTCAGCTTGCATAATGCTGTTTTTGGTTCGTTTGGCCAGTCTACGCATATTATCACGCTCCTTCATAAGATGTTTTATTTCAGGGGTAATCTAAGGTGCAGGTTTCTGATACTAGTTAGCCTAAGTTACGCGTCTGTGTTTCCATGTGACAAGTGAATTCAGGACATGAGATTAAGTAAGATATAGATAGAAGATAACAATTGAATTAAATATAGAATTTAATTAATTAATTCTGCGAAACAGCTGCAAAAACAATAATAACAAAAAAAATTCCGGTACTAAGTAAATAGTTGGTATAAGAGAAATTCCATGTCAAATCATCTGAAGAATTTCATCTATTGTTTGTAATTTTGATGGAAATTCTAATATCCGTTTTCTCAGGCGTTGAAAGAGAAACCCAAAAATTCAAAAATCTTAGGAGTTATTCAAAAGTGAATATTTTGGTCTTTTTTTCTTTGAACTTCCATAACTTTGGTAATTCTGATGATATCAAGAGGGTTTTTTTGTTAATTATTCATAATAAGATGTAGCGCCCGAGAGTCTAAACTCTAAAGTTCGTGCAGACGAGTATAATATTCGCCTATTGTTCGTATATTGTTTACATGGTTTTTCACATCGTATGCATTGTTTCGGCGTACGTTTTTAATCATTTCTCGAAAACTAAAGGAGATCCCATTTTATATTCACACGGCTTTTAGAGGAAATTGTTAGCTGTCTATAAAATTTTTTTTTTTAAATAATCAGATTAAAAATTTGTTTTTGAATAGTCCAAAAAGTTTTAGAAATTTTTTTGTTTAAAAAAAAATTGTTTTTCAATTTTGAATATCTGCTAAGATTTTTTAATTTTTCATAAATTACTTTAGGGTTTTTTTTAAATACATAAGAGAACGGATACTAGAATTTTCATCAAAATTACTATCAATAGACGGGATTCTCCAGATTATTTGACATAGAATTGCTCATAAGGAAGCATACAAGTAGTCACATAGCGAAATAGTCAGACATCATGATGTTTGAGAAAGGAGTATTTCACAATTATAAGCAATATCATTTTTCTTTAATTTGAATGGTAAAATTGCATATCGACGCCTCCATTCAATATGAGTCTATGTGCTGACAGCGCCCTGTATGAGACTATTCCCTATGCTTATACACAGCGCATAGTCTCATACACGGCGTTGTCAGCACATAGACTCATATTGAATGGAGGCGTCGATATATACTTTTTTAATCATATTAATAAAAAATATATATTTCACAATTCAAATACACCCGTCACGCAGCAATAGGATATCCCGGGATATCCCATTTATGTCCTGGGTTATCCCAGGGATAACCCGCCGGGATATCCTGCAAGGCGGAAATTTAAATATCCCGGGGATATCCCAGGATATCCGGGATGTCTATGGGACGTTTCTGGTATACTCAAATGTTCCACGTGGTATATATATATATATATAT
>CAKNYM010053339.1:782783-808053 GCA_932195095.1 Andricus curvator | reverse complement strand
TATATATATATATATATATATATATATATATATATATATATATATAATTTCAATATCCCACGTGACATCCCTCGGATATACAAATTTTCGCCTTGCATAATAGCCCAAAAAGTAATCCCTGGAATATCCTTAGGATAACTCGGGACATAAATGGGATCAAATGAGATATCCCGAGATATCCCATTGCTGCGAGGAAAGGAGATATTTTGTTCGTACTTTTTCAATAAGTGGAAAACATCGGCTTAAGGAACGTTTTATGAGTAGAGATTTTTACCCACTAAAATCTATTTTCATACTGCTTTTATTTTCTTTTAAATAGTATTCAAATTAACTTTCTATTAAGTAAAGAAGACTCTGTAGTTTATTCTATCAAATTTTTTCGACACGGAAATAAAATTCATTCAAATTAAAAAGTATTAAAACATTTTACATTAAATCAAAATTTAATCGTCCTCTGATGGTCGATAAAAAATTAAACATTTACCACACAAGGAAAAAGGAAAAAATGCTCTGTTTTACAAACTGATTCATAAATTCTAAATCGATAAAACGAATAATCCCATTATCCCTTCACTTGATGAAAAATATTCACGTGAATAAAAATTGATAGGTTCGGAGAGATGAAGTATCTTCGATCCCACCCACTTCTATAGCAATGCTCGTTGTTACTCCATGAAAAATAATCCTGATGAATGCATCATTATCGATCGCTAATACCACAGTCGCATGACTATAAATAAAATTATCAAGAATGTAATTCCACTTTCAGCAAATTATAGAGAATGCAAACCATAGTTTTATACCCATGTGAATCGGAGTCTTCAATCATCAGAATTCATATAATTATTGAATTTTTCCAATCGATGTTAATTGATTAATATTTAATATTATTATTAGCCTTTACAATAATTCTGTATTCCTGATCAAGAAGCTGTACAGCTGCATTTTTATCAAAAAATCGTTTTTTATATCGTTGGATTCGTTATAAAAATAATTACCATATGTACAGCAGCGATTTCCGAAAATTCCTGATGAAGAAAAAGTAGGTACATCTGCAGAAAAGTGTAGCATATGTATGTTTAGGTCCTGATATCGAATAACACATGTACATGTTAAGTTTCTTCACCAGTATTCAAGGGAAACTTTGAACCGCAGATCGTGGTAAAAAAGCACATCTACATTTTGTTTATTTATACGAATATAAATAATCGATTATTAACCTTTTAGAAATCATCGTAACTGTTCATTAATATTAGAACTTTTTTCTCCAAGCTTTTCATTTTAAAATTCTGATAAAATTTTATAAAGTTTTGAAATATTCACTGGAATGATTTTGTGGTAAATGAAGATAATTTGTTTTGTAATGCTATTCATCCAGTGAAGAGTTTTTCAACTAAAGAAATGAAAATGTAAACTTTAGGTCTTAGTATTTTTAAATTTTATACAATTTAAAAATATTATTCTGAAAAACTTCTAAACAATTATAAGTAATATTTGAAACATTTTACATTTAAAAAGCCTGTCCGCACGCCTCATTTTTAAATACATTTTTTTATAGAATTTTGACTTTAGGATTCGAATTTTTAAACTAAAAAATAAAAAATAAAACATTTAAGCATTTTGTATTACGTCAAAAAATGTCAAGTTAAATTCACTAGAATCTGTAAAATTCACATATTAAATGTCTCGTCCTTTATTAAATATTATTTGTTGTTAGAATTTGTCTTTAGGCTTGAGAATCATAAGGAGTGTTAAAGATACTGATACGCGAAATTAAATGGTTTTAAGAAGCAAGTAATAATTTGACCAAAGTCAATAAATAATTAATTTCATCATTATTTTATTATTTAATAATTGTCGAAAAATTGCAGATATTAAGTTTCTTCATCAGGAAAGTCGAAGGTCTTGAAGGCTGATTCCTGACTCAGCAGCACATCTGCGCAGATATGTTTTTTATTAAAAATTCTTTGCGACTTTGTGCATTAATATATCTAACATATCTACCCATTTGCATATAAATAATTGAAATTAACATGTTTTTTTTTTCAATGAATAGAGCACGTGTGACTTACCCATGAACCGTACTTTCCTTTTCAATAACTCTCATACGTTAAATGGTACGGATATAAATGCATTTCATTCAATTTCTTGGTTCCCTCCAAATATGCAGTTGTACAGATTCTTAATCAGAACGACAGAATTGTACATGTGCGAAATGAAATAAATCATTATTGTCTTTTTTCAGTTGTGAATTTTATTCCACCATTAATTTACGCGTGTCTAATAATAAAGCTGTATTTTTCAGTAGTGTAACTCCCACTCAAAATCGAAGATTAAACTGAAAATAATCCTTCAGATTTTCATCTACGGATCTCTATTCAAAGTCAATCAATCAAAACATAGAAAAGGTCAATGCGGCAGGAAAATTTGTTGAAGGGTTACATATTATCTGTTATTTTTTCCTTTTTTTAATCAAACTTTTCAATCATGTATTTATATCATAAAATATAGGACCTAAAAACGAAAATTAAAAAAACCTGTGAGAGAAAAAAATTTATAAATTTAAGTTTTTTTCCCATAAATGTTTTTATAAGAATAGAAAAGAACAAAAAAAATCATCTTAAGAGCAATTTTTTATCATTTTTATATTAATTATTCACAAATCTTTCAACTTCTCAAACTTTGCAATACATTTTTGTAGAGCGCAAGTATTTTGCTGATCTCGAGAAAAAATATAGGTTATGAAAAAGAAAGTTGCGAAAAGTGGAATCGTTCGAAGCCTGAATAATACATCACAAAATAAATATCAGATATCTACTTTATTTTTGGTTGTCAGTTAATGTGTCTAAAAGTAGATTATTTGTGAAAGCCGGAATCCGGCGGTTTTGATTTGGGTAACTTGGAAAATATCTTTGATACAACGTTTTGGAGAAAAGCGTACGATAAGAGTGGTAAAATGATTGTCGGGAGAGAAAGCTTATGTCACACATAAATTCAATTAAGAGGATTTCCTCCTCCGATCAATCATCTACATTGCACAGGGTCCCCAATGCCATAATTCCACGCGCCACTTTGGGAAAACAATTGACCTATTACGATATAAGGTAGCTATTTATATACATATATAATCTATAATATAATAAAAAATTTATATACTAAAATATTCAATAAAATATAAACAAAAACATCAAACTCCAAATAATCATATTTCCTTTTTCATACGGGCCCTCGTTGGAGCCACTATTTCCGATCCGTAAAATTATCTACTGATATCTCACTAATTCAATTCAAGACGTGCCACCCTAAACGCTACATGTCGAGCATAAAACACCAACCTTCTTTAGTAATATTAAGACGTCAGAAAGTAATTTCAGTGGGAAAATAAACGTCGATATAATCTACATCAAAATTAGCCGTTCTGGATACGTAGCCAACAAATATAGCTAAGGATAATATAATAATATTACGAATAATATATTGATAGATTTCTGCCTCGGTATGGATTTTTTGTTCTAATTTTTTATTTATAAGTCGTTGTAAACAATTTCTGTTGCTATTTTCAAATTGTTAAAAATATATAGGATAATTATCGTAATTGAAAATTTAATTATACATACATTTCACTGGATTTTCAGGAAAATTTTAATGAGGAACAATTCTATCATTTAGTTTGTTTTGAAAGAGGAATATTTTCAACATTCATATAGCTTGAGGTAAAAAAATATAATGTAAAAAAATATAATAAGCCACTTTTATCGCCCGAAAAAATTCCCGGTCATTCCCCGGTTCGCAAAAATTTCTCCCAGTCTTTGAATTTAAAAGATTTAAACTGGTAAAGCTGAAGATTGTTTCATTTGAAGTAATCAAAACTAACCAAATTCTCAAAAAAATATTTGAGTTTTCAAGTTGAAAAGTTGAATGGTTTAGAAAATAGTAGACTTTTTAATAAAATAATTGAATATCTAACCAAATACTTGAATTTTTAAGCAAAAAGACGAATTTTTTAGAAGGCAGTTGAATTATAAACCTAATAAATGTGAATTTCAAACAAAAAAGATACTTACAACCAATAAGGATGCATTTTTAACGGAATAGTTGAATTTTCAACAACAACATTAATTTCAACCAAACAGTTGTAATTACAACCAAATAGTTGAACTTTCAACGGTTTTTTTAGAAGACTGCACAAGATTTTTTTTTTTAAAGATTAGAAAATTTTTTAGAATAACTGACTGGTCAGAATGTTTGAAGATAAATTCAAAAAAATTACATTTAGCATTTCATTAAAAATATTTTTCGTCTACAAAAAAATGATATACAAGAGTATTTTCGTAAATAAATTGTTCAGAACAATTTTAAATATCATTTTTTATGTTCTTTAAATCTATCTTGATCAATTCTGATTAACAGCAAGTTCATTTAAGTAATTTGTTCATAGATCAAAAAATCGTATTCTTGAAATGTCTAATTTCCGACCGAGCACGCACACTTAAAAAATTCACTAAAAATCAAAAAAATTTTTAAAAAAATACAAAGACCACAGGAACATGGATTTTAGGGATCAGAGAGCCCGAAAAGTCGCTCTCCGCAAAAACATCTTAAGTCGGCTCAATTTGTTCTTTTAGAGAACGGCACAGTTTAATTTTTAACAGAAAAGTTCATTTTCAACCATGAAAGATGAATTTTCAATAAGATAAAGATGACTTATCTCCCATAAAAGATTAATTTTCTATCCTAACAGACGAATTTTCTACCAAAATAGTTGAATTTTTTAACTAAAAAGGATGGCTTTTTGACAATATAGTTCAATATTTACCAAAATAATTAAATTTTCAACAAAGTAATTGAATTTTTCACCAAAAATAGTTATATTTTCTTTTGGATAAAAGCACCTTTCAATCCAATATGCATTTATTACATAATATTACAATTATTTCTGATTGATAAATTAATATTTTGCAAAATTTCAATGCTTTTGAAATTAGTCCATGCCAAACTTTCAAAAGAATATTTCAAAAATACTGAAAAAAGTTAAAAAGAAAATAGATTATTATACAAATCAAAGTATCAGAAATTAACTACTAATTGGGATACTTTGTTAACTTACTTGTTATCCAGTACTTTGTTGTACTTTTTATCCAGTACTTTCTTTTGTTAATTAAAAAAATTGTAGAGATGACTTACAAAGTCAAATTAATCAGTAAATTAAAATATTGGTATAACGAAGTATTTTTAATATTCACTCGTCACGCAATATACTATTACAATATTTTTTTCACTACAACGATATACTTGATATAAAAAGTAAAAACTAAAGATGAAAGAATTTATAGAGAGATTAATGTTATGCAAAAGTTAATGATTTTTAAATTTTAATTATATATTTTTTCAAATATATACAGTCATTTTAATTTGAAAAATTCACGAAAATTGTAATAAACTATAAAATGGTTTATGATTTCAAGATTTTTGGAATAAATTGAAAAATTGTTGATAAAAGGTCCATGTTCAACTAGTAAATTTTATTGTGCCCTTTTACTATTGCGCCAAATTCACGTATTTACACGCACTCACGCCTCCCACTCGTTAACTCTGATTTAAAAGCACTAGAGATAAGTGCACATTTATAGCCTTCACCATTTTGAGAAAGCTTTTACACAATTCGTAAGCTCCCTACTGATATTTTTGTTAATTTAATTTTCCAAGATCCTCAAATACTAATAAAATTTCTTATTAAAAATGTAACTTCTTATTAGAATTTCAATAAATTCTTGCCCCATTATTATCCCCTTAGCAAGGCTCTAAAGTTTTAATAAAATTCGCATCACGATCTGATAAAAAATTTACAGTGCTGTTAAATTTTCATAAAACTAGAGTGAAGTTCTATTACTTGTATAAAACAGAAATAGCAGTGCCATGTGTATGTACAGGCCTTTAAATATTTCATGCGTCCATGGCCCAAATGTATTCTGAACGCGTGTAGGAAAGAAAGATAAGAAAAAGATGTCCTTTTCCCCCTTTTTTTGCTGCGAAGATGGTCCCGTTTATATGTACCAGGTAGACGACTAATGTGACCCAAAAAAAGCTTACACCTTGTGCCACTCGTAATATATTATTTTTCTCTTGGCCAGAATCTGTCACTTTATCCAAATTTTGATCAATGACAGGTGGGTGCGAACTACAAAGAGCGCCTTTTACCTTCACAGAATTTCAAAGTTAGACGTTCCTCTACATTTGAGAAATATTTCACAAGAGAAATGTACGAAGTTCACAAATGGAGATGTCTTGGAGTGAAATTTGAGTGCTTAACTATTTTCTTTTCAGTTTATAGTAGTGCATAACCCCATACTATACATTTTCTCAATTGGAGAGATGACAAAGTAATTTCAACTTTAAGACAATTTCAGTCAAATTTCCAAACTGAAATTTAAGAATAACTTGAAAACTTACAAAGTAAAATTAAGCAGTAAATTGTAATATTGGTATAAGAAAATATTTTGAATATTCAAATAGAGTTGATAGAATCATTGACTAAGGTTGAGAAGGACTTCTATTTTAACTTGATTTTCCAAATTAGTGGAAATACACCATCCGAATTTTCCATTAGCCGGAAAAGTCAAACTTATTGTGGGAGGGACTTCAGATTCGCTTAGGCGTTCGTTTCTGTTGATTCTGTTAAATAGATTACGTTCTGCGAACTACCTAGTTGCGAAAACAAAGGAAGAAAAACAATTTCACTGACGGAAAGGTCTACTGAAAGTCGTTTCAAACAAAGATGTGTTTTTTTAGAACCGGCAAAAGTCGGATGCTTATTGAATTTGGGGTCAAGGAGGGTTATTACGAAAATCGTCAATCATGTACTAAACATCTTTGACTGATATCTGAATCATCAAATGTTTGATGTCTGAAAACCGAAAATCAAATCGTGTATTTAAATCTGTAAAAAGGTTACAAAACATTTTTTAAAGCAAACCCTAAAAAAATTAATTGTAAACGACACCTCCTGTTACTTTGAGAATTCGGTTGATTAATATATCATCAGCAATTAATGAAATTCATTTACATTCCCAAATAAAAAAAAATTCAGATTAAATTAAATTATGTATGAAATTATATGATTCTGGTACGATTTACGGTAGGCTTTTAATTTTCTAAAGAATATCTTTAAAAAAACTATATAAATTTGTTTAAACTATTCCAAATTTTTAACGATTAACGAAATTGAAAATACTTCATCAACTGTAAGAATTCATATTATCAACTTAAATTTCAGAAATTGTAGCGGTTTTCAGGTGAGAAATTTATAAACTTGTATAAGCTTATTAGAGAACAATTAATAATAAATATATAATATATAATTAAAACAATCCAGCATACTTTTCTTTCAAATGCAGAGTCTACAACGTCGTGAAACTCAGATCCAAAATCTCAAAGGACATCAGTTAAAGACGTTTTGCAATCTGAAATAAAAGACGCAATATAATACATTGCTATGATGTAAACAAAATTATAAATATATTTTAGAATAAATTAAAATTTGTGGTTTCAAAAACATAATTACCTGGCAAGAAGTTATTTAACGATATAAAACATCACACAAAAATTATCCGAGTAGAAAAATAAAAATGTTCTTGCGAAAAGAAAGGAAAGTGGGGGAATTATAACGGGGATTAGAGATGGATTAGAGGAAGAAGCTCACGGAGAGGAAGAGGAGGAGGGAGTGCAAATGAGGAAAGTAAAGATAGGAGGGGTAATGTGTAAGTTTGTGACAGTGTACAATAAGGATGGGATGGAAAGAATTAAAGAAAGGGTGGAAGACCTGTTAGGTGAAAGAGAAGAGGGTATGGTGGTACTGGGTGGGGACTTTAACGCGAGGATGGGGAGGGAAGGGGGCCTTTACAGGGAAGGGGAGAGCTTCGAAAGGAATTCGAAGGATATGTTAATAAATAAGGAGGGGGAGATTCTAAGGGACTGGATGGAGGATAGAGGCTGGGCGGTGGCAAATGGTATGGCAACTGGGGACGAAGAGGGAGAATACACATACGTAGGTAAGGTGGGGGTATCGGTAATAGATTATGTAGTTATGAATATGCAAGGGTGGGAGGAGATGGAGAGATTCGCAGTAGAAGGGAGGGTAGAATCAGACCATCAGCCATTAGGGTTGTGGATAAGGGGTGAGAACGGTGGAAGGCAAGGTGGGGAAGAAGTGTCGACGGGGGAGAGGGTTAGCTGGACGAGGGAGGCGATAGAGAAATATAAGGAGCAGTTAGGGAAGGTACGCTTCGAAGGGGAGACGGTGAAAGAGATATGGGAGGATTTAAAAGAGAAAGTGAAAGGGTGCGTGCAAAAGAAGGTATTCAAAAAGAAGAAGAAAGGAATGGTGAAGCCGTGGTGGGATAGGGAATGTAAAAAGATGAAAAGAAAGGTGAAGAGGAAGTATAAGAAGTGGAAAGAGGGTACTGCGAAAAGGGAGGAGTACGTAGAAATGAGGAAGGGGTTTAGATTGATGTGTAAGAAGAAAGAACAGGAAAAGGAGAAAGAGCTGGAGGAGGAGTTAGGAAATGTTAAGACAGAAGGGGACGTCTGGAAGATGATAAATAGGTTTAGGAAGCGTAGAGTAGGGATAAGCGACAAGATAGGGAGTGAGGAGTGGAGGGAGTTTTTTAAAGAATCATTTCAGGGCTCAGATTCAAGGAAGAGAGATGATGGGAGTAGAAGAACGGGGGAGGCAGAGATGGAGGAGTTGAATGACGAGGAGATAGAGAAACAGATAAGGAAGTTAAAAAGGTCAAAATCAGCAGGGCTGGATGGGCTAGAGAACGAAGCATGGCTGTTTAGTACACAAGAGGTTAGGGAGAGGCTGAAGGAGGTAGTGAAGAAAGTATGGAGGGGGGAGGGATTCCCACGAGGGTGGAGAGAAGGATTAATAGTGCCTCTGTATAAGAAAGGAGAGAGGGATAGGCAGGAAAATTATAGGGGGATTACGCTAATGAATACGGCGTATAAAGTATACGCGATGGTAGTAGCGGAGAGGCTGCGGAAGGATGTCGAGGGGAAAGGAATATTGCCAGAGACGCAGGCGGGCTTTAGGGCAGGTAGGAGTACTATCGACAATATCTACGTTCTGCAGCACGTGGTGGATAGAGAATTAGCGGAGAAGGGGTCGAGAGTGTACGCGTTTTTTGTGGATCTAAAAGGCGCGTTTCCGTCGGTGGATAGGGGGAGGTTGTGGGAGGCGATGGAGGAGAGGGGAGTGGAGAGAGGCCTGATCGAGAGGGTAAGGGAGATATATGAAGAAACCAAAGATAAGGTAAGAGGAGGACAGGGGATTTCGGAGGGATTCTGGATGGATAGGGGGTTAAGACAAGGGTGTCCGCTTAGCCCGACGCTTTTTGCGATTTTAATTGCGGATATGGAAAGTAAGCTGGAGGCCGGAGTCGTAGGAGGAGTCAGGATAGGAGGGGTTAGAATTTGGTCGCTAGCGTATACAGATGACATAGTGTTGTTGGCAAAAAGTGAGGAGGCCTTAAAGGAAATGATGAAGAGGTTGAGAAGATACCTGAATAAGAACAGGTTAGAACTGAATGCGGAAAAGTCCAAGGTTATGGTTTTCAGAAAAGGAGGGGGAAGGGATAAGGAAGGGCAGTGGAAGTGGAAGGGAAAGGCGGTGCAGGCGGTGAAAGAGTTTGTGTACCTGGGTTTTTGTTTCGGAGGAATGGCGGAGTGGATGGTCACATAAAAGAGAGAGTGAGGAGGGCAAATGTGGTGATGAGGCAGGTGTGGGGGTTGGGAAAGAAGTTATTCGCAGATGATTTTGGAAGGAGAATGAAATTATTTGACTCACTAGTGATGAGTGTGCTATTTTATGGAGTAGAGGTGTGGGGGTGGAAGGAAAGCGAAGAGGTAAATAGGATACAGGAGAGATATGTAAAGTGGACACTGGGGTTGGCAAGGAACACGCCTAATTATATTGTCAGGAGGGAGACGGGGAGAACGAGTGTAGGGATTCTAGCGGGGAGTCGAGCGTGTAAATATGAGGAGAAATTTTTGGAAGAGGGGGGAAGTAAGCTGGTTAGGGAGTGTTGGTGGGAGAAGGAGAACAGAAGAGGGGGTGGGAAGATGGAGGTTGAAAGAGAAAGGTATTTTAGCACGAATGGACTGCATATGGATGAATTGAGAAGGATGCATGAGGAAGGAAGGAAGGTATATGAGTTGGTTAAGAAAAACAGCATGGAGAGAGAGAAGACAGCAGGGGAAGAGAGAATAAGAGAGACAAGGTTTAATGGGAACTATGTGTGGATTATGCCAAGGGCGAGAGCGCAATATTTGTGTGAGAAAGGAGAGAAAGGAAGTCAGGAGCTTATAGCGAGGATGAGATGTGGGTGCATGGAGGGTTTCAATAGGTTCTGGCTCGCTAGGGAAAAGAGGATGTGTGAACTATGTGGGAAGGGGGAAGCAAGAGTGGAGCACTGGTTGGAGGAGTGCGTGGAGGTGGAAAGGAGTGGGATAAGCATGGAGGTATTGATGCATGAAAGGGGGGACAAAAGGGCAGTAGCATGGGTGAAGGGAGTATTGGGAAAGATGGAGAAGAAGAGAAGGAAGCAGGAAGAGGAATGGAGAAGGAAAGATTGTAAATAGAGGAGGAAGTAAATATAAATAATTGTAAATAATGTAAATAGTAGATAAGTATTAGGTATTAGTCGCGGAGGCAGAGGTTGGTAATGCGAGGCAAGCAAGAAAGTAGGGACATGCGAGCGAGGCGAGGCGAAGCGAGGAAGGCAATGCGATAAAAGCGAGCGGCGTTAGATATAAGGTGTGGAAGGATGTTAGTTGTAAGGGTCAGTTGTAAGAAAATTCTGTAAAAAATGGAAGTGTAAGCAAGTCAATTTTTTAAGGCCAGCAGGCTAAAAAATAAACGTTTATCACTATTAAAATTAAGGAATTAGGTACCCGAGGGGGCATAGGCAAAATCCTACACAATATTTTTTAGGAAATACAACCACAAATATTTTTTATGTAATTTAAACCAAATTAATCATTATGCAATTTTAAATTATGTAATTATCAATTGTAAAATTATGTAACTTTACAAACGGGAATCATGCAGTTGTATTCATTTTATATTTATATGTATTAATAGTAAATTTTACCTGAAAATAAGGAACATGTTAAAAAAATCAAACAGATGACGAACAAAAAATCAGAAAGAGTAATCCAATACAGATCATCATAATGACAACGTATATATATTTTTTCAATGTCACTCCATCAAAAGAATTTGTGACACAATTTTGTTCTCGAGAATTTTTTATCTGAAGCATTCTCATACCTTACCAAAAAGCATAATTCTAATTGTAATATTCTATATACTTATCAAGTAAAAAATTTCATATTTCAAAGGATTTTATTTACCCACTATGTAACTTGTCTCCTGATAAGCATATTAGTTTCACCCAGGGTAAAATATCAAACGCGCGCGAGTAATATTTTAACCTGTCCCTTCCTACTCAAAATTAAACACGATCATTCCAGAATAAACTACCTGCCTCCCTAGCTATTTCAAAAAATTGCAAATTCCATTTTCACCAACACACACACACATTCCACGACTTTCAGCTATACATAATACCTCCGCTAGGGATTACGTCCTTAGTATTAGGCAGTTCCATTTATTTTAAAGCTTGATTAAAAGCTTTTATTTCCAGCTTTGCCTAAAATCGTGCACCGTTTTAGAATAAAGAACATTATTTAGAGTTTTAAGAACATTGCATGTAAACTAGAAAATATTAACAAATAAAGATTTTATATGAAATTTTATCAATATTTAATTCCATTGTGTAAGTTAACTTAAATTATATAAACAATATTTAGAGAATATTTCTCTTTTTTTCAAATAAAGGAGAGTAATATATTGATTCTTTTCAATAATAAAAAGGTATACGCTCTTATATTCACAATTGTGAACATTGGTATAAGAAGCATCCTACTCTCAATTATTAGTAATTCATGTAACGAACTAAATATATAATGTACTGTATATACATTCGAAACAAATTAACTTAAAAACTCTTTCTCTTTAATATAAAAATAATTTTTAATCTTACGATAAAAATAAATTTTACTGAAAAAAATTAAAATATCCGAGCGAGTTGTTTCAATACCGATACAAACTGTAAAAAATTAAAACAAATGAATCTCTCGAGTGCCCATGGCATCAAAGGAAAATTTCAAACAAAAACCATTTATTAAGAATCAAGCTATCGCGTTTAGTTTCCTTTGATACGAAAGCGTACTCTTCGCAATATCTTTTCTCGGTCCAAAAATTTAATTACCTCTTTTTATTCAATTTTTCTTGTGAGAGATAATTCGATAAAGAATTCTCTAATTCTCATTGTGGTTTATAATTGGGTTTTGAGTCAGATTTAGAAAATAAATAGAAAATGCAAAAGCAAGGACCAAGAAAAGCCAAGTGCCTAATCTAAAAAAATATACAGGGTGATTGTTCACGTTTGTCATTAGCTGATCTGAAGTAAAACCTATTTTCGTGCCGATTCGCAACATTCGCATGCGACATGATGAAAACAAGAAGGATTTTAAAACGACTTGCCACCGGGGATTCCCACGTGGGAGCGTTGGCAGCATTGCCTCTTCAGGCCAGTCCCCAGAGATCCCTTCTCTTCTACGAAGACCAGGGACTATGCAGGGGCCACTTTTTTCTCCGGATCCTCCTGTCCTTCAGAAAATACCTCAAAATATAAGAGAAAAAAAAGTTCATCAAATTATTCGTAGGTATTAATTTTGTTAAGAAGGAGCGCAGTTTAAAATGCTAATGGGGCAAGTACACGTCACACGGTGAGGCTGAACCAAGTTTAAATGAAAGTTTTATGTAAATGGGAATTTTTATTTTTTTCATGGCAATATGGCATCTCACGAACATGCTAAGGTGGAAACGAAAATAATCGGTTGGGCAATTTTTGAAAAAAGTCGATTTTCGTATTTAATTACTAAAAAATGAAGAAGTTGTCATAAGATTATATAGTAAATTTTGATTAACATTTGCTTTAAAAGATTTTTTTATTGAATGTAGTTAGCGGTCACCCCACGAATATTTCAAATGAAAATCATTGGAGGAGTGTTTTTGGAGAAAACTCGATTTTTGTATTTAATTGCTAAGAAAGGAAAAAATATGATATGATTATTATATGGTAAATATTGGTTAACATTTTTTTGATATATTTTTTTTATTGAATGTAATCACCCCACAAATACGTCACCATAAAAATGAAAATCATCGGAGGGGCCCTTTCTAAAAAGATTAGGTTTGTTTCTTTAATTAATATGGAATTTCAAAGTATGTGAAAGACAAAATATTTCATTGTGGTAGTATAATATACTTTTTGAAATGCTCGTAAACAAGCTATTTTTCGTTGATATTTATATTCAATAAATAAAATGTTATTATGATATCAAAAATATGCCAATAATGCATTTTTCAATTAGATGTGCAGAATGGTTTAATTTCAATTACATAAAAAAATATACTTTTTTCAAAAACCACCTCCCTGATTATTTTTATTTTCATTTTGATATATTCATGTGATGACTAATGGCAATTTTCCAAAATTACGAAATTCCCTTTTACTTCTAAATACCTGTGGATATTGGATACCTACTAAAAATCATATCTATTTCAAAACATGGATATAAATGTGAACGAGTAGCAGAATATTTTTCAAAGCTTCTTTAAAAAATGAGATTCAAATTATAGGAAATCTGAAACCATTTTTGATTCTAAAAATTCAAATACCAGATAATAATCACACTTTTATAGTGCCCTCGTGATTTGAACACAAAAATATTTTTTTTCGAATTTCGAATGAAATTTAAAAAATTCTCCTTTACTCTCCGATATATAATAACTTTGAGAGACCGTTCATTTATATCCTTAAGGACTTAGAAAATATTTCCAAACCCTCAAAAAATAAACACAGGATTGTTGTAACATTTCATCGCTACAATTCCCTGACCATTCGTTTCAACAACATTAATAAAAGTATCTGGAAAAGATACACATTTTGTTGTTTTATGTTATATTGCATATTTTGGATATGATTTTATTTTTTAACACAACTGAATCAAAAATCCTTTAAATTAAATGTTAAAGATTTTGAAAAGTCGTTACTTAATGGACGATTTTACTTCAATGTAAAAACGTATTTATATCTAATAGATTCTGCCTCTTTCTAATACAATAAAAGCATCTAAAAAAATGTTCACAGAAAATGTCTACTACATATGAAAATATTCATAAAGGACTTTTCTCTCTCATTAAAAGAAGAAAATTATGCTTACATCCAGAATCTCCATACGATGCCCGACATCCATCCTGACTGCAAATTCCACTTTTTTAATATGGACGGATCTCAATAACACTGATTGGAAATATCTGGAAAAAATTAAAATTCGGTTGATTTGTATTAATTTTTTTCAAAAATAAAAAAATAAAACATTTCTTAAAATTAAATGTTGGAGATTCATGAACATTTTCTAATTTATGGACAATTTGATTTCAATTCTGAAATTTTCTTAATATGTAGTAGTCTATTGTGCGTTATGGCTCCTTTTTAATTCAATAAATTATGGCCAGTACAGGTCAGGAATATAAGGATCTGCAAGTGTTAGTTTGATTTTAATGAAACTTGATGAAATTATACTTCCACATAAGAAACATTTAAAGCACTAAGATTTTTTTTAAATTTTCAAAATTATGGAAGTTACACCATATTGAATTTTGGGGTTGGATATTTTTGTGTTATCGATAGTTTTGGAACCGATCATTGAATTTCGATGAAACTTTAAGGTACTAGAGGTGAAATTAGGTTTTAAAAATAAAATACTCAGAAAAAAATTCATAATTTGGCTCAAAAAACAGTACAAAAAATACTTGATTTAATTCTTCGTCACTTACTTCCCTTTTAATTTTTTTAAACGGGATATGAAGATTCCTTACCAGTTCACCTTTCATTTTAAAAAATTCATTCTGGTTCCGAAGATATCGTAATTTCAGTGAAACGAGGCCGCTGCGCTGTGCTGTCAGTGTCTCGATTCACACAGGGGTGTTTGGAATAAAAAAAAGTTTACTTGTAATGATAATCATTATGCACGAATTATATTAAAAACACTGAATATTATGGATTTTTCATTTGTAAAAGATATTTCGGTATTAAAATTACTGGCTTATATAAAAAAGTGGTACTTGATCATAAAAATATGTCTCCTGATATACTTTAACTGTATAAATAATTTTTATAAACAAATACACATTATCGACATTTACAGATCAAACGAGATCTTTTTTCTTTTAATTTCTCTTAGATTATGTTGCCAGTGAAATTTAGTAAGAAAAAATTTGTCATTCGGTATTATTTGTTAATTTTATAAACAAATTGTATGAAAAATTGCCAAGTGTACACATTCGAAGTCAACACGAAATGATATTTTCTCTTAAATGTCTTTAAATGAGAAACAAGAAAATCTGTTTATATAATTTGTTTATAAATTTACCAAATCACAAAAAAAAAATATTTCCAACACTAAACTTCACAGGCAATATAATTAAAAGACAATTAAGGAAAAAAATTATTTTGTATTGACTTTACATATCCACACTGGCAATTTATTTACATAATTTTGTTTATAAAATTAAAAAATAATATCGGGAGATATATTTTTATGATTGAGTATCACTTTGTTTATAAAAGCCAGGAATTTTAATACCGAAATATCCTTTGCAAATGAGCAATCCAAAATATTCATTGTTTGTTAATAGCATTATTGTATAATGATTATCATTACAAGTAAACAATTTTTTATTCCAAACACCCCTGCGCATTAAATACAAACCATATTCAGCAAAAAAAACGTTTGTTTACAAGTAGTTAGAAAAACAGTTGTAGCTTCTATCGTTCGCGAATCGCGACACTAATTATTTATTATTTCATTATATTATCTGTATATTCAAATATACGATTTGGTAAATTTATAAACAAACTTCCTTGTTCGTCATTTACGGATATTTAAAAGAAAAAATTATTTTGTGTTGACTTCGAATATGCACACCTGCAAATGTTCATAATGTGCATTTGTGTATAAAGTCAACAAATAATATCCGGAGACATATTTTTAAGATCAAATATCACTTTTTCATAAAATCCAGTAATTTTAATGACGAAATATAATTTATAAATTAACAATCGATAATATTCAGTGTTTTTGAAATATAATTTGTTTATAATGATTATAATTACAAGTAAACCATTTTTGTATCCCAAAAATCCCTGGGCAAATCGCGACACTGATAGCAAAGCCCAGCGCATTATCTCACTGAAATTACGATATCTTCGGAACCAGAAAAATCTCCATTAATTAAAAAAGAATAAAAGGTCAATTAGCAAGGAATCTTTATATCCCGATTTAAAAAGAAAATAAAGGGGAGAATTTCACGGAAAATTGTATCAAATTTTTTAAAACTTTTTTTAGCAAAATTTTGCAATTATTTTTTTGAGTATATTATTTTTTAAACATATAATTTCACCTCTAGTAGGGGAGCGGCCGCAAATGCGGCGCGGCGGCTAATGTGGCGCGTTCGAGTTTTCGAATATTAACGCACTTTCTGCTTGTGGAGATAGTTTCATTACGTGTATATATGTTTTCGACCTGGCATTATTTAAAAATTGTGATAATTAAATTAATTGCCTGATTTTTATGACAAAAAGTTAGTTTTGGTTCTTTCGCTTGTATTGTCCGAGTAGCTAAAAACAAGTAAAAAATTACTGAAGTTTCGTGTAAACTTATAAAATTTTTTTGAAATATACTATTCCGAGTTTCTTGAATGCTTTAAAGTTTAACATTTTGAGTAAAAATAATAAACTTTTATGTAAAAAATCTTCATTAAATACTATTCACATGCGACTAATATGGCGCATTCAGGACTAAAATCGGCAGGTAACTTGGCGCACAAGTTTGTGGTTTTTGTTTTGATCCGAGAATTTTGTAGTAACAAAGGGCCGGTTTTAGTTGGAAGGTCAGAAATATTGACTCAAAGTAATAATATTTCGTCTGTAATATGTACAAAAAAGTTTTATTCCAATAATTATCGTGTATTTTAGAGTTATTTTAGAATAATTGTAATTTGAAATCGTTTTACCAGTTTTCGGGTTAGGTTTGTTCTGACAGAATAAATATTTAGAAGGTTTAGAGTAATGATATTATTTGAATTTTGAATCATTATAACTGTTTTGGAAAAGAATAGAATTTACTTATTGTTAATATAATTTTGATTTTTTGTTTATAAAACGTCTGTAAGCTTATCTTAAAATACAAAATTTGTAGCACTCCTCAAATTATTGTGAGACAATCTGCACTGTTAAAAAAACATTTTTTCTTCATATTTCGGCAGACATCTTCCCTCAAATATGTTAATAATATTAAACGTAAATATATTTATCTTATTTTTATTAAATTTTACTAATTTTTCTTCATAATTTGTTTTTTATTAAATAATTATGAATTGAAATCGAAACGCGCCACATTGCCAAACAAGGTAGGACAACTTGGCGCAGATGCACTTTTTGGAAAACACATTAATTACCTGTTTTAATGAACTTCAATTAAATTATCTCCATGCATAGAGCATTGGTAAGATATTAGCCTAAACAAAATATATTTTATTACAATATTTTACTTTATATTTGAATTTTAATTGTGCATTTTCCTTTATGTGCGCCGCATTCGCCGCCGCACCCCTACTTCAAAGTTTCATCAAAATTCAATTATCGGATCCAAAGATATCGATAATTCAAAATAATCCAACCCCAAAGTTCAGAATGTTGTAACTTCCGTAATTTTGAAAATTTTCCAAAATTCTTAGGCCTTCGAATGTTTCTTATGTAGCAATATGATTTCACCAAGTTTCATTAAAATTGAGCGACCACTTGCATATCCTGATATTCCTGACGTGTACTGGCCCAGTACACATTGTTCTTTTGAAATCATTTCAGTGTTGCCTCACGATTATTATGAGGCGAAAAAATTGGTGGGGGGATTATTGAATAAACCTAATTTTTATTTTTTATCTCCTGGTTGTTATGTATATTTTCATAAAAATAACTCCTAAGCGATGCTTTTTTAGCTTAAATGCTTTAATTTGGCATAGGAAAAAAGTATATACTCGTTAAATATCTTTGGTCATCCGAGACACATTAAAATTTTGGAAAAAGTATGTGAAAAATTGCAGTTTTTCTCACTTTTAAAAATATTTCTTCACTTCAGAGCATGCTACTTTAAATTCATCTCGACAAAAATTGAAGTGCATCAAATTCCCAATTAAACTAAAAAAAATACTTTTATCTCATATAGTTTAGGAAATACAGCCTTCGGAAGTTATAATTTTTTGACAAATTTGTCACAAAAAAGTTAGTTTTTGTTTTTGTTTTCTTTGTACTGTAGAGAAAAATATTTAGGATATGAGTTAGAGCAGACTTAATTTCTAGCAAATCTAAAAAAAAATACTCTATCTCTCATACGTCCGAATGGGGTGTTGAAAAATAGCGGCTTTTAGGAAAGCTCGCTAAAAAGTTTTTTTTTAATATCGCGTTTCTACTGCAATCATCGTTAAAAGTTGTTGCCATAA
The DNA here is from genome assembly GCA_932195095.1 of Andricus curvator. Classification (NCBI taxonomy): domain Eukaryota; kingdom Metazoa; phylum Arthropoda; class Insecta; order Hymenoptera; family Cynipidae; genus Andricus; species Andricus curvator. The sequence goes on along the minus strand of CAKNYM010053339.1, from coordinate 789,362 downwards.
TAATAAAAGTACATCAAGTAACATACAAATCTGAAAAGCTTAAATAAATCCTGAAATATCCATGAAAATCGAGGATATCAACTTTTAAAAGAAAACTCATTTTTATGGGTATATTTTAGAAAATGTTAAAGTTTTTTAGATTTGTATATTATTGTATGTACTTTGATTTATTATAAGAACAAATTTTAACGCCAATTGTAGTATAAACGCGGTATTTAAAAGAAGCTTACTTTTTAAAGAGCTTTCATAAAATTAGTTATTTTTTAACACGCTATAACTTCGGACGTATGAGAGATATAACATTTTATATTGTTTAGATTTCCTTGCAATTGAGTCTGCTTTAACTAATATTTTAAATATTTTTTATCTACAGTGCACAGAAAATTTGCTATTTCACAAGAGCTAAAACTAATTTTTTTTGGACAAATTTTCCAGAATTAAAAGTAATTCAAAAACTTCTAATTTTAACTTTAAAAAATGATGCGCTAGAAAATTGAATTACTAAAATTTCGTGACCATTAGGTTTAGTTTACATGATTTATAATCAAATACTTTCAGGTTCACATGGACACCCTTGCAATTAGAGTGAATATCGTTAAAAAAACATACATATCAGTTTTGTACTAACATTCCGAATTTCCAAGTGAATATGTTATTTTGAGATTAATGAACAACATTGAGTAATTTCAAAATAACATCTTCACTTATTAATTACCCTGGTCAACACCACACCATGTTAAGGAAATTTCGAATTTCCGAACGTCTCCTTATAGCCAGCAAATATCTCCGTACTGCGACTTTGGCTATTTGTACCGAAATTTCGGTACGAATAGCTGCCAGATACTATTTTCAGTATTTGTACCGAAATTTGGGTATGAATAGCTCCCAGATACTATACTTTGGCTGTTTGTACCGAAATTTCGGGAGTAATCTTCCGAAAATCGAATACCTCCGATTAATTTGAAACTCCGTATACCTATGCATTTTCAGGTGCTAATTACGAACCCTATAGAGAAAATAGGCGCACATTTGATTTTCAAGGTCAAAACCCAAAAAAACTATAAGAATGGCATGTTCTTCCGCTTAATTCCAGTATATAATAAAAAATTACAAAAAAGCTTCAAATACATGATATCCCTGTCTAACGTCTTGTGGGGGGTGGGAAGGCACCCCTGTGATTGGTTAGAGAAATAATGTTGGTCAAACCCCAACCCCTTTTCAACGTCTTATGGGGGGAGGCACCCCTGTGACTGGTCACAGAAATATTTTAGGTCACATTCCTCGCCTTTCTAACGTCTCGTGGGGGCGGGAAGGCACCCCTGTGATTGGTTACAGAAATAATGTTAGTCAAACCCCTAACCCTTTCCAACGTCTTATGGGGGGAGGCACCCCTGTGACTGGCCACAGAAATATTGTAGGTCCCATCCCTACCCCTTTATAACGTCTCGTGGGGGCGGGAAGGCACCCCTGTGATTGGCTACAGAAATAATGTTCGTCAAACCCCTACCCCTTTCCAACGTCTTACGGGGGGCACCCCTGTGACTGGTCACAGAAATATTTTAGGTCACATCCCTACCCGTTTCCAACGTCTCGTGGGGGCGGGAAGGCATCCCAGTGATTGCTTACAGAAATAATGTTGGTCAAACCGCTAACCTTTTCCAACGTCTTATGGGGGGGGGGGCACCCCTGTGACTGGTCACAGAAATAGTATAGTCTGCTTTTGAAAGTTTCGCTTCTCCTGTCCATTCTACGCGCGCGAATTTACCTTCCAGGAATTTTTCATACAATTTACGTCACACCGCTGCACATTGCGCTGTATTTCTGTGATTTTTGGTATTTATCGTTCTTTTTCTCGAAAACTATCAATCGTAGAGTAAAAACAGATTTGACATAAAATGTGTATTTTCAAAGGATCTACAACGTTTATTTTAGCTTTTTTGTAAATTTTTATTATTTACTGAAATAAATGGAAAAAACGTGACATGTTTATAGTTTTTTGCCGTGTTGACCTTGAAAATAAAATTTGCACCTATTTTCGCTATCATTTTCATAATCAGCGGGTCAAAATACATGGGTATGCGGAGTTTTAAGTTAATCGGAGGTATCCGCTTTTCGGAAGTTTATCCCCGAAATTTCGGTACAAATAGCCAAAGTGGTATCACGGAGCTACTCGTACCGAAATTTCGGTACAAATAACCAAAGTTGTAGTGGGGAGCTATTCGTACCGAAATTTCGGTACCCGTACACACGGCCTTTCAAATATCTAAAAGGGATAAAAAATCAGATTTAAAAATACAAGAATTAATTTCAGATATCTAAAAATGATAAAAAAATTGGATTTAAAAATCGAAGTGCCTCGTCGTCCCGAAATTCGGGATGAGCAGTCAAATATTTTTCATTGTCTTGGCTAGTCGTCCCAAAATTTCGGGACGACTAGACACAGCCTTTCAAAATACAAAAATTATTCATTATTATTATTCTTTTTTATTCATCATTAAATATCATTCATTATTCATTATTATTTTCATTCATTATTATTATTCATTATTATGTATATATTAAAGTTTGCAGGAATATTGCTACTAATTTTCAGGGTAACTAGCCATCACTAGCCAAATTGAAACAAAGAGTATTATTTTTAAAAGAATGTTTTCCTAATTCACAAAAAATGTCTGTGCTATGTGCCAAAACACCCAGGAAACTTTTCATTTAGAATTTATGTAACTGAAGATTCTCTGAATTGACAATGAAATTATAAAAGTTCCGTGGAATATTCAAATAAATTTGTCTAAATTGCACAAAAGTTTACTATTAAAATAATCTTCATTTTATTTACTTTATAAATTTTAAATATAATTATGTACCTTTTTGTTGACTTCAAAATTATAGTCTGAGAAAATTCCGTCCAGTGTTCTCTAAAAACAGCTGATCACTCTCGCACTAAATAATCGCAAAAAATAAACGAAAAAGACTATCAGAAAGAAATGCACGCACATTAATAATTATCCTTCGAATTCAATTAAAATAACTCCGAAACATCTACAAAGACGAATTTACAAAGGAATATCACGGAACTCGAATGGCAATTTTGTTTACAAATAGTCACGTGATCCCAAGTAAACTGCAGATTCAAACATTCTGAAAATAACCAGCCCCCTGCAACGACGTTAGTTCACTAGTACGGTCAAGTGAAGCGCGGAGCGCAGATGGCGCTGGGAGTCTTTCCAGCCTATGTTTACATGGCAAGAATAGGAAAGACTATTGAAAAATCAATTTTATCTAATTTTTCGTAATGACAATCGGTTTTGTGTGTTACAAATCTAAGTTTAAAAATTTTTAAATATTATTAATACAAAAGTTGGCACTAAAATAACTAAAATGGGTGGAACGTGGTGTATTGCCCCTGGATGTAAGTCAGCTAGGTTATGACAGCTGCTCCGAAAAATTCCATTTCTTTTACGTGCCAAAAGGTAAAGAAAATCTAAAAGCCTGACAAAAAGCCATCCCAAGGGGAAATTTTGTGGTATAAACCGGACACGGCGTGTGCGAGAGAAATTTTGTTTAAAAAGGTATTTTGTGGGAGCGAAAAACTTTTGCAGAGGATGGAGTCACTGTTCTGGGAGTGACGAGTATAAATATAAAATATTTATATTTACAATGAATGATTGTTGTTTAATTTCAAGGTAATAATATTATTGTTGTTTATGTAATAATTGGCAATTAATGTTTCCTTATTTTTGATTGAACCGTTTGTGAGATATAAAATATAAGTGGTACCGCACGACAGTGCCGGTACACCGGTTTATTATATACATTTTTTTCTTGATGAAGTGTAAAAATAAAGTACAGATTCAAATTACCAAAGGATTGAATAATTAAAACAATAGTTTTATTCAAACAAATAAATGAAGAAGGTATCATTTATGCATTTTATCCTAAACTGAAACGATATCTATATTTAAAAATTCTTTTGTAGAAATATAAAGAATTAAATAAGAACTATGTATTGTAATAAAAAATATAGAACATTTTATCTTAAAATGATACTATATCTGTTTAGATTCAAAAGCCTAAGTTACTGTAGTAGTTAAACAAATGTAAACGTCCAATTGAAACTTTATAAAATATTTTGAACTTTAAATTAATAGATTCATAATTTCAGTCTGAAACGTCTAAAATATACAATTTTTAACTGACAAAATTAAAAATATATAATTTTGGAATATTTAGCAATATTTTAGTTTATATTTAAAATCCACAATTATAAATCAAATATTCAAAACTAAATAATTTTAATCTTAATTCATTGAGAAATAAAGCCTTGAATCGTTAAAATTTCAGAAAGCAAAATTTAAACTTTGAACTTTACAATTTTACTTATTTTATTATTCTATTTGAAAATTTTTTAGTTTGTCAGTGAAACTGTTCAATTTTTATTTAAATAAAAGTTGAACGAATAATTTTTTGAAATTCGAGTAAGATCAGAGATATTTATAAGTTTTTAAAAGATTCAAACTCATTTTTAAACTTGAGAATATTTCAAAAAAAAATTAACAAAATGGAGATTTTTGAAGTTTTTAAAATAAAATTTTAAAGCTTTTTAAGGATTTTGAAAGGTTAAAAAAGGATAAAAAAATTTATTGAGATTCCTGGGAAAATTTGAAATGATTTTTTATTTTAAAAAATTATTTTTAAGAGAATATTTATAAACCAATTTTGATGAATAAAGAACAATTGAACAATTATTAATTCAGAAAAAATTTAAGTAAGTTTGAGAGATATTTAAAATGTTTGAAATGATTAAAAAGTAATTTAAACCTTGAGAAGATTTCAACAAATTTTAAACAATGCGTAGATTTTTTAACATTTTGAAAAAAGAAATGCAAAATTTTAAGATATCTTCATTAAAAAAAAAATTTCGTAAAAATATAAAAAATTGAACAAGAACTATGTATCTTAATGGAAAATATAGACAATTTCATCTTAAAATAAAAATATATCTTCACTTTTGAAAATTCTTTCGTAGAAATATGACAAATTAACGGAGAACTATATGTATTTCAATAAAAAATATCAAACATTTTATCTCAAACTGAAACAATATCTTTATCTCAAAAAAACCTTTTAGTAGAAATATAAAAAATTAAATAAGAATGATGTATTTGAATAAAAACTATATATTTTAGTACAAATTATCGAACATCTTATCCTGAACTGAAACTATATCTCTATTTTAAATTTGACCAGTATTTAAATTAATTAATCGAAATTTTATTTTTTTTAAACTTAGCCGAGTTGCTGAGGTTTGAACGACGTAAAGTTTTAAACAGTGTAAATACTTTTATTTTAGTTTACGAAGTTTATTCAAATTAATCATTTGTTATTGTTTTATGGTTACTGTCATTAATAAATTGCTTATTTATACCAGCATATAACGTTGTTCATATTTTAATTTTCTTACCCAATAAATCAATTCCTTACCCCAATATAAAATTAGAATATCTGTTATTTAATTTCAATTTTTAATTAAATTTTATATTTCATAACAGTAATTTTGTTTATGAAATATAATTTCACAATATTATATTATATTATAAAAATATTTTATCAGTTTTGCACTAGTTTTTTGTAACTATATGTAATAAAAAAAATATATTGTTTGTCTCTCCATGCTTTTTTTCAAACTTAATTTTCGCAAAAATATTTTATTTGATTTTTATAGACTAATTTGTAATGCAATAATAAAAATTAGTATAATTATAAGTTTAATTTTATTTCTTGAGTTGAAAAAAATTTTAATTCATTTCCTCCATATTACGGTTGAAACCTTTCATATTTCCCGCAGCTAAAAAAAAGATTTTGATGATTTTTTTTTACTTACAATTATTCTAATATTTAAAAAGATATGAAACTTCAATAATGTGATGCATAAAACCGATTGTCATTACGAATAATATCAATTAAATTAATTTCTAAATAATTTTGCCTATGCTTGCCATGTAAAAACAGGCTGGAAAGACTCCCAGCGCCATCTGCGCTCTGCGCTTCACTTGACCGTACTAGTGAACTAACGCTAACATGCAGTCGTTGCAGGGGGCTGAAAATAACCGCCACTGACTGATTGTACCGAACTTTTCGACAGGTTATGTAAGCTCGACTCATTACCACGAGGTCAGGCGCGGATCCAGAGGGGGGGCCACGGCGGCTTGGCCGGCCCCCAAAAGCCCAGACTCGAATTTTTCAAATCAGATAATTGAAGTTCACTATATACATATATCAATGTTACAACCAATGTTGTTACAACTCTTGCCAATGTAGATTCCCATAACTATGTAATTCTCGCAGCCAATCAGGGTTTCGAATTCTCTCATGGACGTAAGAGACATAATTTTATTGTGAATAACCATTTAAGGTGAACAGGGAGTGAACTCAGGGCGCAGCCCCATGGTAGTAGATTAGTGGAATAGTTTTGAACAATGATGTGGTTGTCAGAGTATTTGCAATAACCTGATTGGGGGCCATCCATATACCACATGGGCAATTTTTGACCATTTTTTTAATTTTGACGAACACCCCCCC
>CAKNYM010053339.1:673560-782683 GCA_932195095.1 Andricus curvator | reverse complement strand
CCCCCCCCCCCCCCTACTTTGTCCACGTGGACATATTTTATGAAAATATAGATATCATTGGTCTTCAAAAGCAAGGAGGCCAAAACGAGCGATGAATTGGCCGAAATTTCTGATTTAATTGAGAATGTGAGCTTAAACAAGGTTTGAAGTCCAAACAAAAAGTCGTGAAAATATTCTTAGTTTTTCATGTGTGTCCACGTGGATTCTATCCCGACAATTATGCCATACCCCCCTCTCCCCTAAACTGTCCACGTGGTATATGGGTGGCCCCTTGGTCAAGACTATTCCACTATTCTACTCATCTACCATACCGTGTCCTCCATGGGACTTTTAAAAAGAAGCAAAAAACTTCGGAGAAAGCTTACTATTTTGGAATTTATCAATATTTTTAAAAACATTAAAGTGTGTTTACTGTATTGAATAGAAATTTAATTAAAAGACATCAATGTTAGAATTATTGAACTATATATTATTTTATTTGTTTTTTTGAAGAAAAATTGTTAAGCCACCAAGCACGAAATACGTATTATCATTGAAGAAGCATAATTAGATTCTGAAACATCATAAGTCAGGGTGGCCGCTGGACCCGGAAATGACCGGGAATTTTTTGAGACCGGGAAATGACAGTGAATTTATTTTTTGACCGGGATTTTTACAAGTTTTTAGAAGAAAAATGTATCCAGTCACTTGAAATATCACAAGCTTCATATCACAAGATATATAATGCAATTTAAAATAAGTTTGATTTCAAATTTTTTTTTAATGCTAAGTTGAATTGTTAACTTTTTCAATTATGAAATCCTTCAGTTTACAATGTGTAATTCTAAAATCTTTTACTATCGAAATTTTCCATTTTAGATTTTCATTTTTAAGGGTACATTTTCAATTAAAAGAATTTTAAAATGCAGTTTTTTAATGATTGATTTTAAAAATTTGACTGTAGTTCGTGTTTCCGAAATTGAACAATAATTTGATTGCTTTGATTTTTACGTTAAGAAATGAACTGTTTCAATTCCAAAGCCTTAGTAGTTACTAAGCAAATGTAAACTTCCGAATCAAACTTTATAAACTATCTGTTGTTTCAGTCTAAAATATACCATTTTTAACGAATTCAATTTGAAAATTTTTAACCAAGAAAAAGAACAATTTTTTATAGTCAGCAATGTTTGACTGTTCATTAGAAATTAACAATTGAAAATTAAATATTTACAACAAAACAATTTGAAACTGAATTGTTTGAAACATAAAGCGTTAAGTCGTTAAAATTTCGGAGAGCTAAACTTAAGCTTTGAACATTACAATATTGATTTTAATTGTTCCAATTCAAAAAAATTTTATTTCTAAGTGAAAATGTTGAACTTTGATGTGTAAATACAGATAGAAATGTATTCATTTAGAAAAAATTCGAGCACGTTGAGGAGATATGTAGAAGTTTTTAAATAAAATTTTGAAGCTTTTAAGGATTTTGAAAGGTTCTAAGATAATATAACAATTGTCTTAAGATTCCTGGGAAAATTTTAAATGATTTTTTTTTAAATTAATTTTAATAGAATATTTAAGAATATTTCAAAATAAAAGAAAATTTTGACGAATAAATAAAAATTAAACAGTTATAAATTTGGAAAAAATTGGTATAAGTTTAAAAGATATTTAGAAGTTTTGGACAAAATTCAAAAATAATGTAAAACTTGAAAAGATGTTAAAAAAATGTAAAAAAATTTCAAAAAGTTTCCAAAACTATAAAAATAATATTCTGGAAGATTTTAAGGCAATTTTTTTAATTTCGCCGGATTTATTGAAAGATTTAGAAAAAAATCGAATAATTTAAAAAGATATTCAGAAGTTTTGAAAATTTTTCAAAAATAATATAAAATTTGTGAAGATTCCAAAAGATGTGAAATAAGATGTTCCTGGGGAAACTTAAAGGGTTTTTTTAATAAAAAAATATAGTTTTAAGAGAATGTTTCAAAAGATTTCAAAACAAATTTTGATGTATAAATAACAATTGAACAATTATTCAACTTCTAATTTGAAAAGTGTTCAATTAAAAAAAATTGTGAACTTTCAATTCTTAATGTTTCTAACTTAAAATTGACTAAAATGATATAATTTTGAATAAATGTGTTGATTCATTCTTTAATCTAGGGCATTGAAAGTAATATCGTGCATTTACAATTAATACAAATTTTGATTCGTTAAAACAATTACTTCAGACAAATAATTGTTTAAGAACAAGAAAAAATCTCCCTCAGCCTAGATTTGAACCGGGAATATGAATATCGCAAAGAGTGGAAATAGACGCCCAAATTTTGCTGTTTAAAAGTAATCTTTTTCTAGTTTATGCTAGACTTTGAAAATCTTATGAATATTTTATACTTGTTGATTAATGATTATACCATGGCATACAATTACATAGTTTAGAATAAAAATTCAAAGCGAAGAAATAACTAAAATTATTACCAACCACCCCCTTGAGAGCGGAGGGGGAATTATTGGATGGCCCCTCCCAAAGCCCATCTCTGGATCCGCGCCTGCACGAAGTACCACTTCGTGCTCACTATAAAAATCATAAAAGCTGATCACTTCTTAAGTTTCTGCTCTAACGAAAGAATGATGATAATTTTTTTGTTATATTCTTATCAAAAATGATCGAAACGACGATATAAACTTGCGTACGACGAATTTTCGTACAATGATCCCATAACAACGACCAAAACGCGTTTATTAATCAGTTCATAATTAATTCGTACTTTGCCCAAAAGTTCCTGATTCCGAAAACACCGCCACACACTGAAATATTTACCACTGGAGAAGATTTGGCTAATTTCATTCGAGAGGAGCAAAGTTTCTTCGACGAGGTCGTTGGACGTTGACCGTTCTGTTTTGAGGTTGCTCGTTTTGACTTGTTGAAAACGGCTAACCTCGAGAATCGATTCGATCGATACAATTCGATATTTTCCATTCAGCTGAGTGAAGTTGGCGCTCTGGAAGTTAAAGTAGCATGTGCAAATAATGACAAGCATGACAAGAATCGTTTAATTGTTTGTTAAATACGATATAATTGATCGTTCCGAGTTTGTCAGATGATTGTGTTTGATATGATTCTCGCGAGTCGGTAACAAATTCGGATCGATATCATTTTTTCGCAAGACGTCTTTTCACTAGTTTCAGTTATTAGGTTATAATTACAGCAAAAGGTATGTTCAGTTTTAATTAGAAATCGTGCTTAAAACGTATTTTATACTATTAAAATGATCGTTAAAATCTAATTTCTTGTGTTTTGACAAACAATAGGTTAGGATCCAACATTGCTTTGTTTCCGTAACAAGCAAAAACATTATGACAGAGATTCTTTGACAATGATTTTGACTTCGTTTATTGTCACTGCAAAATATGTAGCTTCTAGTGTCTTCTTTCTTTTGTTGATTAAATTGTCGGAAGTTGCCGTATTTCGAAAATCAATTCGTTGGAAATTGACTCGGTACGCGTTCACCACAGTTTCGGTTTTTTGGAGTATGAGGCAATCAGCAAAAAGGTATATTTATATGTTTGTTAATTTTTTACGATTTACTTAGATGAAATTTTACAGAATATCTATCGAAACACTAGAAATTTAAAGAAGAATCACGATTATTTAATTGTATACTGCTTATTAACAATTAGGCTGTGTCTAGTCGTCCCGAAAAATTAGGGGGGTTGGACCAATATTGTTGATGTCACAGGGGTGCCTTCCCGCCCCCACCCGAAAATTCGGGACGACTAGCCAAGCTTATGAAAAATATTGCACTAGTCATCCCGAATTTCGGGACGACGAGACACTGCGTTTAATTAAACTTTCTAATAATAATTGTAACAATTTGTTATTGAATTGTACTCGCAACTTCTTATTCAATGAAATACCTTATACTTATAAAACCCGGTAAGACTATGCTAAATACGAATAACCCGGTAAGAAGGCTTGAATAGAATAGGATTGAAAAATGCAATTCCTGTGAATACCTGATTTTCTCTTCGTTATCTTATATCAGAAAAAGTATTAGAAAGAAGCAACTGCTATTCCTGTCAATACACTTTGAAAAATATAATTTCCTGGCTATCTCTAATACTGACTTGAATCAATCGAATTTATTTACAATTTATTCACAATTAGTAAATTATTTACTATTACTATGCATGTACAATTATTAAAGTCATATTAAAATTTATTTCATCTACATTGAATTCAAATTTTCAATTTATTTAAGATAACTAATTTTTTTTAAACACATAAATTATATTTGGAATTTAGGTATCACAAAATGTATTACACTCAATTCAGTTCATTATATTGAAATTGAGGATAATACATTCTATATAAATCCAATGTAAATTTCTTGAATTCAAATCACTTGATCTCTCTGAAGTACAAACTTGAATTTATTTAAATAGACCCTTCCTAACTTATATTCCAAAATGGATCATTCAAACAATTTTATGCACACATTTCTTGAAGGAATTAGAGTGAATTAAATACACTTCAAATCTATCCTGCTTTACGGAATACGAGAGAGATTTCATTAACGCTATATGAATAGCCGGAAATTACATTTTTGAGATAACCTATTCTATTTTTGTACATTGAAGCCTAAAGGGAAAATCAGGTATTAAAAATAATAGAATTATCTCTGCTTTTACGTTAGAATCAGAAATTTTTAATCTTATTCTATTCAAGCCTTCTTACCGGGAATTTTTTAAAAATTACGTCGTCGATAATTTTTAGGATTTCTACCAAAGCTTTTGAAGATAATTTTTGTTTTCTGCAATTCTCAATATACTTTAAATATTTTTATTGGCATATGCTGTATTTTTTTAAATATTTCAAAACCAGTTTGGAATTATTGAATTCGTAGTCAAGGTGGCTATCACGAATCTGCAAAATTCTGGAGGCAAGTATATAATTGATCTTGTAATTGATCAAGACTTTGCTCATAAAGGTGAGATTGTCCTTTATTCATTCTCAAAAGTTTAAAAATTTATTGTGGAATTATGTTGAATACTTTCATTGAATTAAAAAGACTTATAATTGACAGATACTTTAAATGTACATAAACTCATTTAGTTCAGAGAATGTCCATGAACAAAAGAATCATATTGACATTCTCAGATTGAAGGGCGGATCCAGAAATTTTTTCGGAAGGGGCGATTGTGAATTTTCTTCAACGAATATATGTGAGAGGGGTGGGGGGTCTCCCCCGATGATTTAAAAGAACTTTTTAAATTGAATATAATGAGGCAATAAATTCCACTTTATTTCTATTTTTTAATTATAGTGTTCACATTCATAAAAAAACTGAAATCACATGCATGTTTGGGGCCGTGCATAAATTGCGTAAATAACTCTTGGTTATGTAGGGGGGGCAGCGACTTTTCTAAGCTGCCTTACACGGGGTACAATTTTTGTTTAAAATTCATATTTTCAGGTTAAAATTCAACTTCTTAGTTGAAAATTGAACTACTTTATTAAAAATTTATTTCTGCAGCTAAAGTTTCTCTTTTATTGAAAATTAATCATTCTGGGTGGGAAATTCAACAGTTATACAGAACATTAATCTTTTTGGTCGGAAATTCAATTTTTTTGGTTGCAAATTCATATCTTCGGGTTGAACATTTGACTTTTTGTAAAAAATTCGCTTTTCTCAATTGGTAATTATTGGTTTTCAATGAAAATTTAACTGTTCCGTTTTTGGTTGAAAAGTGATGTTTTTAGACTAGAAATGCAACCATTTGTTTGAAAATCTATATATTTTTGTATAAATTTAATCTTCTTGGTGGAAAATTCAACTGTTTGTTTAAAAATTTACGTATTTTATTTTGCAAATTCGTCTTTTTTGGTCGAAAATCAATTTTTTTTATTAAAAATGGAAATTTAAAAGTTTATTTGTTTTGGTTGAGGAGTCTATTACTTTGTTGAAAATTCGTGTCATTTATTAAAATTCAATTTCTTTTTAAAATTAAATTAAAATCTTTTACTTTTGAAGTATCAACTATTATATTTTTTATTGAAAATTCATCTTTTTAGTTTGAAAATTCAAGTCATTGGTTGAAAATTGATCCACTTTCTCAAAAATTCATTTTTTTTTTTGTATGATTCACAATTTTAGTAGAAAATTCATCTCCTTGGCTAGAAGTTGAACTAATTTCTTGAAACTTCCCGTTCTTTCGGTAAAAATCACTTTTTGAACAAAATTTAACTATTTGGTTTAAAATGAACTTTTTTGTTGGAATTTCATATTTTTGGGTTGAAAGTGCAACTGTTTTATATAGAAAATTCATCTTTTTGTCTTGGAAATTCAACAATTTGGTAGAAAATTCAACTACGTGGTAGAAAGTTCAACTGTTTTGTAGAAACTTAATTTTTTTATTGAAATTAATTTTTTTTTTAATAAAATTTTAACTATTTCATTTTTGGTTAAAATTTGTTTTTTTCGAAATTCAACAATTTGGTTGAAAATTTGTTGAAAATGCATTTTTTTGTACAAATTTCATATTTTCGGGTTAAAAATCCGACTGTTTTGTAAAGATAATTCGTTTTTTTGTCTTCAAAAGTCAATAATTTGGTTGAAAATTCATTTTTGTTGTTGTTGATTTACAATTTTAGTAAAAAATTCATCTCCTCGGTTAGAAATTTAACTAATTTCTTGGAACTTCCCGTTTTTTCGGTAAACATTAATGTTTAACAAAATTGAACTATTTGGTTGAAAATTAACTTTTTAATTGGAATTTCATATTTTTGGTTTGAATGTGCACCTGTTTTGTAGAAACTTAATTTTTTTATTGAAAATTAATTGTTTTTAATAAAATTTTAACTGTTCCATTTTTGGTTAAGAATTATTTTTTATTTTATTTTAGAAATTCAACTATTTCGTTGAACATTTGTGTAGTTTGTTGTAAATGAAATTTTTTGTCAAAATTTCATATTTTCGGGATAAAAATTCGACTGTTTTGTATCGAAAATTAGTTTTTTTGTGTTCGAAATTCAACAATTTGGTTTAAAATGTATGTAGTCTGTTGTAAATCAACTTTTTTGTCAAAATTTCATATTTTATGCCTAAAAATGCGACTGTTTTGTATAGAAAATTCGTCTTTTTGTGTTGAAAATTCAACAATTTGGTTGAAAATTAATCTTTTTTGTTAAAAATTTGACTATTTGGTTAGAAATGTATGTCTTTTGTTTATAATTTGCCTACTTTGGTAAAAAAAAAATCTTCTTGTTTGAAAACGCAACTATTTGGATAAAAATGTATGTATTTTGTTGAGAATTCATCTTTCTTAGTAGAAAATGAAGCTTCTTGGTTGAAAATTTATCTTTTTGATAGAAAATATAATTATTTAATTGAAAATTCAACTGCTTTGTAGAAAGCTCATCTTTATAGTTTGAAAATTCCAGTATTTGGTTAAAAATGTATGTGTTTTTTTTAGAATTCGTCTTGTACAGTAGAAAAGTGATCTTTTTAGTTGAAAATGGTATATTTTGGATTAAGCTTTTTGGTTTTTGCTTCCTCATAGAGAAAGCTTTGTTATAGTAACATTTTCCACAATTTTTAAATTCATGTAATCAAACCTTAATCAATTTGAAAATGTCTAATGTAATGCTCTAAGCAATTGTCTGGATATGTGTGTTTGGATGTGTGTGTTCCGTGTGTATGGATGTCACTCTTTTTTGTGAACAAGATAACTTGAAAACGGTTGCAGATAAATTGATGAAATTTGGACGGCTTATTTTCACCTCTAATATCTTGAAACTGACCGAAGGATTTCTAAAAATATTTATTGCATTTTTTTCAACACAATAATATTTTAAAAATTGGTTTTTCATAATAAAACTTTTTTCATTAACATAATTCAAAGGTGATGCAAGAATATAAAATATTCCTTGGTTCGAGACGAATCGTTTGACCTATAATATTAATACGTTTCATTAAAGAGTGAGGAAGTTATCGTCATTTCCATTATATTTAAAATATATTTTTATGGTAAAAATATTTTCATTCTCATAATTTAAAGTTGATGCGAGAATAGAAAAGATGTGTTGATTCGAGACGAATCGATTGACCTATAATATTGATATATTTTGTTGAAGAGCACGGAATCTATGGTAATGCATTATATTTGAAAATGCGGTTTTTTATAGTAAAACTTTTTTCTTTAACATACTTCAAAGTTAGTGAAAGAGTATAAAAGTTTCCTTGGTTCGAGACGAATCGATGCACCTATAATATTAATACATTTTATTAAAGAGTGAGGAAGTTATCGTCATTTATATTGTATTTAAAATCGATTTTTATGGCAACAATTTTTTCATTCTCATAATTTAAAGTTGATGTGAGAATAGAAAAGATGTGTTGATTCGAGACGAATCGATTGACTCATAATATTGATGCATTTTATTAAAGAGTAAAGAAGCTATGGTAATGCATAATATTTGAAAACACGGTTTTTTATAGTAAAACTTTCTTCACTAACATAATTCAAAACTGAAGCAAGAACGGAAAAAATTCCTTGATTCGAGGCAAATCGATTGATCTATAATATTAATACACTTTATTGTAGATTAAGGAAGTTATGCTCATTTATAATATTTGAAACATCTGTTTCAAACAGAAAAACTTTTTTTCTCGACATAATTCAAAGTTGACGTATGAATAGAAAAGACTTTTTGATCATAAATTTTCAAA
Source organism: Andricus curvator (assembly GCA_932195095.1). Taxonomy (NCBI): domain Eukaryota; kingdom Metazoa; phylum Arthropoda; class Insecta; order Hymenoptera; family Cynipidae; genus Andricus; species Andricus curvator. Next base: position 773,969 of record CAKNYM010053339.1, on the reverse strand, counting down.
TAGAATAATTCTGACAATTTTTGTAAAGAAATCATAAAGCTGGGAAAGGGATAGGGTGCGACAGGACATTTACCTTTCCTTTTCCAGCTCGAAAAATTATAATTTCGAATACAAAATTTGATTTGTCTTTGTATTTAAAAAATTGTTTGTATTATTTTTTAATTTTCTATTTTTAGTAAATGCTTCCTCTATGAGCAAGCAAATACATTTGCTAACGGGAAGCAAAGTGCTCGTGAAATGAGTTTTTTTTTTAGAATTCGTCTTGTACAGTAGAAAAGTGATCTTTTTAGTTGAAAATTGTATATTTTGGATTAAACTTTTGTCTTTTTTGACTTAAGTTTTTTTCCAGAATTCAGGTATTTTGTTGATTTACTTTGTTAAATCATAAGAAACAGTAAGATTTGACCCCCCCCCCCCCTTGCGCTAAATCGTCTTACGTTATTTTTTGATGACTCTTAAATAAATTCACGAAAAAAATTTTGTCAACAAAAATTGGTTTAGATAGGGGTTTGGGGAGCGGGGGTCAAAACTTATAAACTCGAACAAAGGGTGGAGGGGGGGACACGGTTAACATTTTTTTAAAACTATAAATGAGGTCTGATTATTAGGGAACTCAAATCTGTCAAGGATGTTAAGAGGCCTGCAGTACTTTATGTATATCTGATATAAAAATTCTCAAATTTTTAATTTGGTTCCTTAAATCTCGGGGTGGAGGAGGGTGAACGCATAATCCCCCTCTCTGAATCCGCCCTTTCACAGATTTTCATTGATTATATTTTTATCTCATATTTATTATTTTGTTTCTTACGTAAGTATTGAACGCTCCCAAAGGAAATTTTATTATAAATATGAATTAATTTAAGAAAATATGGATTTTTAAAAGATTTTTATATCTCTAATCAGTGCTGTGAAGATCCATGGACCTCAATTAAGTGCAATTAGTAGTCAGGATGGCTATCTGGCATCATTTGGTATAATCTGGCATAATTTTGTAAGATTGTGTGCGGCCAGCCGTACGAATATCCTCAGCCTAATATTTATCTAAGATTTCAAAGCTGTTTGTAGTGGGACATTTATTCAAAATTATCTAAACATAAAACTAAAGAATAAATTAATCATTGATAATAATTAATAAATTTGTAATATTCATAGGTGCAGGTAATTAAAAGTAATACATATAAACATAAACGTACAGGCAGAATTTTATTAATGAAATTTTGTATTAATCCTCACTCCTACTCCGTAAGGGATGTCGCTTAATTTCGCTCGCGGCCGCTCTGTATGGATAACAGCGGTAGAATACGAACTCCAAACTACACTATGCTCCTAATTTTGTACCTACAATATCATCGCAAAAGATTTCGGACATCGTATTAAATTGACATATAACATCCGCATCTCATTAGTCACTTGACTTGGTCCGTGGCTATGATGAAAAACCGGGTTCACCCGAGAACAAGGTTTAAAAAAATAATATAATAAATTTGATGTAAACAGCGAAATCCCAGAGAAACTACAGCACCTTGAAAGGAATTTTGGTCATGCTTTACTAGAGTTCAGATATGTAGAACCAACACAAAGGCATTCTCTGCCCAAAAAGGATATCACAAAGTATCTGCGTGCACTAATAGAACACCTGAACAACAAGGTTTTATCTATGGATTTGAACGCAATACTAACTGCGTTAAAGGTTCAAACTCTTTTGTATTGAACAGCTGTGGCAAACGTTAAAACGTTGGGCCACAGAACTAGGCCTACAAATGCAGTCTTTGCCCCAGGAAGGGATCGAGATCCACCATGGAAAAGCAGGTTGGATATGGATGTCAGCAAAACAAGGTGGAAATTGGGTCGATTGACTCAATATAAGAAAGGAAATAGAACCAGGAAGCTGATACACCATGTTACTAAAATCATTCACCTTCGGTACATCGAGACATTGACACCAGCAATATTGGATGAGATCATAGACATCCAACGGCAGAGACTTGATGTTCTTACTGCTAGACTACGTTGATACCAGAAAAGTAGTGCAAGAAGGCAACAAACTAGAACCTTCTAGCCTGAACTGAGGTTTCAGCGGTTTTGAAAAGGTAAGTATTTCGATAATGTACAACCAAGGATAACGAGATCAATACGCATTTCGACGGGTATATTTTAAGGATACTCCTTCAGTGCACTAAGGTTCTGTTTAGCGTAGAACACCCATTGAGAAAAACACTAAATACCCAGGAAACAAAAATCCATTCGCTTGTTTTGAATGGGTTTCGAAGTCGTTTGAATAGCGTATCTGTCACTGGAATTCCAGATTGCCGCCAATTGTTTTCAAACAGAATTTTACTCGTTATTATTGTTTTCACAGACTTATAAGCCACAAAAGCCTTCACATCCTCTAGAACTAAAATAGCAAAAGGAATCTAGTAGCCTTGCGTACGATTTCTCTTAATCTATCAATAATTTATAAATTTAAAAAATCATGTCTTATTATATATAAGGGCCATACCACGCTGAAAAACCCAGTTCTCGTCAGATCACTGAAGTTAAGTAGCGTTGGACGCGTTTAGTACTTGGATGGGTGACCATTTAAGAATACTGAGTGCTGTTGGCACATCGTGGGTGTGGTGAGCCCACACTTGTAGTTATTTATAACTACAAGAAACAATCCACCTAGAAACACTACCCGAATCGGGTAGTGTCACGCCTACCCTGAAAGGGAAATGGCTTAATGGTATACTACTTAATGGTATGTGAAATATGGCAGCCTAACCTGAAAAAAATCGGTCTCGTACAAAAAAAGGTGAACCGATTTAATATGACTTTGCTTGAAATGGACATTGTAGTACATTGCAGATTCGAAGCCATTCGAGAAACTGACCGATTCACATAGTTGCAAACCAATTCAGTTTAAAAAATCTCAATCTGCAAATGACAGATACGCAATTCACGGAGTCGCCTTTTCAATGAGTTCTTTTTCCTGGGTAGCATGTCTCATGGGTTCAGAATGCATCATAATGAGGATGGTCATCAAGTGACTTATCTTCTATACATAGATGACCTGAAGCTACATGCTAGTTCAGACCAGAAACTGCAGCGACTGATCTATGTCACAAAGTAGTTTTCCAATTATATCGACATGAAGTTCGGACTAGATAAATACAGAACAGTGCATTTAACCAGAGGGGAATTAAGGACCGCAGAGCTAGGGAACGAGTTCGAAAATTATATCGAAGCAACGGCCTAACGACTGCTTCTAATACAAGAATCAGATTCATTCTTAAAAGTTCTCTTAACTCAGCAAACAAAATCAGGTCAATCAACAGCTATGCCATCCCCGTCCTCACGTGCTCTTTTGGACTCATCAAATTGTCTAACAACGACCTTGAACTATCAAAAAGAACCATCCGCGTAGAAATGACGAAGTACTGAATGCACCACGGTAATTCGGCGATTAAAAGGGTAGTTCTACCATGACATAGATGGTGTAGGGGCGTTGTAGGTTTCAAGAAACTGTGTAAGTCACAGGTTATACAGTTGCGAAGCTATTTTAACAGCAAGCGAGATGTTGCGCTTTACCATACCATCTGTGAAGCGGATCTTGACAACACGCCCTTCAATTTGTCCTCAGAGGAGGCCTTTAATATCAAGGCAGAAACCATAGAGGAATTATAAACGCAATGGAGACAAAAAGCCAACCACGTCGAGCACCCCAAAACGTTAAATCAGCATGAAGTGAATAGTGAGGCATCCAATATTTGGCTTTAAAAGGGTGTCCTGTTTCCAGATATGGAAGGATCCGACATTGCGATTCAGGAATGGGTTGTCAGGACCAGAAATTATCGCAAACATGTGTTACATCAAAACGTGGTTGACCGGTGCCGTTTATGTGGAGGTACCAACGAATCCATCGAGCACATTATCGATGGTTGTCGCTTAATGGCTCAGAGAGAATATACGCACAAACATAATGATGTGGCGGGCATTATACATCAAGAACTTGCCCTAATCCTAGTATTCTTAACAGATTGGATGTCCTCCTGTACATACATTCCAGTGTCCGTTCTAGAAAACGAAGATTACATCTTATACTTATATTATATCTACATCATTGACATTGCTTTTCCACTTAATCGAAATTTGCAGGCGACCTATGCAACCAAGATCCATAAGGGGCATAATTTCTGAAGTGTACCCACATCGAAAATGAAAGTTGTCCGATCGGGCTAAAAATTGGCCCAATTGTAGTCCTATTAGATAGTACTCCTCACACCAAAAATTAATTCATTTTGATAATTATTTATCACAGTGGAGGGGGTACAATTTTGTGTTTTTTAAGAAAAGCTTTACTTTCAAACGTTTGTAACTTTTGTCCTATTGCCTTAAACAAAATTTCACTTGAAATGTTTTCGATAGAATTTTTCATAAAATTTCTGGTGGTAATAACGATTTTTGAAAAAAATCAAAATTTGACCCAAATTTTCGAAAATCAAAAATAAATTTGACTTTTTTTCAAACTTGGGCACTTTTTTTTTCTTCAAAATAGTTTTAAAAGAAAGCTGAGATTTTTTCCTATAAGACCTACAATTTTTAGAGTGGCAAATTAATTTGTCTTTGAGCAATAGAACGATACATAAACAAGATGCCGTGATAGGGCCGGTGGCGCGCGATCTCCCCTAGTGCGCTCAGGCCGAGGATCTTTGTGCAACGCTTTAGTGTCAGTTTTTTAAGTTAAGTAATATTATATGCTGCTAGAATAACTGTTCTCTGCATTTTCAGGGTGAATTAACAAACGCCTGCATTACGGTAAGTGTAAAATTAATTGGGAATATGCTTTAAAAATTAGAAGTGAGAATATACATCTTTTGAATTTAAATTTTTTTTACATTTACATTTTTCTTCAAAAACCTGAAGGAAAATTTATTGCCTGGGGAGTTTTTGATTTGCTTCGATTTTGCTGAGAATTACGCCTTCATAATCCAGAATGTAGCGCAATGATAATTTAGCTCATGACATGGTGGCTGTTCACGAGTATCAAAAGATAATGGTAGAATACGTGAAAACTCATTTCAGGCCAAGTAAAATCTACTATTTCACTGATGGTACAGGGCAACATTTCAAAAATAGGAGTAGCTTTGTTAATCTCCAAGCCCATGAAGAAGATTTTGGTATCCAAGCTGAATGGCACTTCCATGGAACATCTCATGGTAAGGGTGCATGTGATGGTATAGGAGCGAATATAAAGAGACAAGCAGTACGTTCAAGCTTACAATGTTCTCCGAAACATCACATGCTCACTCTCCATGCTTTGTTTCAGTGGCCAAACAGTAACTGTAAGAAAACCGAAATGTTTTTCAGCAGCAAAGAAAATCATGCCTTAGCCACCGAGTGACTGAAAACCAGATTTGACAAAGCTGTCATGATGCCAGATACATTGCAGTACCACGCTTTCATTTCCACTCAAGACGGAAAACTTCAACTCAAGAAGTTTTCGTCCTCTGAGAAATACGACATCTTCTCGAATGGCAAAAAACAAAAACCGCAAAAGAAGCCTGCAAAGAAAATAACTGTTGAAAATATCGCCAAAAAATCGAACCGAAAGACAGATAATATTACCATGTAATATTACTTAACTTAAAAAACTGGCACTAAAGCGTTGCACAACGATCCTCGGCGTGAGCGCACTAGGGAAAATCGCGCGCCACCCGCCCAATCACGGCATCTTGTTTACGTATCGTTCTATTACTCAAAGACAAATTAATTTGTCACTCTAAAAATTGGAGGTCTTATAGGAAATAATCTCAGCTTTCTTTTAAAACTATTTTGAAGAAAAAAAAAGTGCCCAAGTTTGAAAAAAAGTCAAATTTATTTTTGATTTTCGAAAATTTGGGTCAAATTTTGATTTTTTTCAAAAATCGTTATTACCACGAGAAATTTTATGAAAAATTCTATCGAAAACATTTCAAGTTACAAACGTTTGAAAGTAAAGCTTTTCTTAAAAAACACAAAATTGTACCCCCTCCACTGTGATAAATAATTATCAAAATGAATTAATTTTTGGTGTGAGGAGTACTATCTAATAGGACTACAATTGGGCCAATTTTTAGCCCGATCGGACAACTTCCATTTTCGAGGTGGGTACACTTCAGAAATTATGCCCCATAAGTATAGCGAACTGAGGCATGAAGTAAAGACAATATGGAGGAATGTGAAACATGCATCTATTCATCCTCTTGTGATTTCGGCTACAGGCAATGTGCACGCAAGATGCACTGAACATCTTGAACATTTAGGAGTCAGTAGGTTACTGGCAGCAGTTCAGAAGGCAGTTTTATTAAATACCTGTCGCATTATAAGAAACTTTCTAGACCATCAGGAAGCAACCGACTAAAATCCTATGAAGTGGTAGATGATAGCTCTAAGAAAGCATCCAGAGGCGACTGTTACCTCCAACGATGGCGTACTAAATTAATTTATAACATTCTCATCTCATTAGTCAATTTGACTTATTGTTAGTCCGTAGCTGATGATGAATAACCGGGTTCACTCGAGAACAAATTAAAAGAATAATTATAATATAAACCTCTGAAAATAAAACGGAATTTCCGAAGTCCTTTCAAAGTCGAGGGTTAGGAAACACTCCTCTTTTTTAGTCTTATCACCTAGGAAAGTTATTTGCTACTTCCTGGCATCTGATACTTCTACATTTCTTTAGTTTCGAAAGTTATTTAAAGGTTAAAGGCTCAGGGAGGAGCCGTTCACATATTAAGTAACACTATTCAGGGCGTTGGGTGTTAAAAGGTTAAGGAAAGTAGAAAAATACGTTTAATGTGTGAGAGGGTGTAAAACTCCCAAACATCACGTTCAGAACTTCTTGACTTCAGAATTTATTTTCAGAATTTTGATATCAAAATTTAGGAACGCAAGTAAATTTTAAACGAACTTCAAATTCAAAAAATTTCTAAACGAATTTAAAAAAAGGACGAAAAATTCTATAAAAATCAGAAAGAAAAAGATAAGTACCTATATTAGCTTAAAAAATAGCATACTTAAGCAAAATTTCGACGCCTTTTTCATAATCTGCGTTTTTGATTTTTTAAAACCAAATACTCATAACTTTGTCCAAAAAAGTTTCGTCAAATCGGTGAGGTACATGTCGTAGCAAAGGCTGCCCAGCTAAGACGTCTTGATACTCTACATCTCCTCTTGCCCATTTACATGATTCGATACTTCTTTATTCATTTTTTACCATGTTCGCTGAACAATATTTTTCTACTACATTTTAATTTGTATATTTCGTTTTGCCAAATGTTTCTTTTCATTTGAAATTTTATTTTGTCAACTTGTTACCAAGATGCACTGCGTGTAACTAAACTATAAAAAATATATCAAATTAAATCATCATCATACGTCATATTCATGAAAGCTGTTATTAATTTTATTTATTCACTTGAAAAAATTGAATTTCTAATTTTTCTAAATTTGATATTACATGGAAGAGGTCAAGCGAAAATAAAAACAATTTGATGCCAAATAGTCTTCTAAAGACTTTATTTATTTTCTTCATGGAAAAGGGCAAACTTATATATAAATGAACTAAAAAGTGATATCCGATAGAGCTTTCTCTCCATTTTTCCAACGAGATTTTACTTCATATCCTGAGAATATTCTTAGTAAAGTGTTCAGAAAGTCTTGAAAAAAAGAAATCATAAAATTATAGAGAATAAACGTTGAGCCATATTAAGGGTGTTCAAAAAAAAGAAGTCCGAATTTCGACTTTCATTATCATTTTTTTGTTTGTTCCTTTTTGGTAAAAAATTAATAGCGTGTAAGGAGAAATAAGTCGGACAATATTTAGATGGCGCTCATTGCGAATTTATCTGTTTTTACAGAAAATTTAAGTTTTCTCGAAAATGGGTTATTAATAGGTTATTAATAAGTTTTTTTTTCAAATAAAACATACTCAAGGAGATATGGAAAGAAAATTGTTGTAAAGAAGCATTCGTAATAGCTAATTTTGTAAAACCCAATAACATCTATGCATGAAATTTGAAAATCTAAACTATTCCTAACCCAAAAATAATAAAAATTATTTATAATTATTATTATTGAAAATAATAATAATTATTTACAATTGTTATAATATATTACTTAATAAAGTTGAAATTTAATGTAATTAGCGAAAAACATATGTGATAAATAAAAAATAGATTATAAATTAATTAATATATAATGAATAACATAAGATGATAAATAGGACATTATTAAAATACAAATTACTATTTTATTATTATTTTGTTAGAATCTTAAGTATCAAAATTTTCAATACAATCTTAGAAAACACTCCTAGCGCAATCCGATGAGTTTTCTAAATTTTCGCCGCCATTTTGAAAGCATTATTTAAAAGTTTTTATTGTTGACCAAACATTCGCAATCAACGACGACGAAAAGCCCCGAGTAAACGTTTCAGCCCGATTGTTTGATCTTTTTAATTTTTGCCAATCTTTCGGGTCTTCCGGCCCACAGTGCGTGATTTTGAAGTCGCCATTTGGAATTTTGCATTTTTTACCAAAAATTCGGAAACCTCCGAGTAAGCACTTTCAGCCCAATTGTTCAATTTTTTTAATTTTGGCCAAGATATCGCTGCCGTCCTGATGAAGAAACATAACAACATCTACAGTCTAACGTAAGGCCTGTTTACTTCTACGCCGCAACACGAAGACCCCTCATGTCAAAGTGCTGTTGTACAGTTTCTTCATCAGGACGGCAGATTGGGCCTCCTGGCCTACTGTGGAGCGCCTGAGCTTTCAAATGAGCCATAAAACTTCCATGTAATCCTAGAGGCAGAGGAACAATTTCAATAACCGGAAACACCCTTACCCAATTCTATATATAGAATTTGAAGAGTCTTCTCCTGATTCTGAATTAAGTTGCAATTTTATTAAGGCAATTTTGACCATTTTTAGGTCATAGTCTGAAGGACAGGCCTGTTTTCATCATGTAGCATGCGAATGTTTTTTAGAGTAGGCTATTTATTTTGTAAATCTTACTCAAAAGTCGATTATAAACTACAATAAGGTTTATGGAGTTCTTTTTCTAATTGTATCTCACAAATATATCTTTATTGAAAAAGGTAATTAGATTTTTAGACCAAGAAAAGATATCGTGTCGGGTACGTTCTTGTATCAAAGGAAACTAATCACGCTGGTTTGATTTTTAATAAACTACTTTTGTTTGAAATTTTTCTTTGATGTGACGAACACTCGAGAGATTTATTGGGTTTCATTCTTGAAATTTTTTCTATCAGTATTGAAACAATTTGTTCAGATATTAAAATTTTCTTAGTAAAATTTGTTATAATAATAAGTGCAAATTAATTTTTCGCTAAAAAGAAAGACTTCTTACATCAGTTTTTTTTTAAGTAGCTAAATATAATAACTTTAGTTTCTCAAAGTAAATTTGTATAATGTAATTTGACAGAGCCTAATATACTTACTGTTGTACTAATTTTAGAGTAGGATGTTTTTGGTTAATATTCACAATACCAGAATATGCCTAAACCATTTTATTATGTATAGTAATGAAGATGGTTATTAGTTTCAGCCATGAATAATTTCTTTCAGCTTGAAACGATGTACCATTTGAAGTAAAGCTGTAGAGACAAACTTTTATTTAAGCTTGCAAATGAAGCTAAGGTGTGTGAGTCCGAAGCAAATTTTTGTTGTAACTGAAAATCGTGGAATGTGTGTGTTGCTGAGAATGACATTTTCAATTTTTTAAATAGATCAAGGAAGGTAGGTATTTTACTCTGGAATGTCTTTTTTTTTACCCCGGGTTAAATTGATATTCTACTCAAAAGAAAATGTACTTATAGTGGCACAAATTATCCTTTTAGCCATGCAATCTTTCACTTGACAATTAAAGTTACCAATTATTACAACCATAATTAATGTGTCTATCGAAGTAGAATGCTTGAGATAAAAGAATAGCTCGACAACAAAATTGCGCCACAAATTAGACAGTGTTGGCCAATACTCCTAATCTCAATAATCCCTATTTATTGGTAAAGGGAAAGGGGGCTAAATTAACATGCGCCTCGAAAATTAAACGAGGGACAAGCTCTTTAAATGTTGGTCAAGCATCTGATTGGTTAAATATCAATATTTTCTACGTTGTCACTATATTGATCTGTATTGTATTATTTATTTTGATTTCTTCTGTGTTTCTTATCCATTTGATTTGGTTCTGCATGTTTTTTTCCAGCTAAAATTTAGTATCAATTATTGATTTGTTGCTCTTTCTTTTTACAGTAACTTGATTGACGAATGTCTGTACGCTGGCGCACTTTCACTTCGGGATTTTAAATGTGTGGGTTATATATAGTATCTTTGGAAAGTGTAAATATTTGATATTAATTGATCTTTATGAGGCAATTAGACTCTACCTGAGGTTTAAAATACAGTGCATTATTTCTTTTTGTGGATTAAAAACATCTTACAGAAAGTTATTTATGCAGAAAAATTCTTTTACAAAATAAAGCTTCTGTTTCAAGATTTCAATTTCAATAATTCCTCTCTTTTTCTATTATATAAATAAACAGAAATAAAAACTATTTGCGAAATATCAATCTGAGAAATATTTGAGAAATATGAATAACTGAACCGTCATTCCTTTAGTGAAATTTTGAAGTCTCTATAAATCTTTATGAAACGTGACTAAAAATGAAAGAAACTAAAAACTTCGTTTGAAAAATGACATTAACATGCAAAGATCGTTATTACCCAGGATGACTCGGATTCACATCCAGATCTAATATTATTACCATGAAGGGTGACAGGCTAGGTAACATTCAGAACCGGCGAGAATAAATGACACCTATTTTACCCAGTGCGCATTTGAAAACGCTAAAATGTCAAAATGATTAATGCTACCAAATCGGCGAGAGTGAAATATTTCTCTTTTGCGATTCGAGATGAATCAAAGTGTGCGTGGTAGGGATCGGGAACAGAAAAATGTGCTGCGCCGAACAAACAAAAGGACGTCCGTACAAGCATATTTCTCTGCTCTTTTCTTTCCAGATGACATGCGGGCAAACGTAAAAGACTAAGCTTTTCTTATGTGCAAGAGAGAAAAGTATAAAGAAAGAATGGAAAGTTACATTCATACATATATGGACAATTCTCCACAAAAGGGTCATTTTCGTTTACCAACTTTTAGAAAGCAAAATCAATTCTGGATGCGCAATCAAATGTAGTAGTAGTATACCATTAAGCCATTTCCCTTTCAGGGTAGGCGTGACACTGCCCGATTCGGGTAGCGTTTCTAGGTGGATAGTTTCTTGTAGTAAATAACTACAAGTGTGGGCTCACCACACCCACGACGCGACGGGCCAACAGCACGCAGTATTCTTGCATGGTCACCCATCCGAGTACTAACCGCGCCCAACGCTGCTTAACTTCAGTGATCGGACGAGAACTCGTTTTTTCAGCGTGGTATGGCCGTTGGCCATGTAATAAATGTAATTTTTTTAAATGATTCACTTCTAATTTTTTTATATATATCTTAAGAGAATTTTCAAAATTCAGTGCTGTTAATGTCAAATTTCCTCACACTGGATTTAAAAACGGATAGGAGGCGTTATTTCTGAAGTGACCCCACCTAAAAAGATATGTTCTCCAATGAGAATAAACCTTCGGCAAAAAGTAGTTCTAATGGATGGCTATTAATGGAAAAAAAATTCGGCCGTTCTGACACATATTCACTGAGTGGGGGGGGGGTATTTTTGGGTTTTAGGTGTACTATCGAATTTAGCAACTTAAAATTCTTTTAATATCAATAAAAAAAATTTGCCTTCTACAGTTTCGATAGAATTTTGTATGCCCTTTCAATTGACGACAATAATTTTTTTGAAAAAATAAGTATGTGACTTTCAAAAATAAGGGTGAAAAACAATTTTCACTTTTTTTTTAATTCAGACAATTTTTTCTTTTCCGTCTTAAAAGAAAGCTACGCTTTTTTCCTTCAAGGACCTTAACATTAAAAAGCAGGACGATATTTTGTTTATTTATAAAAATAAGCGTTAAGTATTTTTTTAAGATATATCTGTTTTAATGGCTTAAAACTCTTTTCATGTTTGAAAATAAAAAGTAGTCTTCTATGGTCTCGATAGTATTTTCCACGCTCTTTTCACTGAACATACGCATTTTTTGAAAAATATATATTCAACCTTCAAAACTGAAGGTCAAAAATAAATTTCACTTTCGAATTTCGACCATTTTTTCGTTTCATTTGAGGCTTAAAAGAAAGCTGAGGTTTTTTTCTCGAAAAAACTTCTTATGAGAAAGTGGGCCGACAATTATTTTTGTATGAAAAGTAAGTTAGTTCTCTGATGGACGAACGCTGACATCATGGGCGTGCTAGAGTACTTAAGTCTTATTTTCATAAACAAATCATTATCAGCCCACTCTTTCACCTGAAGGTTTTTTGAAGAAAAGAACTTTAGTTTTCTTCTAAACCTAAAATGAAACCTAAAAAATGGCCAACATTCGAAAAAAGTGTAATTTTTTTTACTTTCATCATTGAAGGTCAAATATTTACTTTTTCAAGAAATTCTTATATTTTGAGAAAAAGACGTGAAAAATCCTATCGAAACTGTAGAGGACGAATTTTTTTTCTAATACAAGATTTTTAAATCATCGAAACAGATGATATCCTCAAAAACCTACTTAACTCTAATTTTCATAAATAAAAAAATGGTGGCTCAATTGTTAACTCATTCTCGGTAAATATTTATCTCAATCGCAAAGGTTTTCCCTCATAAATTGTCATCCAGTAGGACTACATTTTGCCGAAGTTTCAGTCCGCTCGGAGAACTTTTATTTTTTAGGTGGGGTCACTTGAAAAATAATAATAATAATCCTAGATATAACTAGGATTAATTGTTTTACCAAATATTGGTAGAAACACTATGAAGAATATAGTGATTGCACACAAATTTTGCAAAAGTACATTCATCGTTGATCTATTTTTTTATCTACGATCATCTTTGGTAATTTCACAAAATCGTGTAAGATCACTAAGGTTTTCGTAGTGCTATCACTAGTACTAGTAGCAATTGTATAGTTTTTTGTAAAATGACGTGAAAACTCATTCGTTTTTACTATAAATTCGTTCTCAAACATGTTGTTTATTTCAATTATTATTAAATATTATTATTAAACTTATTATCTTCTTTTTAATTTAAATTTGAATTATTTATAGTAAATAAATTTTGTTTCATTCGGACTAGAAAACAAACACGGGCGCTAGGCACTCGATTCTTTTTGTCTCATGCATTTTTTACATGAAAATATGAAATTAATATTAATACCACATGTTTGCATTCCATAGTATCTATTATCTAAAATAATAGAAAATAAAAGCAAGGACAATATTTTGAGAATTGATAAAAACTAATACCTCAACTGTAGAATTAATGTATAATATTTTTTAAATATTGTTTCGTTCAAACTAATATTTCCTGTAAATGCCGTAACATACCATATTAATATTTAAATATTGTAAATATTGTTTCGAATCTGACGTGTTCTACATGATTAATAGCAGTTTAGAACCAAAACACTACAATGAAATAAAATTATTTTTGTGTAAAATAATCAAGTTCTTGTGAAATGATAGAAAATGCTAATTTCTGGTGAAAAAACTAACGCAACCTCCAATTTTTAGAAGTTCTAAGTCTTTTTCGGAACTTTATGATTTTATATTAAACTTATTTTTAAAAAAGCACGCACAAGAGTATTAAAAAAACACTAATGTTTCTCAATTCGCATAAGGTTTTCTATGATAAGTAAGACAACATTTATTTGATTTAGTTATATAAAAATTTGTTTAAATCCACTACAATTTTTTTGGCCTATCTTTAATGTTATATATTTTGTTGTAGATGAAAAAGCTTAACATTTGCGCTAATGGCACTCGCTAACTTGAAATGCATTTCTCTCCAAAATAGGTTTATCGAAGTTCCAACTTGATATTTCAACATTACGGTTTGTTTTGGGCTTACCGTACATATATACTATGAACAAAGAAAGAAATAGGTGGAAAAAGAGGAAAAGTGGAAAAAGAAAGACATCGCGGGTCTAGGATGGACGAAGAAGGGGTTGCAGGCTACGAAACGTATTTGTGAATGAAACGAAGCTTTCTTGGAATAGTGGGGGTTGAATCAATATGGCGTGCCGCGCCCCTTACGGCTTGAGTGACGTCAATTTCGTGGAGGGGAAAGTGTAATACGAACACTACCGAATTTTCACCACCCGGAAAAAACTTTCCTCCTCTTCTAACTTCCCCTCTGCCTGCTCCAGCTCATCCGAAGATCCTGTCTCGTTTCCCCTACAATCCTCCATCCCTACCACTTACATTTTCTATACATTTGAACCGAGCCGTCGACCCACAAATACCCTTTTCATCCCTTTCATCCGTTTTGTCCCTTTGCTGTAAATAGGAAAATAAAAGGACATTATGTTTTAACCTTTGAGGTTGTGGCTGTGCTAATATGCTTATTCTACTAAATCTACTTGAAGGGTCACGGGGAAAAACGATTAGAGTCCACTTTTTGAAAAAAATGAGATAATCGTATTATCTAATAGCTCATTACAGATAGATTCGAAACGTAATTTCCAACTAAGAATTTTGATCACAGTTTCAGTAAAAATAAAGGTGTAGATATCGGGTTTCATGGACGGATGATCAGAGTCCACCTGCGAGTACATGTAAGTTGCAATAAAGATAAGAACCCGTCAGTGGCCCTACCTAGTGATACAATATCAATGTCGAAAGCATCGACAACTGTAATTTGGCGATTGTGAATTCTCTTTTGTTAGAGCTCCTTCGACTTCAACGAACAGTGTTAATAGTCATTTGCGTTAAAATATCAAAGAATATTTTCCAATGATCGTTGAAATACTGAAGTTACTTTTATGTTTGAGGAAAAAACTTCCTTTTTAGATATTAAACATATTAATTATGTAGGTAACCTAAATTTAAATTCCCCTTTCTCCCCTTTTTATTATTTTTTCGCTCAAATGAGAACTGAATTAATAGCACCCAATAAAAAAAGTCAACTATTTTTGGTTGAAAGGTAATTCTTTTGAATTTAAAAGTCTACTACTATATATTATTTTTATGATATATGTATTATTTTTTGAAAATTGAACTATTTTCTTCAAAATATATCTTATTTTGGTTTATAATTCATTTTTTTTATTCAATTCTTTTTATTTAAAGGGTCCAATATTATATTATTGGTTCAAAATTCATCTCTTTTGAGTAAAAATTTTATTCTACCTTTCTGGTTAAAAATTTTATTATTCTGTTGAAAATTCAACTATTTTCTTAAAAGATATATTTTTCGTTTAAAAGTGCATTATTTTTATTTGTAAAGTCCACTTTTATATTTTGGGTCCAAAATTGTAAATTCATCTTTCTTGGTTAAAAATTAACTCTTTTGTTGAAAAATAATCTTTTTGGGTTTAAAAATTAAATATTTTCTAGAGTATTCTACTTTTTAGCTAGAAAACTCAAATCTTCTGTTGAAAGTTCTTTTTTCTTTGGCAGAAAATTCACTTTCTGTAGCTTTGTTGAAAATTCCACTATTTTGTTGAAAATGTAATACATTTCGACGCGAAATCTTAGGAATATGGTACCGAAATTAATGTTATTTAAAATAATTTATTCTTCTGTTATTCCCATATTTTCTTGAAAAATCACCCTATTTTCCCTTTTTTTAAAGCATTTTCAGCTGTGAAGCTTGTAATAAGTTTCACAATAATTTACATTTCACATTGGAGTGCTGACAATTAGAAAACGCTTGATTAACAAAATCACCTCTGAAAATGAAAAAAGTATAAAATGTAGTTGCGTCTAATTGTAAAAAATAAACAGAATAGAACCTTCCAAAACCTGACAATAACTAAAAAAACAAATTTTTAGACAATATTTTTAAAGTCGTCTCAGGAATTTTATTTTAAAAATTTTAAGGGTATTTTTCTATCACTGTCATATATTGCAACTTTTGGAAGATTATTTTTAATCATTCAGGACCAAAAATACCTAAGGTGTATGATAATAGCACATTATAGACTTTCTAACACCTAAAAAAGGGTATTTTTGACTCTTAAGGGCAGTATTCTGAAGAAAATTAGGTTAAAATTATTTTCAGTAATGCCTAATATAATTTTATTGTCATATTTATTGCTTTTACGTAAGTCATTTTTCATTTTTACAACAACAAAATAATTCACACTACTAAGCGCATGGAGAATAGACATAAGGAGCCCAAAGTCCTGTACATTGACTTCACCAAAAACGAGCATTTTTCTGTCGGATGTACAATAACGCATCGAAATGCTAGATCTTCTCGAGCGCGGCGCTAGTGTGGTACGGGTAACGATGGCCGCCGTCATGGTCCGTGTAAATATAACCTGTGATATAACCCTAATCAAAAATACAAAATTCCTAAATGACTAAAACAATTTTTTAAGACATTTAAAGGATATTGAAATGTAAAAACTGTTATATTCACGTGGAAGTCCGATATCAGTTCTGTCATGCGTATGCGTACAAGATTGAAAACTGATCAGTTATATCCTTATTGTTTTCCACGTTTGTGCAATAAATCTGAAGTACCTACCACGTCCATTGCAGGATCACTTCCATTACATAGAATCACCGATATTTCGAGATAAGTAAAATAAAATTTCTCCGTTTTAATATTAATTTACACATTTCTATTAAAATCACATTGGTAAATAATGTAAGATGTCAACATATACGGCGGCCATTTTTCTCCGTGCAACACTAGCGCCATAACTCGGGCAGTATTGTAACCCTTTTTATACGACAAAAATTTGCTTATTTTCGGTTACATTACTTTGGTCTCCTTATGTCTATTCTCCATGACTAAGCGTTTAAGGCTAATGTAGGAAGTAATGTAACCTAGAAAACTCACCTGAAAAAATCAATTCCAAATGCGAGCGCAACGAATGATTATCGGGGGGCAATCTTTTTTCCTCTTGGAAGCTCAAATCCATATTCGAGGCGGAAAGTCCCTGCGGATCGTCAGCACTTGCGATAAATAGGTTAAATTCCTTAAATATTGCATCTCCAAAGCAGCAGAAGAAAAATAAACAGAACTGGCGCGATATTCAAAATAAAAGAATTATTCCAACAGATATAGAAGTTTATTTCGGAATTTTTTGAGGCATTATTTTACTTCTAATGTATTTTTCCTTCTTTTAGTGCTTTTATAAAAATTAATTTTTTCATAAGATACATTTGTCATGGTTTTTAATAATTTATGACAACTTTATCAAAATTATCACTTTTTTGTCTGTTGGAATAATTTTTCTATTTTGAATATCGCGTCAGTTGTTTATTTTTTTTCTGCTGCTTTGGAAATGCAATATTTAAGAAATTTAACATATTTTTCGGAATTCGCAAGTGTTGACAATCCGCAGGGACTTTCCGCCTCAAATATGGATTAGAGCTTCCAAGAGGAAAAAGAATGTCCCCCCGATAATCATTTGTTGCGCTAACATTTGGAATTGATTTTTTCAGGTGAGTTTTCTAGGTTACATTACCCCCTACATGAGCTTTAAAAGCCTTGGATAACGGATTAACATTTTTTTGATTTATATCAAATTACAAAATTATTTTTACACTAAGTGAAGGAAAATAGGGAGGGAGGGTGAAACCCGAGGTGAAACCACAGCCAAAAAAATATTCTGTTTTTTTTGGTCCACCCTAGTGCACGTTCATTTTCGAAAATTGCGGAAATTTTGAAAATTTATGATAAATTTATAAATGCCCAAAAATGTTTAAAATTTTGTAAATTTATTTAAATTACAAAATTTTCTTTTTAAATTCAGTTCTGGAAATTAAAAAAAAAATTAATTCACCTATGACGTAACTTTCACGCCATAGGAAGTGAAAAATACTTTTCACTCCCTAGGGACTGAGAATTAGAACTTTAGCCCATTGAAAAGGGCTGAATTCGTGCGTGTGGTATGATAAATCTTTTTGAATCCTAGAAATTTTTATCCAATATCCTTCTTTATAATACATTACATATTCTTGTATGAAAGTTGCATATTGGAATCAGTGTGCAAAAAATTGATAGCCTCGTAACATCAATATTTATCAGTAACAAACTGATCTGGTCCATCACCTTTAAAATGAATAAATAAATAAATGGTGGTATTATATAAAATATAAATTATTTTTAGTACTTTTATGGAAAAAGTACTTGATTATAAAAGAAGCTGTATATAAGTTTGACAACTCCATGTCTTCAACGCTTAAATTTCCTAATTAACGTTGTTTTTACCTAAAAATTTGTCGACCTAATGGAACTTAAAATAATTAATAGTTGGAAAACTCCAAATTTAACAGTTTTCAAAAGGAAAAGCACACTATTTTTCAAGCCTTTGAAGTAGAAATACAATGAAATCTCTAATTTGCGTCTTTGAAAGTATTTCAAAAATTAAGTTGGCAAATAAAAATAATTTTTAAAAGTTTTGCTAAATCAAATAAAAAACGAGAGCGGAATTTAAACAGCGAATTATTTCACGGAATACCTACTTCTCAAAAGAAGAATTCTTCTTTTTGAAATCAATTATAACTTTTTATGAGTTCAGCCAAACGAAAACGAAACTTAAGTTCATCATAAAAATCATAAAATAAATTTTATGCCAATTATCATTCGTTACTTGGACAAAGTTTAATTTCTTTACAATATAAAAGCTGTAGAATTTAGAGTTTGAAATCTTTTTAAATTCAATTATTTATAAACTCTATTAGTAAAACACGTGGAACAACTTTTGCAATTTAAAAGTTCAAAGCTTATAATGTAAAATATATAGATATAGAAGTGTTATTAAATTCGATTGAGCTTTTAAATTCCAAGATGCTGTACTTTGATAGCTTGGAATTTTACGACTTTTGTGTTGAAAGCCATTCGGAGATTACATTTTTTATAGTTAAGCGCTTTCAAATTTACATCCCTTTTGCATTATATTTCAAGACCTTATTATTTTCAAATATGAATATTTACGTTCTGAGTTCAATTGCCAGCATTTCCACTTTAAGTGTTTTTTGTATTTTTATTCTCATAAAAAAAAACATCAAACACTTTTTTAATATATATGTCACGTTGGTAAAGGTTCCTTCTGACGTCACCGCTTTTAGTAAACGAATAAATCAACACTCCTATCATTTTTGAAAGAATTTGAAAAATACTGGAGGCTTGCTCGGAATAGCTGTAAAATAATTTGAGTAACCGCGAGTCAGTACTTTAATCATTTTTCAGCGAGATTAGTCACGCAAGAACATGAAATGTTTCGCATTTCATGTTGAATTCAATTATTTTAGTGCGCGTTATTTCCCTTCTCCGCACATCTTTTTTTTGTTAATTTTAAATATGTATTATCTATTAATTATTTTTGTCAAAATTAACCAGAATCAAGTATATATTTAAAATAATTAACTTATAGAAAAACATGCAAATTAAATTGATCCAGACATTTACTTGAAGGATTTATGTGAAACGTAAACAAACGAGCAATGAACAAAAATTAATTTAGTAAAAAGGATATTTTTTAGCCACAATTTTTTGCTGCGTTTTGTGAGCATAATTTATGTAAAAATTGCAAGTATGAAGTATTCTGAAATTTAAATTAAAAACATTTCAAAATGTGAATGTGCCAGTTTGAATAAATTATATAAATAAGTTCGTGATTCGTTCAAGTAACCATAGTTACCTGTATAGTTTTGGGATAGAGAAATCTGTAATTTTGATTTCCCATATAAACCTTAAGGATATGTAACACTTATATGATCGTACCTTGCCGACATCTTTTTGAGCAACTTCTGTCCACACGAAATGAGATATCGAGGTGAAGGGTTGGGGAATTAAATAAAAATCATAAAGAAACGTTCATGTATTTGTTAATTGTTATAATTTTTTTTAATCCAAACTTTTTCATTATTCTCAAAATGTAAGAGTACATAAATTGTTTATTATTGCCTTTTAAAAATTTTCCGAATATCTGAATTACTATTGAAGATTGATTCTTAATATAGTTCATTCATTTAAAAATATTGTATACAATTATCACGGGGGGTTGAACCAACTTTAATTGAAAGGTACTTGCATATGCGATTTTTAGTTTGATTATAGTTCCCTGGTATCCCATGAAAGTTTTCAGACCAAATTTAAATTATCGCCTGAGCCCTTCTTGCAAAAAATTCCTTTTTGTTTTTTAAAAATTATGAGATGTAGAATTTTCATAAAAGTTGATGAAAAAAGTTGCTTTAAAGTTTCTTTTATTTATTGAATTTTATAGATTCATACATTCCAAAGGTATGAAAGGGAACATCATTTAAAATTTTCTTTCAAAAATCAATCTTTTCAAACACCTTCTACTTTTTTATTTTTTCTAATGCATCACTTAAAATAACTTAAATCGGGAAATTCAGTGCTGGCAACTAATAAGTGCAGCTAAAACACAACTAAAAATTTCAATAAATAAAACAATTTTGTATTAAATGTAGAAAATATTTAATCACACTTGTTTACAGACAGCTTGTATAACAATTAAGTACTGAGCGTTACTGAGTAATCTAGATGAACTTTATGTTATTGCTCCTTCAGAGAATATTTTAATATTTTTCAATTTTATTAACAGAACAGTTTTATTTCTCAACAAATTTAGTTATATTTTAAATTTGCTTATCCGAAAAAGAATGTACAAAGCTATCAAATTCAATAAAAAAAAATCTGCCCGCTTCGCGGGCACATTCTCATCGCTCGCTTCGCGCGCGGCTCGCTTCGCTCGCAAGTTTGAGCGCGCCTAGGGCGCGCAACTGTTGGATCTCGCGCTTCGCGCTCGATCATATATTTATCTCGCGCTTCGCGCTCGATTATGTATTCACCTCGCGCTACGCGCTCGGGCATATCTACATCGCGCTTTACGCTCGGTTGCTCTAGATTTTTCAACTTCGTGTTCGACTTCGATGAAAAGAAAAAGTTTGTTTGCAAATATTATAAAATTATCAAAACCTCTACATATTAAGTGATTGTTAAATTTGTTTTTATTTTAGACTGGAAAGGAACTTCATTTACTCAAGTTTCTATCGACCTTAAGGAACACATTCTCATCCAGACACTCGCGCTTCGCACACGATATTTGATTTGAAAATCATTTGAACCTTGCGTTCCACGCTCGGTTCTATGCACCGTATGATAGAAACAAAAATGTTTGAACGCACTTACGACGTGCGATTTGGTAAATACACTGAGCGTGCACTTTGTGCTTCGTGTTATATGTTCTTCATATACAGATTACTAAATTTGTATTTGATTTCAAATGAAAAATAATGATATAATTTAGGCGACAAATTTTATTCATTAAAATTTTATTTTAGCTTGTGCCGTTTTTCAAATAAGTTAATTTTTTCATTTTGAATATATTCTTACAACAAAAATTGATTACAAGTTTGTAAATCTTTTTTGAATGCACAATTTTTGTTCATTTATCTGTTTTCGTACCTTGCATTGTTTTTTCAAAAATTTGATTTTTTTTATTGTCAATGTTATTTTCACGAATAAAACAAAAACTACGCATCCTATCGAAATATGATTTACAACAAATTTGTACCTCTTCCTTGGATGAACAAATGTTGTTCTTGTCATTTTTTTCGTAGCTCGTGTTATTCGTCTAAAAATTTGATTTTTCTATTTTCAATGCTGTTTTTACGAATAAAACAAAAACTACGCGTTATATCAAAAAGTGAATGATAAGAAATTTGTAGATCTTTTTTGGGTGCACAATTTTGGTGAAATGATCTTTTCTCTTATCTTGCATAGTTTCACAGCAAAATGGAATTTTTGATTTTTACATTCTCATTCTAATGAGAAGGTATTGGTTTTATGTAAAATTTGACATAGTCGGTTTTCCTCAAATCTCCACGTTTTGAGACCCCCTGAGCTAGAAAAAACGATTTTTACGAAGGTGTCTGTCTGTCTGTAGTCTGTAGTCTGTAGTCTGTAGTCTGTAGTCTGTCTGTCTGTCTGTCTATCTGTCTGTCTGTCTGTCTGTCTGTAGCCACGATAACTTTCGAAAAAATGATCAGATTTGATTGAGCTTTGGTACACTTTTTTATGGCCGAAAAATAGAGAACGAGTTCGTTAACCAGCTATTTTGGATGAAAATCCAAAAAGCGAGCACATTTTGAAAATTTTTGAGACCACTTTTTTGGAAGATTTGAAAATTCTATGTACGGTTATTAGTAGTACGCAAAATGACGAACAAAATATTCTGATGACTTTTCGTGATAAAAAAAAAATACTGGAGTTATAGCATTTTCAAAATTCCAAAAAACAAACGAAAATGAACATTTTAAGCCGAAAAACGCACGATATGAAAAAAAGTCAAGAGGAGAAAAACGTTGATTCCTGAACACCCTATAATATTTTGATAACAACTTTTTGAATTTTTTGAAAAATAAAAAATTCTAATTTTGATCGCACAAAAAATGAATGAAAAATCAAAAAAGTCATTTTGTTGTAAAACTATGCAAGATACCGGAAAAGGTGATCTCACCAAAATTGTGCACCTAAAAAAGATCTACAAATTTCTTATCATTCACTTTTTGATGTAACGCGTAGTTTTTGTTTTATTCGTAAAAAACAGCATTGGAAATAGAAAAATCAAATTTTCAGACGAATATTACCAGCTACGAAAAAATGACTGAAACAAAATTTGTTCATCCAAGGAAGAGGTTCAAATTTATTTCGACTTATGTTTCGATAGGATGCGTGGTTTTTGTTTTATTCGTGAAAATAACATTGACAGTAAAAAAAATCAAATTTTTGAAAAAACAATGCAAGGTACGAAAACATATAAATGAACAAAAATTGTGCATTCAAAAAAGACTTACACACCCGTAATCAATTTTTGTGGTAAGAATATATTCAAAATGAAAAAATTAACTTTTTTGATAAATAGCACAAGCTAAAATAAAATGTTAACTAATAAAATTTGTCGCCTGAATTATATCATTACTTTTCATTTGAAATCAAATACAAATTTAGTAATTTCTATATGAAGAACATATAACACGAAGCACAAAGTGCGCGCTCAGTGTATTTACCAAATCGCACGCCGTAAGTGCGCTCAAACTTTTTTGTTTCTATCATACGGTTCAAATGATTTTCAAATCAAATATCGAGCGCGAAGCGCGAGTGTCTGGATGAGAATGTGTTCCTTAAGGTCGATAGAACCTTGAGTAAATAAAGTTCCTTTTCAGTCTAAAATAAAAATAAATTTAACAATCACTTAATATGTAGAGGTTTTGATAATTTTATAATATTTGCAAACAAACTTTTTCTTTTCATCGAAGTCGAACACGAAGTTCAAAAATCTAGAGGAACCGGGCGTAAAGCGCGATGTAGATACGCCCGAGCGCGTAGCGCGAGGTGAATACATAATCGAGCGCGAAGCGCGAGATAAATATATGATCGAGCGCGAAGCGCGAGATCCAACAGTCGCGAATGCGAATGCGACCGAGAATGTGCCCGCGAAGCGGGCAGATTTTTGATTATTTTTTTGTGCGATCAAAATTTGAATTTTTTATTTTTCAAAAAATTCAAAAAGTTGTTATGAAAATATTATAGGGTGTTCAAAAAGCAACGTTTTTCTCCTCTTGACTTTTTTTCATATCGTGCGTTTTTCGGCTTAAAATGTACATTTTCGTTTGTTTTTTGGAATTTTGAAAATGCTATAACTCCAGTAATTTTTATTTTATCACGAAAAGTCATAAGAATATTTTGTTCGTCATTTTGCGTACTACTAATAACCATACATAGAATTTTTAAATCTTAAAAAAAGTGGTCTCAAACATTTTCAAAATGTGCTCACTTTTTGAATTTTCATCCAAAATAGCTGGTTAACGAACTCGTTCTCTATTTTTCGGCCATAAAAAAGTGTGCCAAAGCTCAATCAAAACTGATCATTTTTTCGAAAGTTATCGTGGCTACAGACAGACAGACAGACTACAGACAGACAGACACCTTGGTAAAAACCGTTTTTTCTGGCTCAGGGGGTCTCAAAACGTGGACATTTGATGAAAACCGACTATGTCAAATTTTACATAAAACCCATACCTTCTCATTAGAATGAGAATGTAATAACAATTTTAAAGCACGTTTTCCCGTCAACTCGTATGAAAATTCTACATTAGAGTGTTTAATAAAAATGAAAATCTTTGAATTTTGCAAACGCTATCATCTAGATTTCTTTCTTTTGGCAATCTTTGCTTTTGCTCGAAAAATACTGTCATAAAGTTTCTTTTGTTTTTAAAAAATTGTTTCGCTAGGACGTTTTAGGTCTGAGAATAACTTTTCATAGTTAAATTTTTTTTAAATACCAATTAAAGGCTGAACAAATTTTTCACCCCTAGAATAATTCATTATTGACTGAGTAATAAGACTTAAGTTTTATGAAACAGAACAAAAAATCTCAAAGAGATTATTTTCCTATAGATTACGAAATTTGTAATTTCAGTACAATTAACAGTCTGAAATGGCCCATAACCATTTTTTTAATGTGCGCAATATTTCTTCTACAATATACAGTGAATATTTTTCATAATGAATAAATTAAAAATATTTTAACGCTATAATTCAGCTGAAAACTATGTAAGCTAGTTAATCAATGTTGATTTTGGTGCAATTCTGCGTTTTTATAAATTTCGGTAAGTTTTCCATACCGATTTCATTACATTTTTAATGTGTCTTGGGCAATAGGGTACAATTATATACATTACATGTAAAAATAATGATAGAATTGAAATAATACGAACAAGGAAAGCTTAAAAAGCCTCTTTTTCTTGTATTATTTAAATTCTATTGCCATTTTTACATTTAATATAATTTTACCATGTTGCACAAGGCACAGCTCCTCTTATTGATATCAAACCGTATTTTCACTAATTAAAAATGTAATAAGATCAGCAATCAAAACTTTGCGAAACTTATAAAAACACAGAATTGTACGAAAATTAACATTAATTAACTAGCTTATATCCTTTTCTGGTAAATTATAGCTAAAAATACATTTAAAAGTACTATAGACATCTTTAAGGGAGTGTCTACACGTGCCGAAAAATGCCGGCTATTCGTACCGAAATTTCGATACAAATAGCTCTTTCTCAAGCTACTCTTACTCGTACCGAAAAAATGTGACTATTTGAACCGAAATTCCGATACACGTAGCCACGTCCATACTTTAAACTATAAAAAATATTTACTTCAAAATTTGAAATTTTTTTCTTTCATCCTGTAAAAATATTTTAAATTTATTTATTATATTATGGAGAATGTTCAGTTTATATTGTAGAAGAAATTCGGTGCATATTATTCCAGGAAAGAAAATGTTCAGGGTACATTTCAGATCATTAATTGTAATGAAATTACAAATTTTCGTATTCCAAACCCGATAATAACTTCAATAATTTTTTTCACAAAATGTAGGGGTTATTCCTCAATAAATTACAAATACTTTTTAGGCAGTACATATTTTTTAGCCGTAACTTTGTAAGCTTAAAAAATTGAAAGCTAAGAAAATTCATTTGCAGACCTAAAACTTCTAAACGGAACCATTAAACCATTTGTTTTAATAAAAAGGGTAGTGTTTGCAAAATTCAAAAATTGAAATATTTATTGGGCTCAGGCGCTGATTTTAAATTTTGTCGGAAAACTTTAATGGGATGCCAGGGAAACATAATCAAGCCAAAAATCCGATATGGAAGCACCTTTCAATTAATGTTGGTTCAGCCCCGCCGTGTTGTTAGATTAAATATTGTTTTAATTGTTAAATTTAATCAGAAGTTCAGAAATGAAAATGTATTATGTGAAAGAGACAAGTAGCAAATACCGTTTCCAATCAGACCCTCAGTGGTTGAAATCGTCTCTCACAATCAGTAGTAAAGGCATGTGTGCTCGGCTGACGGTTTCCCAGCTAGTGGAAAAGGTCAACGCGTCGCGTATACCTACAAGCTAGAACGGGTTGTGGGTACAATAACGGGTCGCAACAGACGAGGGGTCAGCCGACCTTAGGAATGTACGAGCTAAGTGTTACTTTACTACCGTAAAACCGCTTATCTGGATCAATCAACTAAATGTACATATAGCGATATTTACAGACTTCGAGTCAATCACTTGACGAATGACGTTCGACATTTTACCTTTTATGAGGCAGGACATAATGTATCGTTTGTTTGGGGATATTTTATCCAATGTAAACAGTCCCAATAATCGTGAACCTTGGTTATAATTTGAATATACTGTTAATAGTATATTGTGCTACAAGTTGAAAAAGCGAGAGATTTAAAACGAGTGTGAAGTTAGCTACCCGAGCGGAGCGAGGGTGGCTATCACACGAGTTTTAAATCGTCGCTTTTTCAATGTGTGGGACACGATACTTTTTCTATAATTTGTTAAAAAGTGCTAGTTTTTGTTTACCTGTTTTTTGTGTAAAAAGAAGGCGATTTTTTGTCGATTGACGCAACAATGACAATGGCAATTATCAAAACCATGGCAATAATATGGCAGTAATAATAAGCTGGTTCTCACAATTGAATAGTTGGCCCATAAAGTTGAGGGCTTCAAAACTTCCGATTTTTCGTGAAAAAAACCAAGCACAGTATTTTCGGAGAAACTGACGGTGTTTTTTTGCTTTTGCCAAGTGACAAAAGTACATACAAAATACACAACTCGAGACTTTTCAGGAAATTGCTTTTAGGTTAGGGACGACAGTCGGAAAATAGAATGAAGTTGGCTGCGCACGACGCACGAGTCCACCCGAGGCAGCACGAACCCACCCGAAATAACATTTACTTTTTCCACTGTGCCTCACTTTTATCACTGTCCATTTACTTTTTCCACTGCATCTGTCCACTTTTGTCACTGTTGCCCGGAAAGGTCGGCACTGCGCATGCGCCACGTCATCGAGCAAAAATCGGTAACTTTTTACACCAAAAACAGGTGGAAAAACTGGCACTTTTTCGCGAATTATAGAAAAAAAATATTTTAAAAGTAACATTTAATGATAACCCATTTATTTTTAGCATTTTATAGTAGCAAGTGGAATGTAAGTGCATTTAGATTAAATAAAAAGCAAGAAAATTGGTGTTATGATTACTGGGACGTTTACCTTAATCCTTTGATATTGATATAACATTTTTTTACTATTCTGTATTAAGTCTGGTGTAGCACAGAAAGACGAATAACTCACATTTGTCCGATTTTCAGGAAAGACGAAAAACTTTCTACAAAATCTAATTTTGAGTTTTATTGAAAAATGAGAATTTGATTTCTAGGTTATTAGTTGCTGATTGAAGGCGAAAAAAGTTTGACTAAAAAATGTCAAGCAGTTCCGAAAAAGGGAACGAGATCGCTTTTATTTTGAGGCTGAATCGCGCATTTTTACAACTTCGGACGGTAATTAAAAATTGATTTCTCAGTTTAATTAAAAACTGGAATTTTGTTTCGAGATTATTAGTTGCTGAATAGAGGATAAAAAAGTTTGATGCGTAGGGTGCAAACCTAATATTCTATAGACATTGTGCTTGAAGATGAGTTTTTTGACAAAAAGTTTCCTTCGCCTATCTTGAGCGATAACAAGTTTTTGATGTGCATGTGTTCTCCCGGGTGGTAAGGAGCAGTGAACGAGCGCGCAGCAAAAACCAGTTACTGCTCAAAATAGACGACGGAAATTTTTTTCTCGATATTATCATCTTGAAAGACAAGCTTTAACTTTTACCCCTACGTTTTATTTTTAAATTGGCCGAAAACGCGTTTGTCCTCAATTGTCTCAAAATCTTAACGTGATAGAAATATTTCGCTTTCAAATTCTGCTAAAAAATTTACATAAAGTCTATGTGTTTCACTGCTTTTTTATGAACCAAATTGGTGACTTAGTATAAATAAATAAGTATATGGTATAGAATTTATATTCATACTACATAACAAATTGGGTGAAGTAAGAAATTGTCCTATACATGGATTTTGTTTAATTGTTTAAATAAAAATAGTGTAAACAAGTTAAAAATCAATTTTTTCACCATAATGTGCGGTGAAATTTCAGAGAATTTTTAAGCCAATAAAACTTGTTTTTTAAAAAAAGTGACATTTGCATGGTTATGCCGTAACAACCTTCACTTGTTTTGAGATATTTTTGGTTTTAAAATTGACATTTTCAAAATTCATACTTTATAATCATTTTTTACGCAAAATTACATTGCCACAAATCGAGGGAGCAACTCACATCTCAGAAATATATTTTTTTATTCCTATATTTTCCCCAGTCCTTCAAATTTAAAATAAAAGATTTGTAAATACAACCAATTTCAAATGGAAAGGTTACTTACTAAAAAGGAAGGGTGTCGAAGTATCAAGCACCGATTTCAATGAAACTTTGCTATGTTGTAGAGGGAAGAAAAATACGAAAAACGTATATTTAATTTTCGGTCGATAAACATTTTAAAGGGGCGAAAAGCACCTCTAAAGTTCACCCCCAAAAACAGGTTTTTCACGATATCTCTGTTTCTATGCAATATTTTCTTTGAACCAATTAGAGATTGTTCATTATGGAACCGAAATATTATGCACAGCATTTTAATTCCTAAAACAATGTTTAACTAGATATCTTCAAAATTTGAATTATTATCAGTTTTAGAATTTGCCAAATTAAACATTGCAAACTGAGTGCCTTCCAAATGAAATAATTCTGAATTTGAAGAGCTTAAAATTGTGTTTCATTAAATTTATTATCAATTTATCAACTCTAAATCAATACACACGCGAGCTCTAGCGCACGTATAATGATGCTAGTTAGTTAATTAATTAGGTACAATCTAAGCGAACAAAAAATATTCTAAATTGAAAAAAGCTATGATTTTTCCTTCTAACTTTGTTCTTCGCTTATAGATTTTATTTTTAATACATCATTTAATAGTTAATATTTAAAAATTAAATATTCAAAAAGTTAAATCTTTCTTGTAACTTTTACTTTATATTGCTTATTTCTGTATTTAGGTATAAGTGAAATGAGTAAATCTTCTTTTATACTTTTATTTTATATATGACTCTAGTTTCACTTTATTTTACGACTCTTTGAAATAAAGAAAAGATTTATCTGATTTGTTGAATTTGTCAGATATAGAGGATAAAAGATATAAGCCGGATGTGTGAGATTTTCGGACGAAACTGAAGGTCAAGCGTGGGACGTTATTGTTGGACAACCCTTCAAGACGTCAACTTTCACGTTCTAGCGATTTTTCTCTTTAGTAAATTTTCTCTTTCTCACCTGCTCATATCGAAATAATGAAACTCTAATTTAAAAACAGACAAATGCTCTCAGTTTTCTACAAACTAAAACTCGTATCCACTACAGCTTATTAATTATCCAGAGTATATTCGAGACCATTGAAAGGCTAAGAATAAACCAAATCTGCAGTCCTCTATTAAATTTATTTAATTTTCTTGAAGAAATACATTATTGAAAATACCCGTGGAACTGCTAAAAGTATTTGATTAAAAAAATTAAATAACCACTGAATTTACAAAGGCATACGCATTAGAGTCTAAAGCATACGCCTTAGCCCTCGTGACCCTCACGCGTCTAAAGTTTAGATGCACTCCGTCGGCTTGCGAGTTCAATTCCCGCCTCGCACTCTGAAAGAGCCACGGCGTGGCGCAGCGGTGTGTTGTTCACCTCCGGAAAGTCGTGGGCAGGTACCCAGAGAATCTAGAGAAAAAGGTTCTCTAAGTACTTAAAGCCAGTGTTCTTGGTGGTTCGGAACCCGCCTTAAACTAAAGGTCCCCCGCCCCTCCCACCACCAGTGAAGAGTGTGAGGGTGCGTAAAGGAATGGGGTAGAAGTACAAGGAAAATGTTAACCTCAGAGGATACATTACAAACTTCCATTCCGTTTAAAAAGCTTTCAAGGGAAATTTTTCGCCTTCAGACGAAATTAGAAAAATTAATTATTTGCATTGGAATTGATGAAGCTTGCATATTTCAAGGCAATTGGAATATTGTACAACCATTTTAATTAATTTTTTTTCTCGAAAGCTCAACATTGATTCTAATATTATTGTAGGAAAAAATGTTCATTTAAAAAAATTGACAAATGTAGTTTTCACTTATGCTTTTGTGCAAATTCAAAATTGTATTTTTAATCGAGAAGGAATGTGAGCATATGAAAATGCAGTCTAATCAGTCTAAACGTTAGTCTAAGCTGTAAACGACACTGGAGCGCCTCATAAATTAAAGACAAGACCTAGAAGCCATCGGCTAAAGATATGGACATCGACCGCCAGTAAAGGTTACGAATATACCATCTGTCGTCAGGTTAATGACGTCATTCTTCTTTATACGAATATTATAAATCCTACGTAATACTCTTAATCGATATAATTGACGTTGCCAATGTATAACTTCCTGAAATTGAACTCACTCTGCACTTTGTCTCGCACATGTCATCGACAGTTAGCATACATACATATATTATTACCGTCAACCGGGGTGACTATGGATGAAAGTTCGCGGATTTTTTAGGCCGTTATTTTGCCAAAAATCAGAAAATGTATTCAATTTTTTTTGTACAATATATAACTGTCCTTAAGGGCTGTCCATAAACTACGTTACCAATTTTGGGTTATTTTTACCCCCCCCCCCCTCCAGTGGGTGGACGGTAATTCCCCCCCCCCCCCCAAGTAACGTAGCCCAAAATTATCTCAAAACAGGGGAAATAGGGCAATTTTGCTCGAAAATAGAGGAATAATCGGGGAATAGATTCTTTAAAATACAATGATTGTAGATAGCATATTGAATTTAATATAAAACGCTTTAAATTTCTAAGATTTTAAATCGAAATATATTGCATTTTCAACACAATAGTTGAATTTTTAACCAAACTGTTGTATCAAGAACCAAATAGTTGTACTTTAAAAAAAAACGAATTTCCAACAAAAAAGTTCATTTTTAACCAAGAAAAATGAATTTTCAAGCAAGAAAAATGACTTTTCTACCATAATAGATTAACTTCCATCCAAAAGGACGAACTTTTAATAAAATTCAACCAAAATCAGTTGAATTCCCAAGCCAAAAAAAACGAATTTTTTAGCAGAAAGTTCAATTTTCAACCCAAAAATTGTTGAATTTTGAAGCCAACAAGACGAATTATATAATAAAATAATTGTCTGGTATTTGAGGGATCACGCCATCTGGTCGTCAACATCTGATTCAAGGATAGCTGATTCTCTTTATGTAGCCCAGTGTCCGCTTTGAGCGGTGCCACAAGAGTGAATGACTCGTCTGTCTTGGTGCGCTGTCTTATATAGAACTTCTGCTCTTATGCTGTATCTGAAATAGGAGCGAAAAAGAGCACAATTAAACAATCTGCAAAATCTAAGGAATAATATCTGCCTTCTGGTAGTCAAAGAATGCTTCAATGAGAGCTGATTCTCTTTATGATGCTCACTGTCCGCTCTGAGCGGTTCCATAAGAGTGAATGGCTCGTTTGGCTTAGGGCGCAGTCTTTATAGTCCTCCCTCTAGCGCTGTCTATATTACAGAAGCGAACAAGCAACTCTTTTCCACACCACCCGTGAGGTGGAGTTTTGGGCGCGTTTTCTTTTTTTGTTCAGTGAAATCCGCAGTAGGCCTAGTCCACTGTGAGGTAAGGAAAAACAAGGTTTACATCACATTTTAGTCGTATTTATTAGATATATTTTCACTTCTACAAGGTGAATTAGACTGGCGAATGGACATTGAAAATTTTCAAGCTTAATAAAAATCTACCAAGTCTGAAAACCTCTCAAAGTCTGCAGCGAATGATTTCTGTCTAGTCGAACCAGCAGCTTTAAGTCGATTGTCTTGCTGCAGCTGGAGGTGTGCTCTTGGCGGTGCCACACAGTGCCACAGGAGTGAATGACTCTTCTAGTTCGGGATGCTGCCTTTTATAGCCCCTGTCTGGCCCTTTTTCTGAAACAGAAGCCGAAACAAATGTACAATTGACCAATAAAATTGACCAATAAAAAAAAATTTGGATAAAAAATTGCATGAAATTTTTTTTTGATTTTTGAAACAAAATCTGTTGGATAAAATGTTTAAAGAAAAATTTTTCGAAAAATATGTATGAAAAAAATTGTTGAAAAAAAAATATTTGAAAAAAAAACAATTTTTTGGAAAAAATGTTAAAAGAAAAAATTTTTGACACAAATTTTTTTGGTGAAAAATGTTTGAAAAAGTTTGAGGGTACATATTTCTTCATTAGAAATCTTTCAAATTAAAAACTTCAATTTTATACCTACAAAACTGAAAAAAAAATTTAATTTGTAACACAATACTATAATATTGTTAATACATATTTCACTATGCAGCTGGAGGTGTGCTCTTATCGGTGCCACAGGAGTGAATGACTCGTCTTGTTTGGGGTCCTGCCTTTTATAGCCCCTGCTCTGACCCTTTTTCTGAAACAGAAGCTGAAAGAAATTTACAACTAGACAATCAAATATTATTTTTCGAAAAAAAATGTTTGGAAACAAAATTTTTTCGATATTTGAAAAAGAAATTTATCAGCAATTTATCAGCGATGGAATGCAAAGAGTTCTATGAAGCTGCATGCTGGGTCTGATCAGATGACAGAAAAGTCAGTTGCCCAGTAGGGTGACCAGAAAAAAACACTTGGTTTTCTTAGGAGTGAAGGGCAAATAACAATAGTTTATGCGATTGTAGAAGCCAGATTTTTTTTTTAATTTTGAACAATATTTAGAGGTGGCCCATCGTCTTTGAAGTTATTATGTAATTAACATGGGCAAACTCAACTTTTTTTTCATTTAAGATTTTAACCACGAAGTTATCCACTTTTTAATTTGAACTTTTAATATGTTGTTCTTGAGGTTCTCAGAATCCACATAAAAACATTTTTTCAATGAAAAATTAATAAAAAACATTAGTTACGGTTGCTTGAAAAGTGCCATTTTCTCTGTTTTCTACTGTTTTCAAAGCCTAATAACGGCCCTAATAATATATATCTTATACTGAAATTTTAACAATATTTTCCTCGAAGGTTGAAGATCATATTTTCTAAAAAAGCAGATTAGGAAAAATATAAATAAGCCTGCAATAATGAAAACAAATCTGAGTAAATTTTTGAAATTTGACAGGTCTACGACTTAAGCTGTTTAATTTTCGGGGCGGAGCGCTCATCAGCTCGGCCATAAAAGTCGATCCCAGTGGGTCCTGACACAATAAACTCATAAAGCAGACCCTTTTTCGGCAATCGTTCTTTAGCCATATTTCCCTTTTTGAGAAAAGTGTTTAATAATAATTCAGGGGACGCTAACTAATCCTGTTATAAAGTCACATCGATTAAAAGAGCTGAGGTTGCACCTTTACGATCGACTCTTCACTTACCGAAATTGTGAGCTTTTGCAATGACAACTTTCAAAGACGATGGGCCACCTCTAAATATTGTTTAAAATTTAAAAAAAAAAATCTGGCTTCTACAATCGCATAAACTACCGTTATTTGCCCTTCACTCCTAAGAAAACCAAAAGTGTTTTTTTTCTGGTCACCCTATTGCCCAGCAGAGGCTTGACTTTTGGCAATTTTGGTTTGACAAATTACCATTGGAGATGAAGCAATTTGAAATTAATTGTGGTTTGTGTGATGAATAAGAATGGTGAAGGATGACCTGCTTGTTAGAAGGAAAAAGCATTGGAAAGGACGAAAGTTGAAATTAATTATAGTTTGTGTGATAAATAAGGATTTTGGGTTAAGGTTTAGGGTTACGGTTATTTCACCTAGTCTCACCTCTCGTTCTCGTCGGCTTGGTTGGTCATTCTCTTGTTCTCTCACCCGGTTGATGGTCATTCTTCCTCTCGTTCTCGCCTGCCTCGTTGGTCATTCTCTCGTTTTCTCACCCGATTGATGGTCATCATTCCTCTCGTTCTCATCTGCCTGATCGTGCATATCCATCATAAATTAAAAAATTAATATTGATACAAATCGACAAAAAAGAATCAGATTTTAGTAGAAGAAAATTCCTTACTATAAATTGAAAATAACTGTCAGCCCGTCCTTCCTCTCGATTGAAGTACTTTCCAATAGCCATTTATCAGCGATGGAATGCACAGAGTTTTATGGAGCTGCATATTGGGTCTGACCAGATGACAGAAAAATCACTTGCCCGGCAGAGGCTGCTTCAACTCGTGTCCATATACGCTTGCCAATTCACCAAGACGAAGCAATTGTAAGATGAGAATTTTCGCTTTTACAAATTATGCGTTCTTGACTTTTGGCAATTTTGGGTTGACAAATTACTATTGGAAATGACGCAATATGAAATTAATTGTAGTTTGTGTGATGAACAAGGAGGGTGCAGGATGACCTGCTTATTAGAAGGAAAAAGCAACTTTTTTCCACACCACCCGCGAGG
This sequence comes from Andricus curvator, assembly GCA_932195095.1. Classification (NCBI taxonomy): domain Eukaryota; kingdom Metazoa; phylum Arthropoda; class Insecta; order Hymenoptera; family Cynipidae; genus Andricus; species Andricus curvator. The sequence goes on along the minus strand of CAKNYM010053339.1, from coordinate 739,418 downwards.
TAGAGTTTTGGGCGCATTTTTTTTCAGTGGTATCCCCAGTAGGCCTAGTCCACTGTGAGGTAAAGAAAAACAAGGTTTACATCACACCTTAGTTGTTAATTTTCAGCCTTAATAAAAACCTACCAAGTCTGAAAATATCTCAAAGTTTGTAATCGTCTATTTCGTGTGACTGTTTTGCAGCGAATAATTTCAGTCTATTCGAGCGAGCAGCTTCGGGTCCATATCATGTCACTTGCGGCAAGTCTCTCTGCGGCATGTCACATCTGTGGCATGTCAAATCTGCGGCATGTCACATCTGCGGCATGTCTCATCTGCGGCATGTCGCAACTGCGGCATCTCTACCTAGCGGCATCTCTCACCAGTGGAAAGGGATTCGACTAATATTATTTCTGTGGCCAGCAACAGGGTTGCCTTCCCGCCCCACGAGACGTTGGAAAAGGGGTAGGGGTTTGACCAACATTATTTCTTTGGCCAAACACAGGGGTGCGGTGAGAGATGTCGCAAAAATGTCAATTTTACTGTGAGAAATGCCGCGCGGGAGAGAAGCCGCTTGATAGAGATGCCGCAGTTGTGACATGCCGCAGATGAGACATGCCGCAGATGAGACATGCCGCAGATGAGACATGCCGCAGATGAGACATGCCGCAGATGCGACATGCCGCATGTGAGATTATATGTCCCCGCAGCTTCAAGTCGCACGGAGAAAAATGGATGGTCAAAGTTAGAGGGTCAAAATTTAGAAAACCAGTGCGTTCTTCTAGATGGTCTAAAGAGCCTTTCAGAATTTTTTCGACATAGTGAGAGAGACTCTCATTTTATGGCCAGTCTGAGTGTTGTAAGAAGGTCAGACCTATTATCAGCGATAATCGAAGTATCCTTTCGGGGTGGTCAATACTATCATCTTGTTTTCACTCATTTCGACCATCCACGGAAGAGCAAATGACCCATCGCGGAGTGCCAACCTGATTAGTCACCCTTGGCGTGTTTATTTAAAATGAATAAATGTGTAAGTCAAATATTCACAAGAAATAATAAATGTAAAGTGCATAGGAATATTAAGAATTATTGTAAATTCATATTTAAGATGAAAAATATATTCTTTTCTTAAAAAATTGAAATCTATCATTTATTTTTAAGGAAAAAATATAATAAATAATTAAAATTTTACTTTACAAGTCCTTCTTGTGAGCAAAGAATTATTTTTAATAACTTTACTCTAATTATATGCTGTTTAAAATTGCTTTTCACATTTAATCATTTCAAATAAGCGCGCCAACCTCAACCAATCCGGTTGTCGACGCGATGGATGCAGTGTGAAAGGATACGTGAGTTGGGAGCACCGTGGTTCAGAGCAATTTCGGAGTAAGTGAATGTCATTGAGCCGTTCAGCTTTAGCGTCACATTGGCTGTTTATTGAACTTAAACATGTTTTTAACAAGTTTAAACTGCTTTTTGATATTTCCAATATGCGTGGAGAGTGAAGTGCATAAGAGAGAACATGATTGAAAGTGAATTAAGTTTATTCTTTGGAATTTTCAACGTCAAATTTGATGCTTCCAAGGGATTTAGGATAAAGGCGTAACTGGACGTTCAGCTATCAATTTGTTGTCACCGTGTCGTTTCAAACTGAAAACGTGCAAAACATTTGAGCATCCATTGATGATGCAGAAAGTAACGAGATGTGGGATATTGGTTTCTAAATTCACTTAAATGTTTGAAATCTTACAATTCAGTGTGACACCGTGCCGTGTCCTTAGCCTTTCGTGCTCCAAAAAATATATTGTCAATGTGCACTGTTTTTGCATATCAAATTATGTCTCATACACCTCACTCTCCACAAAGAATAAAAAATGCTTTCAGAATGCATGTATTTCATATACATTTTCAGGTTTTATAGGTTCCACCTAATTTTATAATTTCCAGTCTCTTATAAGAGAGAGACTGGAATAAGTGGGAAAAGGACAACAAATATAGAAAATGTAGGATAATCAAATCGACCCCCTAACATGGCTAGGTCGAATGTCCGAGGAGATCAAGTCGACCATCTGATATGACCAAATCAACCTTCTATGATAAGCGATTCAACCCTTTATAATGATCAGTTCCACCATCTCTCATGATCGGTTCGACTCTTGAGTCGACTTTCCGAGATGACCAAGTCGAAACTCTGAGATGATCGATTTGAACCTCTTGTTTTAATCTTCTAGAGATAGTCCGCGCTTTAGCCATCTTCAAGGGCTGTCCTATAGTTGACCCTGCAATATAGTCTGTCCGCACATCTAGATGGCCAAAATGACCTTCCATTTTTCTCCGTGCGATTGTCTTTCTGCAGCTGGAGGTGTGTTTTGAGCGGTACGACAATGGTGAATGACTCGTCTGGGCTGGGTTGCTGCCTTCCCCTGCTCTGGACCTCTTTCTGAAACAGAAGTTGAAACTTTTTTGAAGAAAATTTTTGACAAAAAAAAATTCTTGAAAAAAATGTTTGAACAAGTAAAGTAAATAAATTTTTCAACAAAAAAAATTTTTGGAGAAAAAAAATTGTTGGAAAAAATTAATTTTTGAAAAAAATAAATGTTTGAAAAAAATAAATTGTTGGGAAAAATAAATGTTTAAAGAAAAAAATGTTTGTAACAAATTTTTGAAAGCATAAATTTTTGAAGAAAAAAAATTTGTGGAAAAAATCAATTTTTGGAGTTGTGTTTCGAGCGGTACCACAAGAGTGAATAACTCGTCTGGTTTGGGGTGCTGCCTTTTATAGCCCCTGCTCTGGCCCACTTACCGAAACAGAAGCTGAAACTTTTTTGAATAAAATGTTGGAAAAAAAATGGTTGAAAAACAAATTGAAACAAAAATTTGTGAAAAAGATTTCGGCTTCTCCGTTTTGTCCTCTCCTTGATTGCATGTCCCACTTGCACTGCTAACGAACAACACGCAGCGACAATCAACTCACAACCACAGAGGAGATTAGGAGTAGCCTGACTTCGTTTCAACTCGCCTCGAGGACCTCTACAGCATTGCGATTATTTAGAAACTGTCGACTGGAAGGGATAGACGATAGTGACGAACCGCAGTGCTTGGCTCGCGTCAAAGATTGGTACAGTCGAACCTCCATAATTCGAACAGCAAGGGACCCGCTGATAAGTTCGAATTATGGAGGTGTTCGAATTATCTGCATCTGGTTTTCTGTATAGGAACGTCAAGGGACCGGAGAAAATGTTCGAATTATGGAGGAATTCGAATTATGGGTGTTCGAATTATGGAGTTTCGACTGTACTGGCAAAGATATCACGTCCTAGATACGGCATCTGGTGGGGACTGCCGAAATATACATCTAACTACAGTTTCGCCCAACCTCATAGAAATTCCTTAAATATATGTAAATTCCCGGAGTTCCTTGCATTATTTTACAGTCCTTGAAATTCCCTGAATTATCTGAATTGAGGGAATTCAAAGAATTCCAGGAATTTAATGAATTCAAGAAACTTACGTAATTCAAGGGAGTTACGAAATTCAAGAAATTTATATAATTTGAAGTAATCACGGATTTGAAGGAATTTAAGGAACTCCCGGAATTCAAGAAATTCACGGATTTCGAGGAATTCATGAAATTTCTTCATATCGTGAAATTCCATAAATTCGTTGAATTCCATGAATTACGTGAATTCCTTATTCCGATAGTAAATTCCACTTTAAAATTCTTTCGAAGTGTTACTTCTATCGTGCGTCTGAGACACTCATATTTTTCTGAAGCTAAATTTAAATGTTAAATAAAATGTAGTTCATTTCAAAATTTAAATAAAAGATAGTGCAAGTTAAAATTTGAATACAATATAGTTCAATTACAAATTTTAATACAATTTAGTTAAATTTAAAATTTATATAAAATTTAACTAACATTTAGTTAAACTTGAATTATAAATCAAATGTGGTTAATTTTAAAATTGATAGGAAATTGAATTAAATTTAAAATTTAAATGCAAATTATTCAAATTTTATATTTGAGTAAAGTTTTGAAATTGAAAAGGTTTGAAACCAATAATATTTAAAAAAAAGTGCATCCATACTGAAAAGTAAAATTAATAATTTTAGTTTCGTATAATGTAAATGAAATCATATTTTTTACAAGAATTCACGAATTGAATATTGCAATAACTGCAATTTATATTTTATCTTGTAATTGTTTTTAATAATAAATACAAAAATAGCATTTGTAGTAGGAAACCCTTATAATTTTGTGCCAGCTTTTGCCCGTTTCTTACATTGACTGCAAATAACTATTCAAACTATGACGCTTAGAGATTTTTTATTCGCTTCAAAGTGACCATTGCGGAGCGTAGAAAAATACTGAGAACCTTGCGAAACATTTGCTTCTTATTTGAATATCAAATTTTGAGCAAACAATCATTTAGGGAAATTAAGAGGTAGAAAGACCCCTTTGCTGGAAGCTTATCTTTTAGCTTAAATTGAAGATATTAGCATGTAGAATTGGGATTGAAAATAAAATTTGTCATGTTATAGTTTTCTTGTTTTAAAAGCAGTGGTTGAAAACAAGAAAAATGAGGAAAATTTTTTTATTTAAACCCCTATGCTGGAAGCTTTTATTTTAGTCCGATTTTCTTCGGAGGTGGCTCAAAATGAAGCAATTGGCATCTGGCATGTAGAATTTAGATTAAAAAAATTTGCCATGTTACATTGTTATTTTTTCGATATCATAGTAGTTAAAAAATAAGAAAAACGAGGAAAATTCGGTTATTTAGACCCTTAATCTGGAAGCTTTTCTTTTAGTCCGATTTTCTTCGGGGATCACTTAGATTGAAGCTCTTGGCATGTAGAGTTGAGATAAAAAAAAATGCTATATGTTATATTTTTTTGTTTATATGAGTGTCTAAATAATATGTAAAATAAGAAATCGTCTTACATGTAGTGTCCAATGTCCGCCCGTTCACCGTATGTATCACAATCCTATCACTTTGAAGGCTGATAGAAGAGCTAATTAAAAGTCTAAACTAATATGATGAACCTGAAATATAACAAATATTGATCTAATTTTAATTACAGTAAACATTAAAATTACTTTACGGTTATTATTCACTATGACACTGAATTTGGCAGTGGACTGAACTCGAGGGGTTAAAAACTCGTGAAGTCACACCTTCGCTGAAGTCACTGGCATGAAGTCACTGGAATTCACATGAAGTCACTGAAATCACTTGAAGTCAGTGTACACTCCGTCGGTCGAGTTGTGAACCCCTCGACTGAACTATTAAACAGCTCTTTTGTCAAATAACAAATATGAGATAGGACTGTAATACTTACAGGTACCAAACTTTCAATAAATGTGAAAGTTTGGTAAAAATTGGAAATTATAGTAAGATTTTGTAAACTTTTAATGATTAAAAAAACAATGGATAAAATCTAGGTAGAGGAGAGGAGGGGCACACCTAAAAGAAAAAGTGAATTTAAAACAAAAATATACAAACACAAATAATGGAAAAATGTACTTTAGGTAGCTTGACATTTTGGTTATATGTAAGTAAGTATACCATTAAGCCATTTCCCTTTCAGGGTAGGCGTGACACTACCCGATTTGGGTAGTGTTTCTAGGTGGATAGTTTCTTGTAGTAAATAACTAGAAGTTGGGCTCACCACACCCATGATGTGCCAACAGCACGCAGTATTCTCGAATGGTCACCCATCCAAGTACTAACCGCGCCCAACGCTGCTTAACTTCAGTGATCTGACGAGAACTGGTTTTTTCAGCGTGGTATGGCCGTTGGATTTTTTAATAAGTGAAAATAGGATATAATAGGGGATATAGGGACCGCACAGTGAGGAAAAAATGACTTTTTTGGTTCAAAATACGATTCCGGCTGAACCTGTTGACCGATTTGGATGTTTTTTTTTCAAAAAAGCTGATAACATTTTTGAGAGAATTGTCAAAGCTGATTTTTAAATTAGGCTTTTAGTATTTTTATAAATAAACAAATATGACGAAAAAAATGGCCATTTTTTCTACTTGCTGTTCCCGGTGCTTGTCAATAACAGGAAAATTGTTGAAATCATGTGTGCCTATGTTTTCTAAGATTTTCCATAATTTTAAGTTTTTCCAAGTTATTTTGCAAGAAATTTGGATAAAAACAATATAATGATGGAGAAATTTCTTCTTTAGATTATTATTGTTAATATTATAAACAAATTTAATAAACAAATGCATTAATCAGGCATTTTTCGATAGAAAAATTTGTTTTTTTCGAAGTCAATTTTTTAATTAAGAACTTTATGATAATTTTAGCAACATTCATAATTTTTTGATCAATTTTATGATTTTTTAAACAAATGTATTATTGGGGCATCTGTGGATGAAAAAATTCTTTTTTTTTATGTCAGAATTTTGAATGGAGATCTTTATAATAAATTCAGCCACATTCATGATTAGGGGATAAATTTTATGATTTTTTTAAACGAATTTGACAAACAAATGCATTATTCGGGCATCTGTGGACGGAAAAATTCGTTTTCTTCGATGTTAGTCTTTTTAATCGGAAACTTAATGAAAATTTCGATAACGCTCATACTTAGTTGATAAATTCTATGATGTTTTAAACAAATTTAATAAACATATGCAGTATTTGGGTATTTGTCGACAAAAAAGTTTTTTTTCAATCTCAGTCCTTTCCGTTTGAGTTTCTCAGAATTTTTCCGTCGAAAGATGCCCGCATAATGCATTTGTTTATTAAATTTGTTTAAAATCAATTTATAATGTATCAACTACTTATGAATGTTGCTGAAATTATCATTTAGTTTCCAATCAAAGTTTCCAATCCAAGATGGCCAATCAAGTTCGACCAGTCCCCACCATGAGGCGCTCTGGCCAATCACAGGCATCGTAGAAAATACATATATAAGTACAACATAACCTGAAACTTCGGTTTCAGGTCAGCCGGCAGCCCTGAAGAAGTGAACTACAATGCTCACGAAACGTCAGAAAAAAGCGCAACTATATAGCATTAATGAAGAAGAAGATAGCTATGAACAATAATAATTGGTTTAAATAATTTTTTTCGCTAAATGGAACTAATTATTGAGTCACCCTAATTGAAAAGTAGACAAATAGCTGTAAATTTCAGAAAAAACCTCAACTTTCTAGCATTATTCAAATTGAATACAATTAATAATAATTAATTTTGTTTCAAAAATTAATGTTGTTAACTTTAAATTATTATTTAACTCACTCCAAAATGAAGAGAGAGCCCAGCTAACCTGTTACCATCCTGAAAGGTTCCTGAATGATCACATGTTATCAGAGGAATTGTTACTTGTATCTCACAAGTATGAAACTGAAATCGAGTTCGCATGACGATAATTCGAAAAATTATCGAATTTCATTCGACACGTGTCACGGCTTTTTTGTAAGTGGAGCCTAGTTTTTTAAATATTAATGTTTTAAAATTGCGGCTACCTTCACTGATACACTAGTATCAGTCACGCAGGATATTTTTCAGCCAGCGGCGCTGGTCCTGCGGTAGCGTGCCTGCTTGCGACTCGCTGCTGTCGGGGTTCGAATCTTTTGGCAAGATTTTTTTTTTTTTAATAATACCAAAAATTTAAATTATTATCAGTAACAATTTTAATATATAATATTTCGGAAGGTTGAGAAAATTCGACACTTTCTAATTATAATATCATATAATATATTAAATAATACTCTTTTTTATCTTTATAATTATGAAGTACATAATTTGGGGTGATAATCGTCAGTTGGAGTTTTAACGCGTCCAAGTAATTGGAAAACAAACTTGATTGACGTTCAAAATTGTACTCTGGCTATCTATTCTTTCTGTGGTTGTTCTTGGTACCCCAAAGAGAAAATCAAATGTAAATATTTACCCCGATTTTAAGGTGAATATTACTGTAATCATATAAAGTACGTTTACCGTGTCAACTTATTGTACCTTATTTTGTTTTGATTCGAAAAGATTACATTTTATCCATTTGAAAATCAACTTCAAAAAATTCAACCTTCCGAAATATTATATATTAAAATTGTTACTGATAATAATTTAAATTTGTGGTATTATTAAAAAAAAAAAAAATCTAGCCAAAAGATTCGAACCCCGACAGCAGGGAATCGCAAGCAGGCACGCTACCGCAGGGCCAGCGCCGCTGGCTGAAAAATTTTCCGCGTGACTGATACTAGTGTATCAGTGAAGGTAGCCGCAATTTTAAAACATTAATATTTAAAAAACTAGGCTCCACTTACAAAAAAGCCGTGACACGTGTCGAATGAAATTCGATAATCTTTCGAATTATCTTCATGCGAACTCGATTTCAGTTTCATACTTGAGGCCTTCTCCTTGTCAGTCTCCTAGCAGGTAACGGCATAATCGCCGTAGTTTACTAGGGAGGCTTGTTTGCAACCGTTCCCTGTCAGACTAGTAACATGGCGGTAACAGCCGGCAGCGATCTTCATTTATACATATACATTTTGGGTCTAACCTCTATAATGTAATTTCTTTTTCGTAAGGGTTCAGCTGATAAATATCTGTTTTTTTATAAAACCTATGTTCACATATTATCTCCCTTTTCTGGAACTTATTTATCGTTTAATTATGTTTCTTTCCAACATTTTTGCAAAAATATTCATAATTATAATTCCGAAACGATGTATATTTTGAGGTTAAGCTGTCATTGCACGTTGCGTTTCCAAACATCACTTTGTTACAAGCATGTGATTACAATGGCGGGATAATGTTACCTGCTTCGCTTGTAATTTGTTACTACTTTGAGTGGGAAATATATTGTCACTGGGTGACCAGCATGGAAGTCACCAGTGACTGGTTTTTTTAATCTTGTTACAATTATGTGACTATTCGGACTAGTAACTGTGTTAGCTGGGAGAGCAGATAAAAAGAAAACGACATAAAAACCCGTTTCCTGTTTGGCCCTCTTGCAAAATCCTAGAAATATTTTTAAAAATTTCTTTAATTTTTTCAAAATGGAGCAGTAACAACAACTTTTTTGAATTCGCTCTTTTAATTTCCGAAAATATTATTTTGAATGAAATTGAAATACTTTCACTGTTCTCTCTTAAAATGAACCAGTGGAATCTCACTGATTTCCAGTGAAATCTTACTGGTTAAAACAGCCAGAAGTGTGTAATTGGCAATCAGTGAGAATTCACTGGTTCACTCAGTGCAATTCCGGCCCTGGTTTAATCAGTGAGGTCCACTGGTTTATCAGTACCAGTAGTCATCTGGTCGTACGTGTTGTCCGTCAGCTGGTTCTAAGGTATGCCACTTATCATTCATCAATATTGTGGTAACAGTTGTAAAATTATCTTTTAAAAACCGCACTTTACTCTCACAACAATAAATGAAGGCCGGGCTGCAATATAATGGAATATAATATGTTGCTCCTAATTGTGGGACGGCCCGTCGTTATGTCAACGTGTCGCTTCGCTCAAAGTCAAACCCAAGTGGCCAGTGGCCTTCCCACTTTCAAGCGAAATATATTATATTCCCTGCTCATTGCAGGCAGGCGCCAAATATTTATAACACAAATACTAGTACACAATAAGGTTCGTTTTCACTCGAGAAATGCCAAGACCTGACCGGCAACGCGCGCGTACCAGACGACTGGAGGTTCATGTCTTACCTGCGTGGAGCGCTAGATCACTGGTTGAATCTATCATTTGGCGTCACGGGTATATTCAGTCATGCTGTTTTAGTTGAGTCACTTACAGATTCACCCAGTGAAAGTGGAAAAATCACTGGTTCACCAGTGATAATTCAAAATACTGATTCAACCAGTGAAAATTGTACTGGTTCAGCTTAAGAGAGTTTAGTGTAGCCGCTAGACTGGGAAAGTGGGAAGTGACAGGAAATTTGTTTAGACTGGCAAAAACCGGGAAATGACGAGGAATTTATTTTTTTTATATGTATTTAAACTGTAAATTTAATTGAAGTTCGATTTGGAAAATTTGAACATTTCGAGTGAAACCGGAACGTTAGGTGCTTTAAAAATGCACAGTTTTTAATGATTATTTTCGGAAACGTTAAATTTTAATGGCATTAAATAAAAAAGTTTTAAATTTAGAAGCTTTCCGATTTCAAATTAAAAACCGGGAATGATATCGTTTCTACAGTTTCAATTATTTATTTATAAAACTTAAAATCACATTCTGCTTCATAATATAAAATACAAATAATACTAGTCAATAATAAATAAAGTTGGGATCATTATTTACAACCCACAAAAATTAAAAGGTCGTAAAGTTTGCTAAAGTAACTTCTAGGCATTTATTAATTTTCTCTATAAAGTCATAAAATTGAATACACCAAGGAACCATCATAGAGAAGGGTGTAAAAAGCTTTATCAACGAATCCGCCTTAAAAAATTGAGCTTTGACGTAACTCTTGAGTCATACTCGCAAAATTTAAAAGCTCTATAAAGAACGTAATTCAAAAGGGTATGAGGAGCACTAAATTCTCGATGCTTTTCTACCAGCATGCGCCCACGCAATGTTTATTAACGCTTTTACGATCCCACGTTACATATATGCACTCGCGGATGAATGTCATTGGTAGAAATCCCTTGATACATATCAGTTTGAAATATTGTATCGTAAAAGATACGTTACTTTATTGCTAGAAGCAACCACTTTTAATATTTATATTATGACAGCATAGTTTTTTTTATTACATTCTACACATGAAAAAATGTATAGTCCAAACAGAAAATACTAAAAAAAACCCTAAATATCGTCCGTCTAATTGTACAAGATCGTAAGTTACAAAAAGGAAATTTTACGCACTTGCTTTACAAAAATACATATTTCAAGAAAATAAAAAGTCTACTTACAAATTTACATGGAAAAGCTTATTAATTATTACTTTTTTATTTATTTTAAATCTGAATTATTTTGAATGTACCTGAGGCATTAATTTGTATGGCTTATTCTACTGCGTGTGGATTACACGGAAGAAACAACAATTCTTGATACTAATCATAGATAATTTTTGTTTATGCAGCAGTTTCTATATTTCATTGACCATGATATTAATTATTAGCGAAAATATAAACAATATAATAAGTTTGAGGCTCTGTTTATACGGTCTTACTGTCACTTGGTGGGGTTATGTGGTTTGCCAGTGTGGCGATTTAACCTGGAAGCCAAAACCCAAAACCTAGACAGCAGAAAACCTTGAAAATCCTAGAAATTACCTGAAATTCAATTTTAACACCTGTATTTTTCAGCTTAGAACTCTTTTTAAAGAAAAAAAAGAAGAAAACTGATCTTCGATTTTGTACGTTTGTTTACTCTAATCTAAGAAGAGTATTTATTGATAGATAGAATAATAGCCCAACAGCCAGAGGCCAATTACAGAGATTCAAAAGTACATTGTATTACCTTTATTTATAATAATACAAAATACTAGTATACTAATAACTGGACGAAGAGCATATAAATATTATGTGTAATATATATATATATATATATATATATATATATATATTTATTTATTTATTATGCGTCTGAGTTAGAGATGAATTCGCTAACTATATGACAGAAAGTATGTACTGAGAATGTGAAGAGATCTATATCATCACGAGCACAGGAAAACACTCTATTCAGGTCATAACACATGATATAGATTTGCGAACGAGGATCTAAGTTGAAAGCCAAGTAGATTGGATCCCTAGATCTTATTGATCGCGTAGGTAAATTAAATGGAATAATTTGTAACACTGCAGGGCAGCCAATTATACCACGAATCAATTTGAACAAGAATAAAATGCCGGCAAATGTCCGTCTGTCCTGGGGAGTCCGCAAATATTAAATCGTTTACAAAGAGTATTCAAATCAGATCCCCGAGGAGGATAGATTCCAAGCTTTCTCCAATTGAGGTAAAGAGAATCGACAGAATTTTGAACCTGAAGGAAGTTTTCACGAAGAGCATCGCCATGAGTTTGGAGCGTTCGTTTAACAAAATTACTTATTGCACTTTTCAATGTTTCGAGTTCAAATCAAAAATGTCCGCGCTCTGAATCAACAGGCGAAGTTTTCCTAGAACCACAACATCTAGCCAACCGTCCATCAATTAGGGTTTTTAATGTGACAGTACATGCCTCGTGATATTGAGTTCCACATCCGGGGCAACTGATAATAGTGGAATCGGGTGTGAAAGGTTGTTTACATCTGCTATAAGCGCAGTTGTATTATTTTTTTCAAATATTTGCCTTATTTCATTCGTGCTAGTTCTAATCACTTAAAAGTGATTTTAAATATATTGCAAGGCATATGTGATTTAACGTCAATATAAATCATTTTGATTGTTTATTGAATGGGGCATGATGAATCGGATAAAGAGTACACGAGAGAATCTTCCAAAGTCAGGGGAAACTGGTAGACATTTTTTGAAAATTCAACCACTTTTTATTTACTGTGGTTGAAAATTCAATTACTTTTGGTTTAAAATTCATTCAATTACGGTAGTTGAATAAAAACTTCAACTAATGTGATTGAAGTTTTTGAAACAGTAGATTATTGAAGAATTTTATTAAATTTCATATTTGTTTATAATTTTTCAATTATTTAAAAATCGTTTATTTGATTTTTGTAATATCGTACATATATGAGGTTGAACTATGACTATTTATTGCATTATGTTCTGACGAAACAAATAGTATAGGAAACTTTTACTTTATTTCTATTGGAATTATAAACTAAAAAAGTATAGAAACCATTAATAATAGTATATTACATCACAAGTATGGTTAGGCAGGTGATATTTTATTCGAAATCAGCATGTTATGAGACTGCAGGGCCGCCTTAAAGGTTTGTCGTGATGTTTATAATATATTTGGTCGTGAAAACATACGACTGACGTGGCAGTCATCTGCTTGGATGTGATTGGTAATCTCGTATGGCTTGAAATTTGAAAATGGTTGGGTCCGAGCTAGAGTATTATATATATATATATGACACCGAACGCGTCCTCGGATTGCGGATAGAGGGTCCCTGTACCAAAGGTTTCTGCTGAATATGGTTACAATCATTTATATATATATGACACCGAACGCGTCCTCGGCTTGCGGATAGAGGGTCCCTGTACCAAGGGTTTCTGCTGAATATTGTTACAATAATTAATAAGCAGTCGCGGACAATTGTCCAGGGATGGTCCCGAAGAAATAACCCCTAAGCGAAGGCGTAAAAACCGTGCCGAAAGCTGAATGGCACCTAGGTGAGGTGTCTTAAACGGTGACTCTGGGATACCGGGCGACCTCTGAGAGTATTAGCCTTATCCTTGCACGCGGGGCTCTACAAGGATGGACGAGCACTTTTCCCTAGCTGGTCGTGGGAACAACAATGACAACACCAAACATAGTTGTAGGAAGTACGGTTCAAAACAATCCAATGCGCAGGGTTCCCGGCAATGGGTCGGACAACAATGCCGACTACCCTAGAGTTGGGGGAGCCAATCAAGACGGAGTCAATGCGATTGACCGGCAGAATTACTTTTAAGTGGACGGATCGACTCAGGGACGACCTGCTGGACTGCTATGATACCAGTATGGCCTTGAGCGAAAAGGTTACACGGCGCGACTGCATGTTCTGTGGTGCGAGAAACACCCAGAGCTCTCGGATTTTTCGCAAAAACGTCTACGAAACCGTGCCGAGGAACTCCGGAAAAGGGGTTATATAAGCGGAGCGCCTACTCAACCGCAGCTAGAACAAGCCGGCAACAGAGAAACAGAGGCGACAGTGCGACCAACCTCGAACAGGCATCCAATAGAGGAAGAACGATGCTTCAAGACTCGGAGAAACATCAACATTCAGGTTTCTCCCAAGCCCAAAGATCTGACTGAACTGGATGATGAGCTTCGTGCAGATTTTTCCGAAGAATCCGACCTCTGGACTATCAATTGTGGTGTGTACAATGCAGCGAGAACTTTGGCAGATGCAAACCGTAAAACAAAACCAACGGTTGATCATAAGACCAAAAGACGAATGCATCAACTCAGCACAAAGATAGGCTGGGCACTTTCACTGCCAAGGTTCGACAGTTCGCGCACGAACTGCGGATCCGTCATCGCACCATCAACAAGTCAAAGCTACTGACCATCAGGCAGCATATTGTTGACAGAATACGAGTACTATCTAACGCTAGGAGAAGTCTAGAGCGGAGAGAGAGGTGGGTCAGAGAAAATCAACAGTTTTCGTCTGACCCATCTCGACTCTTCCAAGACCCTCCAGTTACTGTCGACCATCCGCCCAAACCAGAGGAGGTCGAAGCATTTTGGACAGAAGTCTACGAAGTCCAACATCCACTTGAAGAAGGCTCAAAGAACATAAATAGCTTCAAGGAGCTATGCAATGCCCTCATAACAGCTGAGGTGGAATGCCCACCTATCACTACCGAGGAGGTGAAAAACGTATCAAGAGGCATGAAGAACTATTCTGCTCCGGGACCAGATGGTATCAAGACCTTCTGGTGGAAGAAGTTTCCTTTAACCCACCAGCATCTGGCCCCAATTTTCACCTCATATCTAAAGTCAGAAGAGCCTATTCCGGAGTAGTTGGTGGAAGGGCGCACAGTGCTCCTGCCGAAGACGGGCAACTTAGCTGACCCTAAGAATTACAGGCCAATAACATGTCTGAACACACTGTATAAGATCTTCATAGCTATCCTAAATGATAGGATTGTTCGGACAATTGGACCTGTGTGGCGAGAGATGTATGAATAACGTTGCTCAAAGAAAGGCGTAGCAGGATTTCGGGAGAACTTGCTCATCGATAGATGTGTCTGTAAAGACGCAGCATCCTATCAGCGATTTCTATCGATGGCCTGGATTGATAACCGGAAAGCTTTCGATTCAACCTCCCATAGACTTATCATCTCTCTGTTGGAAAGCTTAAAGGTTCATCCACACATCGTGAGGTGCATAGAGAGATTAATGCCGCTTTGGAAAACCAGATTTACTATCTCATCTGGAAAACATCGTGTGCTCACTAACAGTATCACCTTTCAGAGAGGTGTGTTTCAGGGCGACACCATGAGCCCTCTCCTCTTTTACCTCACATTATTGCCACTATCTCTCGCACTTCACCATTTCGAAGGGCACCTCTCCGGCAAACCTGAAAACCGAAAGCATAAGGTCACTCATGTATTTTACATGAATGATCTTAAGATCTATGCTAGAAATCAAGATAAACTACATCTAGCTCTAAAAATTGTCAAAGAGTACACTCAAGAGATTGGAATGGAGTTCGGGTTAGAGAAATGCGCCAAGATTAATTTGAAGAAAGGAAAACTTAATGCAATCCCCGAAGATCCTGAGCTCGTTAACAGAAGCGCTATACGACACCTTTGCACTGGAGAGACCTATACATACCTGGGCATGCCACAGAGCCGCATTCAGGACGTGACATCTATAACGGATACTCTCTGATGCAGATACAAACGTCTCATCCGACGAATATGGTCTTCCGAACTGTCGGCGAGAAACAAAGTATCTGCAACGAACATGCTTGCCGTTCCCGTAGTACTCTATTCATTTGGAGTAGTTCCATAGACGAAGGACGAGCTCAGATCCCTCGATTTCGGGTCCCGAAAGGTTATGCACATGAACAAAAGCATGCCCCTTAAGTCTTCTGTTCCACGGCTTTACATCTCACGCCGTCAAGGTGGTCGCGGAATACTGAATCTTGAATGTCTTTACAACAGGATTATTCTAGGTATAGCACATATGGTCGCAAATGGACAAGACCCTCTTCTTAAAATGGTCAGGAAACACGAAGAAGAGGGCAAAGGGGCGTTTCTGTACAAAGCAGCGAAGGAGGCTGCTGAAACACTCGGCCTTGACTTCAATATCAAGGGTGCGCAAAATGCATTGAATCTTATCTATCTTGAATACTCACTCCTGAAGGCCCGGATTAAGAAAGCACAGGAGAAAAACTTCCGCGAACAGCTCCTCGACCAGAGGATGCACGGCATCTTCCACAGAAATGTGGAAGATCAGTCGATGTCGTATGAGCTAATGTTTGCTTTTCTTAGATCACCCGGATTGAAGTCGGGCACGGAGGGCTTCATTTTGGCATGTCAAGACGGTGTCATTTCCACTCTAGCATAGCGTCGCCACATTTTGAGCCAAGACATTTCCTATGATAGCTGCAGAGCGTGTCATGCACACCCTGAGCATCTAGGACACATACTGTCTAGTTGTCTAACTCATGCGGGAACGACCTACATCCAAAGGCACAATGCGGCACTAAGAGTGCTTTATTACCATCTCTGTCACTCATACGGCATTATCCCAAATACCGCTCCGCTAAACGCTCCTAGGGAAATAGAGTCAATTGTCGAAAATGAGAAGTGCCGCATATACTGGAACTTCATATTCTCGACAATTGTTTCTGTTGCGCACTCGAGGCCTGACATAGTTCTCCTTGACTTCGAGAAACGAACCATGTTCGTTATCGAATTTTCGGCACCAGCTGACAAAAACGTCACAGCCAAGAAGAAAGTAAAGAAAGAGAAGTATAAAGACCTTATAAGGGAGTTGCGATGGTTATACCCGGAATATTCTGTTAAGCTAATCGTCTTGATCATCAGCGCTCTTGGAGGTGCCAGGGATTCACTGGTTAATATCCTGAAAAGCATCCCTGCGTGTCAACAAAATGCTGCTACACTTGCGGGGAAAATGCAGAAGGTGATCGTCCTTGGGTCGCTCTGTGTCCTCAGAGTGCACGAGACTTTTGCCGGATCATCATATTGAGTTCGTCGCAGACTGTAACCACCTATCTAACGGTCGTGAGACGTTGTTAGAGCTGAAATTTTACCGCGATTTCGCTGGGAGCAGGTGCAATTTTTCAGATTAGCACTTGCTCCCGGCGAAATCCTGCGGTTGTCCTTATGACAAACTTTTTTATATATGTGCGCACCTTAGCTGTTTTACGTATTAAAAATAATTAGTGATAGTTTTGATTAGTTAAAATGCATTTTTGGAAACTAGAGACAAATACTTATGACCTCAGCTTATCGTTATAATCAATTATTGTGTTATACAATGATGGGAAGGCTGTGTCAAGGCGTGGAATAGTGCGCAGAGTAAGGTTATAATGCGCACGGGTGTATAAGAATGCGCATTATGGAACATTCAAAAGAAAGTTGCGGTTTACTTATTTACGACTGCTTTTTAAACTAAATTTCATATATATTTATATTCTGAACCTTTTTCAATTAATATTTCAATAATTCTGATACAGTTTTCATGAAAGTGACATATATATTCCTGAATTTCAAGTGGCAGTTTCTGTAAATTCGAAAAGTAATGAGAAAATAATTGGACTTGGAAACAAAACACAAAAATCAACGTCCGCACTCTGAAAATAACAAAATCGATTAACCGGATATAGCTACTTTCTTTAACACTGAAAGTATTTTCACATGAAATTTTCTATTTCCCAATTTTTGGGTTAAGTAGAATAAAAGTATTTTTTCGGAATTCCGCGCATTTTCATCTTACGTTTTCGTCCTAATTAGCAATAAGAAGACGCTATCTGATCAATATCCGTAAACGCGATAACTAATTTACTTTTGAATTCGCAACAGATCGAAAATATGAAACATCTGAAGTTCCCCGTATATATTATTGCTGTTTTTTTCATAAACGTAGCTCAATTAGATGATGAAAATTGAAGAAAATACGTATAAGCGTATGTAAAAGTTTGTAAAAACACAAAAATCTTGGAGAACGATGTCAGGCCTCGAGTGTGCGTCCGGCAGGGCAGGGTCGCGGCCAACACCGTAAGAGCGACAAAGATGGTAATAAAGCACTCTTAGGGGTAATCAGGGGCAACTCTTAGGGTAACCTATCGCTGGAAACTGCTTTTGTGTGTGTGTATGCGCGCGCGCGCGTGTGTGTGTATGCGCGCGCGCGCGTGTGTGTGTGTCAACAGTACGGTTCGAGAATATATTGTGCGTTATTCAGCGGCCATTTGTGGAACTAGTAATCTGTCAGTGTGGCTGCGTTTGGCTATCTAACGCTCACTTTTTAGGGGGCGTCATAGGCTCATAACATGGTGATTTCGAATGAAGTATATTAACTTGACCTGGAAAATTAACCTAATTTGACCTGATCAATTAACCTAATATGGCCTGCAGAAACCTGGAAGTGACCTGGACTTAAAAAGACGTCCGATGAATCGCCACCCTGCTTACGTCGTACTTTTTTGTTAAAGTGGGATACGACCTTTTTTCGTATGTGGCTTGCGACCGTATGCTTTTGAAAGGAGCGTTACGTCTGTGGAACCGTGCAACTCCCCTCGAAGTACATCTAGGGCATTACCAGAGTGGTCCAAAAATTCGATTTTCGATGTTTGGTGATATACCCCCCCCCCCCCAATTTGTTTGTTCTCCGGAAAAAGAAATTGCCTTATATTTTTTCAAGTCGATCAACATTAAATCGTGTCCCCGGTCTTTTGAAATTAACATGGAGTTTTTAATGGAAAAAGCTCGGTTTTCGAAAAAAAATGGAAAAAGAAGTACTTTTTATTAACTTTTTGTAAATTAAAGTTTAGTCACCTCTTAAGGAATGTTCATGGAATAATTTTCAGCCAATAACTTTCAATTTTGACTGCCCGGAAAATGCCCTAAGAAATGAAAAATAGCAGTTTTATTTCAACAGTTATTATTTTTATCCAATAAGTTTATGACAAGTTTCCAAGCATTTTTGAACTAACTTTCATTTGTTTAAACAATTTTTATTTCTATCATTTTTTGAAGGTAATATTTTTTGTTTAGGATATTTATCAATGAATTAAATGATTCGCATTTGTTTAAACAATTATGTCATCATGTAAATCGTGCAAAGTTATTATTTTCGGGAATTAATGTCCAGTTAATGAATGTTAACAGTGATATTTTTTGTGAAAGGCAGTTTGCAGTTATTTAATCAATTAATATCGCTTGCTCTTTTTCAGAGAAAAGATGGAAAAAATTCTAGTTTTTTCGAATGTCTTACACTATGTCGCTTAATAATCAATATTTTCTTTTATAAACAAAACCAATCTGAAAAATAACTATTTTTAATGTGAGTGAAAAAATGTTTAAAAAAATGATTGGTTTTAAAAAATTAGGGTATCTGTAATGAAATAATAAAATACTTAATGATAAGCGACATATTGTAAGAGATTCAAAACAACTAGAATCTTCTCCATCTTTCCTATGAAAAGGCGCAAGTAAATGATTATTGATTGTTTACATCATTTCAAACTATTTGTCACAATATATATATAATTTTCAAATATTGTTAAAAAATATAGTGACCTCAATATTCGTTAATTTTATCATTAATTCCAGAAAATAATACTTTTTTACGATCAACAAGGAAGAAATTGTTTAAACAAGTAACGTTATCCTTAAAATTCGTCAACTGTATAATACATATATCCCGTAAAGTTATAACTTTTTGCGATTTACAGGCGAAAAAAAAACGTAAATAAATAATAATCGTTTGAAAAATTCAAAATTTATTATAAAATACTTGAAAACTTGTCACTTGTCGAAAAAAATGCATGTTAAAAAAGTTCCAAAAAATACCGTCTTTAGCATGAATTTTACATAAAAATGCTATGTGCTTTGTATTTTTTGGGTTTTTTTTCCGGACGCACTACAAGAAGATTGGTGTGGTCAACATTAAAAATTATCATGTAGAAATGGTTTCTTAAACATTCATTAAGAGGTGTCTAAACTTTAATTTACAAAAGTTTAATAACAAGTACTTCTTTTTTCGATTTTTTGAAAACCGAGTTTTTTCCTATTTAAAACCCCATGTTAATTTCAAAAGCCCGAGGGGTACGGATTAATGAAGTAATACGTAATTTTTGTTTAAAATATTGCCAATAATCGACACGTGGAGTTTTGGCAAATTATAATAATGTAAAAATAAGTTCTGTTGTTAATTCCACTTATTTTCGTTTCAATTAGGCATTTTTTGTTCTTTATCATCTTAACGTAAAGAATGAAATCAATAAAATAAATTCCAAACCACTGTCAAAGTTATTCCTATTTAATTAGCTATATATTCAGACTTTCAACATTTTGATTTCAGCTATATAATATCTTTATTTTAACAATTTAAAAAATAATAATAGTCAAACGTAGATTATGGTGAATATTAACAATCCACAATCCTTATTTTAACGATTTTGACAGTATTATTGGTGCAATTTCAACGATATCTGTGGTCAGATCAAGAATATATATCGTTGGTTCAGCTATACATTTGTTTTCCATTATTCCACTAGATTCAAAATTTCAGGCGCCTAACTTAAAATTTTGAAATTTTACTGTCTTCTTGTGCAATGATTTAAGCTTTTGCATTTACCTAAAATTATAAATTACTTTCTCCCATAATTGTCTGGGATCACGGAGAAAAATGGATGTTTAAACGTAACATCTAGATCTTCAGGGTTAACATATTTTATGTTTAACTATAGGACAGCAATCTAGATGTTCAAAGTTAGGATCTGTAGATATTAAAAAGTGAGATGTTACTCTGAAACATCCAAAATGTTCAACCTGAAATATCCGAAGTATTACATGTATGGTTATGTCAACTAACGGCTGTAAATATTTGAGGAATTTACTTATTTCTGAGCATTTAAGGAATTAATTGATAACTTATTTGTGAATTTAAAACTAAACTTGAATTTTCGTACATGAACGAAAAACAGATACAGGGTATGAAATGCCGATCAGATAATACATTCAGTCTAGCTGAGGTTATGTATAATATATTTTAATTCAAAATAAAAAATAAAAACGGGGTAAGTAAGCTGAGAACGAATAATATGTAATCTGCATTTAAAATTATATCTATTTGAGGTTACTTAAACTCATATTTTATTATAAATTCACAAACATTTTGTCAAATCACGTGTCAAATGTTCAAAGGTGTTCGAGTCAATATAACCTCAAACTTAAGAACATTGTTCCGTCGTGTAGACAGACAAAAGTCATTATACAATTTTAATCAAGGATAGCTAATTTTGATTCTTTGAAAATGTTCAAAAATTGTAATATTCCATAATTGTAATATCGAAATTATATAGCCGTCAAATATAGTCGTGAAATTCGAATGCGCAATGCGCATGCGTTCAGATGATTTTAACATCTGAATATGTTACAGTTTAACATAAAAATATTTTTACGCCTAACATCTCAAAAAGATAGTAGATGTTTGGCATAAATATCTGCATGTTAGGCGGAACAATCTTACCCTTTGAACATCTACATTTAAACATCCATTTTTCTCCGTGATAATTGAAAAACTCTACAAGCAAAAGAACCAATGATATGAAAGAATATTTCCTGAGAATAATCTCAAAACTTTAAAATCAATATAACTAAATATTTCTTTATACGGAAATATGGATTTCATTTAAGCATTTAGATTTATTAAAAACAACTGTCTAGACAATACTGTTGTATTTAAAAACAGTTTTTTTGAATTACGAATGGAATATCTAGAGACAATCTTCAGTGAAACCTCGATATTTCTCAAAGGATTCATCTTTCTACTAACAATTCTTTTCCGTACTTTATTTCTAGTGTAGTGAATTTCTATTCTAAGGATGTTCTGCGCAACAAGGACCTTGTTCTTCTTGTTATTTCTTCGTCCCTCTGGAATTTCTTTCACTTTTATTATTGTTAAAGGGCTTCCCGATTATCCAATATTCCTTGCAAGAAAGCACTGTATTTACGAGTACCGTTCTTGAGAGTAAATAATTGAAATGTCAGACTGAGCTTGGAAGAATTCGAGTATATATTATAAATAGTCATTTCTGTTCAATTTTTCTTCTATAATTTACAAACTTACCTTTTCCACCTAGATCTGGGGAAGCTGTTTTGTCATTATCGAAAAAGACTCTGCTTTTACGGAACAGTTTCTTTAGACATCGTAATGATCTTAGCTGTTGCCTTCGGAACATGCATCTTGACATCAAAGGTATTCCAATAATCCCCAATGTCACTCAGTATAGCAGTTACCTTCCCTGAGGACCGACAGGATAACTTGGTTACCGATCCTGCTTCTCGTTTCAGTTCCTCGTTGACTCGAGGAAAATCCCGGCGATTCAGGTATCGGACAGCTATGTGATTGTTTATAATGTTTTTCACTCTTTCTACATCTCGCGAGATTCGTTGCAAGTCCCTTTTTATTGTCCAATCAAGATTATTCTCTGTCTTTGGATATCTGGATTCTACCTGCCCAGTAAAGACATTTTTTAGTTAGACTATAGCTTTTAATTACCTGAAATTTACCTGAAAGTGTTATTCTGTATAAACATATATTTTTATTTTACAATTTATAATATTTTTAATTTGAAATTATTTCATTTGGATTTTTTTCTAGAAAATTCAATTTTGAACGTTTAAAAATCAAAAATTTTCTGTTTTGAACAGTCAAGTTGATAAATAAATAGAATAAACAAATTATAATTATTATAGCTTATAATATATTTATAATATGAATGTTATATGTATATATAAACAAAAATTAAATAAGTGGAATTAACAGCAGAACTTGTTTTTACATTATTATACTCTATTAGTAATTTATAAGCATTAATAATAAATAATAATGATGTAAAATGTAAAATTATAATGCTGTATAAGAGAAATTTTTGCCCCAAACGATATTTAAATATTTTCAAAATTACGGAAGTTACGCCATGTTGAATTATGGGTTACATTTTTTTGAATTATTATCGATATTTCTGGAAATGCGAATTGGATGTTGATCAAACTTAGTCATGTTAAAGATAAAATGATATATTTGAAGAATATAATACAATTAATTTAAAAAAATTATTTTGCCCGGAAAAAAGTTTTAAAAAAAATTTGATTCAATTTTTCGTAAATTACTCCCCTTTTAATTTTTTTTTAAATATCGATACAATGATTCCTTGTGAAATCACCTTTCTTTTCAAAAAAAACTCATGGAGACTCTTATAGGTCACAAGATATCGTCATTTTAGCGAGACCGTGTGTCGCCTCTCCACTGCGGTGCGGTGAAAAAAAGGTGTAATACTGAAAACAAAATAGCTTCCACTGCTCGCGGGCCGCGACACTGACACCGCCCCGCAGTAGCTTAAATTACGATATCTTGGGACCTATAAGTGTCTCCATGAATTTTTTTTTGTTTGAAAAGAAAGATGATTTTACAAGGAATCATTGTATCGATATTTAAAAAAGAATTAAAAGGGGAGTAATTTACGAAAAATTGAATCAAAATCTGTTTTTTTACTTTTTTCCGGGCAAAATAAAATTTTTTTTTATTAATTGGATTATATTCTTAAAATATATCATTTTAACTCTAACATGTATAAGTTTGATCAAAATCCAATTCGCATTTCCAGAAATATCGATAATTCGAAAAAATGTAACCCCATAATTAAACATGGTGTAACTTCCGTAATTTAAAAAAAAATTTTTAATCGTTGGGCTATGAAATTTCTATTATATAGCATTATAGTTTTGCGAAGTTTAATCGAAATCGAACAACCACCTGCAGATCCTAATATTTCTGACGTGTACTGGCCCATATATATATATATATATATATATATATATATATATATATATATATATAATAGTATGTTTAGTATAGGGACCATTCATAAAATACGTGATACATTTTTCAGGAACTTCTGCCCCCCCCCCCACCCGTGTGATACTTTGTCCATTGTTCTTAACATGGAGAATGATACTTCGGCAGACTTCCCCCCCCCCCCTAGACGTATCACGTATTTTGTGAATGACCCCATACAAGTATAGTATATAAATTTTGATACAAATTTCAATGCCCTTAAATATAATAGTTTTAAAATAAAAATTAATAAAGATCCAAATTTTACCCCAAACTGATGCCACTTTGCCCCAAATTTATGTCGCTTTCCCAACATTATGCCATTTTTCCCAACCTTACGCCGTTGGGCATACTCTGGGCCCTTTCCACTCAGTGTCACATATCACCCTTCTGCATTCACCCGTTCCCCCTCTTCATTCATTTAAAAATTTTCAATTGTAAATATTATGTTAAAAAAAAGAAAAACATTTATAGGTGTCTATGAAACTGAACATTTCGGAACGGAAACAAAGTTTCTGTTTAATATTTTTTTTAAAGTGGTGTGGCCAACGACGCCACTGTGTCGCTAGCATACATGAACGTAAGATTTGGCTGATCCCTCGGCCCCTTAAAATCTCACGTAATCAATGAACGCTCCCTAGTCTTGATGAGGTTAAATAACGATGAAATATTTAATTTTTAAAATATGAGAAACATTATTGGGGGGTTGGCGCACGAAACGTGCAGGGGGAATTGAGATAATTCCTTTTTGCTTCCAACCCCTCCCCAGCAGATACCACCTGATGCCCTACTCCACCCAGATAACATATTTTTCCGTCCACTCTCGATATACCACTTTTCACCATCCACAATACAAACTTTTTCTCAAACCCTCCAGATGCCACCTTTTTCCCTCCACCCACACCTCTGTTTTCCCCTTTCTTATATACCCCTTTTTCACCTCTTTGCAGTAAAATGGGGAAATGGGACACATAAATGGTTAAGAGGAGAGACGCGACACATCTTTACAGTGTACTTCACAGTGTACATCACGTGTACACTTTACAGTGTACTTTACAGTGCCTTCATACCCCCTACTCATAATATACAATTATTTGTCTTTAATATATGAGAATAACAACATTAATCTACAAAAAGAAGTGATATGAAAATAAATCTATCCCCTTTCCAATAGCCTCTTTACCTAGACCCGGGGTAGAAAACGGCGTGTTTGTTAAATTCGCGATAGTGTAAAAGAGGTTGAGGTAAGTAGGAACTCTTGAAGCATCAAGAGCAATATTCTATGATCAAAAGGCTCGTTTTTACTCATTAAAACAATCTCCCGAATCGTCTCGAAAGGTAATTCAACTAGATAAGTATGTGTCCAGCCTATAAAATGACACTCATACAGATACAAAGATTTCAGTTGTTTCATTTCGGCTAAAAATCCGGAGAACTCATACTCATGGTAGTCATCATCGATTGCTTTCATTTGAAAAATTCTAATATTTTTGCCATGTGATTCCAACCATGACAGAATCAATTCGCAAGCATCACTTATAAATTTTCTATTTATTTTATTGAATCTTCTTGGTGAGCAAGCATCCCACAATTACAATTCTTGAATATTGGGTAGTAAGTGGCAAATAGGACCAAACGTTACTACATCTGAACTAATCCTTGTTAAGTAACGCCCAGATAGATTTATAATTTCATCAAAATCGAGGCTTTTTATCAATATTTCTCGGGGCGGATAATCGTCTAATCCCCAAGTTTTGGCCGAGAAATCCAGGGATTTTAAAGTTTGCCACAATCCTTGACTCAAGTTTTGCCACCTTTGACAAACTATTTCGATACGAATTCTGTCAGATATGGCCGTTAGATACTAAAAAAATTTCGATGAGACATTCGTCGGGTAATTTTCAATTCCCGAAGGCTCAAATCCTCCTGCTGGTTCAAATTTTGTTTGCTTTTTCACTGTTTTCCCCTTTCGCAATTTTGCAACGTCCCCCATTTTAGTTTCCTATCACTTTTTATAAACTGAACAACTTCGCTACGAAATGATAACAGAAAAAATTGTAAAAGTGATGTGGCAAAAGGAGCAATAAGAAAACTTTGCAGACCTTATGAATATTGCAGAACGAATGCTTCTGACTCAAGAGACAGAAGAGGACTCAGTTAAGTAGGAACTCAATCTCTTCTTTACCTAGCCAGATAAGAAGATCTAGCATTCGCTACTTCAAAAATCGCAAGCCGCTCTGAAGATATCTTAATTGATGTATTTTATTTGATTCCAATTCCATCCATTTAAGATTGAATTAGAAAAAATAGTATATTTCGTGACGAGTCATTCTGACTCGGCCCGAGTCATGCATACAATTTTTCATCATATCGATAATCGAAAATTCGACTTGAGATGCCTGTGGAGCGGGTCGAAAATCGAATTTTCAACCCTAGGGAAGAAAGTGACAGATCAATGTGTAGGGAACTTAGCCCCCCTTGTTTAATTAGAAACTTTAAAGTTTTTAATTTCAAAAACCGAATTTGAGAAATATTCACAATATACTTCATTTTTCATTTCAATATATTATTCACAATATGCAACCGCCGCGAAAGGGACCTGAGGGCCGGTCCACAATGAGAGTCGTAAGCGTCGACGTTCGAACGTATATGCGTATTTTACGTCATACGCACGTTGTTGCCAACTATTATCCGAGCAGTTTCGCCGTTTTGCATTTTTCGTTTTCTCGCTGCGACCATTGGTAACAACGTGCGTATGACGTCAAATACCAGGCCTATACGACTGTGTGTAAAAGAAATGGCGGAATTCAACGCCACCTACCACCGTTTTAATAACTAAGACTCTGTGAGCATGTATTAGTGCGCATGTATGTATACATTGATTGTTTGAGTGTGTTGAATTAAATTTTTAATTCAAGATAAATTAAATAATTAATACAAAATCCAGGATATAATAAACAGAAAATATGTAAAAATGACTACAAATATGTTTTTCGTACTTTTTGTGTGTTACTTCCAGAATTTCTCATCAATTCTTCAATTTATTTTCGATCAGAAATTTTATTCACGCTTTTTTTCTGTTTGAAATTATCTGTTTGAAAAAATTGCAAAAAAATTAATAAAATTTACAAAATATGCGTATATTATAGGTATATTTTGCCTGACTTGCTTTTTGAAAATGTCATGAAAATTTGTAGTCGACAAGAAATTGAAGGATAGATGCAAGATTCTGTAAATATCACACTGGAAATACAGAAAAAATGTGTGTAATAATTTCGACATATTTTCTGCTTATTATTTCCTGGATTTTGCATTAATTATTTAATGTATCTTGAATTAAAAATTTAATTCAACACATGCAAACCATCAATGTATACAAACGTGCGCACAAATCCATGCAAGTAGTAGCATTACTAAAAATTATATTCTGTTATGCCAGTATGGATTGTTAAACAAAAATTAGTATGCGGGAAATAATTTATAAACCATTATATCTCAGTTTCTTCTTGAGGTATTTAGATTATTTTGTTTTAATGTTTGAAAAAATTACCATAATTACCAAATTACCATACCAAAGTGTGGTTTTTGGAATTTACAGATGAATTATATTTTGCTTTTGCAGACAAGTTGAAAAATTACACTTATAAAAAACATAAACATAACCTCACTTTTATGTCACTTTCATGACTGCGCAATCCTCTTGCCTCTCTACGTCCCTCATCATCAAAAGGTTTGCGCCACCTACCACCACTTTTTGAACTAATCTGCACCCCTCTGTGCCCCGCCTAAACCCACTCTTCGGCCATTTCTATTCACACAGTCGTGTAGGCCTGGTCAAATACGCATATACGTTCGAACGTCGACGCTTACGTCTCTCATTGTGGACCGGCCCTGACACGGAAAAACTCGATTTTTAGTTTTTCACACCAATCGCTAATTTCTTATTTGCTCTTTCATTATGAATAATATTATTTCTACATCTGAAAAATTCGAATTGATATTATTCTGCAAAGTGAGGCCCTTTCATGGAGTTCCTGTGTTGAAACGCCTCCTCAATCGCTCCTCCTGTATAATGAAGATACCGCGCATTAGGTCCCTTTCTTCGCCGACGGTCACATATTATTCATAATATGACATATATTCATAAATAAAACTATTTAAAATAAAAAATATTTGTATTTAAAGATAGTCAAACTTAAAAACTTTCAATATCAAGATATTTCAAAAGGCCTTCTTTAAAATTTTCAAATCCTAGGAGGTTAAAAACCTCCAAATAATATTTCAACAAGTAAAAGAATAATTTTGATTAATATTCACAAATCCAAGAAGAAATAAAAGAAAAAAGTTAGTATAAAATATTGTGTGGTGTATATACTAAGAGAAAATACATATGAGCGAGATCTAAAATTTGAAAATTTATATGGCCAGAGTCAAAATATAAATAAACTTTCAAATTTGTAAATTTCAAATCGGGCACGCAGTCCATGCTCAAGGTAAAAAATTATTTGCCACTATAAAATATGTTGTTTTTCAAAAGGAATAAGATGACACGTATCTTTCCGATTAGCTAAAATGTTGTTTTTTTGCAAAGTTATGAGTATTTGAATGTTTTAAATTTAAAACACGAATGATCAAAAAATGGTCCAATTTTTTGGTAAAAGTGTGGTATTTTGTTAAATTAATAAAATGGCGGCCAGTTTTTCGGAAAATATTTAAAGTCAGTTTACTGGAAAACTCACCGTATTTTTTTCACTTGATTTTTTTATAGATTCGTCTTAATGTAAAGAGTATATTCCATGATAGTCTGCTCTGTGAGCCTGCATCTGGTAGAGAAAAGAGATTTTTTTGTCCGAAAATCCAAAATTCACCTCTCTTGCCAAAACGACACTAGATACAGAGAAACTCAAAAGAATAAAAATTTTTTTCTAGAAAGGTTCTGGAAAAATGTCTCTTGACACTTTTTTCTATCTCGCGTTATTTTCGCGATTTTTACGAAAATATATGTATAAGATCCTTCAGGATTTATTCTTTACTCACAAATGCAACTTTATGATATAAAAAACAAAAAGGAATCTAATTTAAAAGTTTCAATAACTTTGACATCAAACTTTTTCCTTTGAAGTCGGTATATTGAGAAAAAAATAAATCTTAAAGGATTTTATACATATTTTCGCAAAAATCTCGAAAAGAAGGCCATATAGAGAAAAGCGTCAAGAGACATTTTTCTAGAACTTTACTAGAGAAAAAATTGTGTTCCTTTGCAAAGAGTAGACCATCATGGAATATACTTTTTACATTAGGAATTACCTAAAAAAATCAAGAGAATAAAAACGCTGGTTTTTCCGAGTAAATTTACTTTGAATGGTTCCAGAGGAACCACCGCCATTTCGTCAATTTTAAACTTGTTTTCAATTTTTCAACACTTTTGGAAGAGGAAAAAAAATGCTATCTAAGTCAATAAGTAAAAGACATTACCTATACTAGATTAAAAAATGTCACACCTTCAACTAAATTTTTTGAAATTCTGTTTTTGACGATTTCAAGTAATCTAAGATCCTATTTATCGATACACTTATTATATACTTATACATATATTCACCACACACTTATTCTATAATTTGGACTAAATTTTTTATCATGCAGTATAGAAATAATTTCATTCTTAGTGCTCGTCCAGTTGTCGTTCTCATACTTTCCATTAATTTTTAAATTTTAGTGCAAACATTTTTCAAAATCTTAGCATATCAAAGAATACATATTACATATATATGGCAAATGTTTAACAGATCCCAAAAACTTAAGAGTGTTTTTAAATTAGAGGAAGTTTTAAAATTGACAAAATATGGATTCAAAATGCACTTTTAATACTCGAAAGCCTAAATAAGTTTAATAATTTCGTTCAGTTTGTTTACTTAATTTATAATAGTTTCCAAATTTATTGAAGCATTTAAAATCTGAACGGAAATTAAAACTTTTACCTCCAAAACTTTTCAATTTAAAATTTGTGAAAATTGTTATTTGCACTAGAAGTTTTCCAATTTTAAAGTTTCAGATTCTGAAAGTATGTACCTTGAGATCCAAAGACTGAAATTTCAAAACTTTCCACATTTTATCTTTGTAAAAAAAAACAATTTTATAAAAAGGAAGATATTTTCAAATTTGGCAGGATTTATATTTTGAATCTTGATAACTTGTTTCCCTTTGAATTAAAAATAAAGTCTATTGAATTTAAAACTTTTCTGAAGTTAAAAATTACTTTAAAAATTGAATAATTAAGAATACGAAAATCTTTAGAAAAAAAAGATTGTACATATCTATAATATTTTTTCTATTCGTTAAAATTTGTTTTTTTTCTGCTCCAGTACAATTATTGGTAAAATTTGTATTTGTAAGTTAAATAAAACTTGGATACCTTACATCTAGAAAATTCATGTTTTAAAATTTGATGTTGCTTCATCATTGGATTCTTGAATTCTAAAATTACTATTTTAAAGCCTAAATACGAAACGTTCAAATGTTTTATATCTTTCTGAACACAAAATTTGTACTTTTACGAATGCATAGTGTTTTTCAAAATCAAAATCCACTGAATGCACATTAGGGTGATTAAAAATAAATATTTTTGAATTTTTATTATTTATTATTTTATTATACACGGTGGTTCTCGACTGACTTCAACCCAGAAAGGCTTGCACCTCCCGTTTTTTTCTGTTTACACTTCCAGGATCTCTTACAATCATTTTGAACCCAAAAACGAAAAAATCACTTGGAACATTTTTTTGATAACTCCATTTTTTTAACAGGATGTTCAACATATGTTCATGAAAATAACTTGAAAGTTGAATTTTATTGGCTCAAAACGTTGAGGAACAAAAAAAGTATAAGTTTGTTGAAAAATTCTAGTTTTTAAAAAATAACTCACGCCCTATGAATCGCTGGTAAAAGTTACCCGTAAATAAATTAAAGTAGACTCAATTTTTAGTAGATCTACAAAAAAGCTGTAGCTCTAATAGCGCAAAAATTATTATATTATATGAAATTTTGTTTTTTTAATTAATTCATCGTTTTCTGAAATAATTAATTTGCTGAAAATCGCAGGTGAAAGTTACCCCTGCATAAATTAGAGTAGATTCAATTTTTAATAAAAAAAAAAAAACAAAGCTCTATATCTCTAATAGCACCGAAATTATGTCTGCTTTAATTCATGAGTTATTTCTGAGAAACTGGAATTTTTTACTTTTTCAAAACAATGATTCGCTCAAAATCGAATTCTGAGGCATAACTTCGAAACTTTGAGAAATAGAACATTCGATTTTGTTTAGTTTTGCAGCGAATTTTATACGCTTTAATTCTGTTACAGGTTCTTAGGAAACTCCTCCTTCTGACATGGACCGGAAAGAAGCAATTTTCAAAACACTAATATTTTTCCACCTTTTTTGCCATTTTTCGAAAAAAAAAAATTTAGTTCTCATAAGATATTCAGCACCTACAGTCCTTTTTGGGATGCTAAACTAAACGCTTTGAGCCTATAAAATTTCACTTTTAAGTTACTTTCATAGAAATATGTGAATAACCTGTTTTAAAAAAATTAAAAATTGAGTTTTCTCTAAAGGGGCTCAGGCTATTTCATTTGTTTTTGGGCTCAAAATAATCGTGTGACATTAGAAAAAAAACGGGGAGGTGCAGACCCACCGTGTATTTAACTTTTCCAAAATAAAAATGTAGTAATATCCAAGGCCACTCTATGAAAAACTATTTCTATCAAAATTCTCAAATCTATTTTCAAATAAAACATTATAATTTTTGTACAAAATCTTTCCATGGAGAATGTGGATTTTATTTATTTATATAAATCATCAAACTAAATGTAAATCAAAATTTAATAAAATTCCTAAAAGAATAAATATAAGGACTTTAATTTAATTTCCTTGATGTGCGAGCCACAAAAAAATCAATTAGAAAATCAAGTGTTTCAATAAGGCCAGACTCTCCAATTCAAGGAGGAGTTTTCATCACAAGATTCACTTAAAGCTTACCGTGTTTCGCGACGTTGGCTCTTTTCGATCCCCAGGCGAATAGTTTCCTTGTCGAAGTCTTTGTCTTTCTTTCTCGAGAGCTTTTTCTTCTTCCAACAATTTTACCCTTACTTGCTTAAGATAATCCCGAACCCTAACATTCCAGGCCTCAATTTTCGATATCTCATCGCTCCAGGTTCGGCCTGGTTGATTTTTCTCCTTTTGAATAATTTGGTTAGTCATCGGATCACCACCAATCATAATCACGGGGGCGTCTGGGTCATTTCTAGTCAGTGACGTCACTGTGTATTCCCTTC
Source organism: Andricus curvator (assembly GCA_932195095.1). Classification (NCBI taxonomy): domain Eukaryota; kingdom Metazoa; phylum Arthropoda; class Insecta; order Hymenoptera; family Cynipidae; genus Andricus; species Andricus curvator. The sequence goes on along the minus strand of CAKNYM010053339.1, from coordinate 707,431 downwards.
CTTTAATTGCATCACTCCTTAAAGAGATTTTATGCTTATCACCCATATTCACCATTTCACAATTTGCGGATGAATTCTTAAGGTTTTGTTTGTCCGAATATCCTGAAAAACATATTTATTCGAGGATCTAAACATCGATTTTTGGATTATTACTGAGTCTGGAAAGACTATAAAACCAAGAAATGCTACAGGAGATTTTATATTCCGCTCTTAAAATTTTGGAAAAGTCGGAGAATTTTAATACATTCCGTCAATTTTAGTGGTTTCAGGATTTACAAAATTGGATCATTTCTAGTTATGCAACGCATTCAAATTCGAATAGTTTCGAGAGTAAACATTTTTAATTGCATCATAAAATTGATACTATTTCAGGGATCACAGTCTTTCCCCTATTCCCCTGCGTTTCTTCTTTTTTTAAATTCTCTTTTTTCTCCTATTTTTGAAGAACTTCCCCCTTTTCTCTTTAAATATAAGATATTTTAAACGAAGTGTCTCGTCGTCCCGAAATCCGAGATGAGTAGTCAAGTTGTTTTCATGAGCTTGGCTAGTTGTCCCGAATTTTCGGGACGACTTGTTCATTCCCTTTTCTGACTCTCCAAATTTTTCGGAACGACTAGACACAGCCTATTTTAAAATACAATATTTGAATTACGCGGGAAATTCTCTGAAATTAGTGAATGTACGTAAGAACTACTATATGAACCATTATTTGTTTTTCATCTACAAAATTATTCTATTCCAAACGAGAATATGCATTAATATTCTTTAAAAAAACTTGAAGCTGAAACAATGTTAAATAATTAAAAAATGGAATATTCCAATTTGATCAACTGCAATTTAAAATCAACCGTTCAAAATTGAGCCACTTGAATATTAAATCGGTGTGGGAGTATTGAGCAGTCTCAAATTTTATTTTGAAATTTTACCATAAAAAAATGTACAGTGTTTATTTGACCGATTACAAACGAAACTTTTCAGGATTCAAATAAGTCTTTAAAGATAAAATATTTCTCCGCTGTACCCATCCAAATTAAATTTTCTTGAAATGTAAAATATTTCAGGCACTCAAACTATTTTTAATAAGATTTAATAAGAATTGAAGACTGTGGTTTCAAGTTTACATTCAAAATATATATTTTGAAAAAAGTATAGGAAATTATAAAATTTAATGGACATTATCCGGACAAAACATGATATTGAATAAAATTCTATATATTTAGGAAAAATTCAATTAAAATCTATCAAGACGTAGAACTTGAATAAAGTTCTATAAGGACATTTGATACAAATAATATCAAATTGCATCAACTAAATTTGAGGAATCAAATTCTATCATCACATTTGATAAAAATCCTATCTAATTCAATCAAATGAATTTCACGTATCAAAATCTATCAGCACATTTGATAGACCTTTTTATCAATTTATATCCATCTAGAAATTCTATACTTTTCTATCATCATAAAAAAAAAATGTTTAATCTTTGCCCTATTTTTCCCCCTTTTTGGGAAAAATTACCCCATTTCCTCTTTATTGAGCTCCGTTTGAACTGCCATCCCTGTTATTTCTTAAATTTGATCAGTCATAAATTCGTAATTTTAATCCATTTTTCACCTAAAAGTTTTCAAACGTTGATACTCATATATATATATCGTTCTTGGGATCGTTTTTAAATTGAAAATTGAACATTTAAATCGTTTCCAAACTAATGACTTTCCAAAATGTTTTTTTTATATCTTAAAGCTTTCTGACTTGACACGTTTTCATAGAAAAAGTTTCCGGATTATTTCTATATTGAAAACTTTGCCATTTAAATTGTTTTCAAACGCGGGATTTTTTCCTAATAAAAGTTTAAGTTTTTAATTCAATTTTCAATTTCATCTAAATTATAAATTTTTGAGGGTAAAAAATATATTTGTGACATTATCATTAGTAGAAACTGGTTTTCTGTATTTTTAGGTTTACAAGTTTAGACTTTTTAAATTCTGCAGTAGGTATCTATAACAGCGCTGACTTTTCAAACAGCGGACAACGGTATCTGTAACAGAATGCTTAGGGTTAAAAAATTTAATTTTTCGAGAATTTCATCACAAAGGCAAAGGAAACTTCGTCACAGTTGGAAAAGGAATTATAAGGTTTCAAGACTTAATCTTTATGATTGAATGATAATATAATTATAAAAGTATAACTGAGGAGTATGCAAGCAAAACATGGTAAATCCATTTTTTGGGAAGAAAATTAGTTACGCATGGTTTTGGCATTTTTGAGACTAGAGGAATATGATTAATGGCCCTTGATTCACTAAAAGAACTTACATCCCGTTAAAATCTCGCTTCAAAAATTTTTTAACCTTCGTTATATTTAAATTAAAATTTGTATATTCTGTACCAATATGTTCGATATGCTTTCAAAACTGCATAAATACAAGCTTATAAGTTCAATAATTATTGAACTTATAAGCTTGCATTCGATAATATTGGATAAATAGTTAAGATGGTTTCCTCTATAGTCTGTATGATACGATTTTGATTTTTCTTCTATCTCTGGTGTTTTTGAGATACAGCATTTGTTTGATTATTGATGAATCATCTTGAATGGATTTTTCATGTTTCCTTCACATACTCCTACACTCTGAAAATCTATTTCTCATTTTTTTAAACATACAAATATCTCCTTGAATTAATTAAAACTCTATTTCCATTTTGAATCTGACCCAAATCCCTATAAAATTTCAACTACCACTATCTTGGCTCATTCGAATGCATTTGATGGTTCCAAAGTCTTCCTAAACTGCATCGTAATCGGAAGCTCTTTTACTAAATTCAAACCTGAATGGTTGAATACCTCGGATGGATTCCTCACCTTTCCATGAACTCTCTATATTCGATCCTCCATGGCAGTTGCTGACTTTGTTCACCATTCTTCTGGATTCTTTTGAACTCCTTTTATTCCTAGATCTATTCTTATTCTCCGACTGATTTTCCTCTTTTCCTTGATTTGACTGACGTGGCCTTGAAATAGGATTTGTTAAAAACAAGGAAGTAGTATCCGGCGTCTTTAACTGAGAAAGAAGCTTCTTCGAAGAAAGTCGAGATGTCCCGTCATTTCCTATACTTTGCATAGAAATTGAGTTTGAAGAATCTTTAACTCCTTCCAGGAGAAAATCTCTCTTTGAATTTATTTTCTTCTTTTCATTCATATCTTCCTTGATATCAGACTTTTCTTTAAATACACAAAAATCCACTCGCGGATCTGTTTCAGTAGATTCATTAAAAAAATTTCTTGGCAATTTCGTAGCCTGGATTTCTGATAATACAGATGACTCCCCAACTTCTGTTGATACCAATTTGGATATGGTTTTAGTTCCATATTTAATTTTCCCTTTTGATTTAATTTTTTCTTGAGATTCGTTTTTCTTCTCTTTGACTATAGTTTCGACTCTTGGTTTTGATTTTTCTGCAGACTTCGGCCTTGTTTTAAATTCTAATGCAGGAAAATTAACCGAATTTTTTGATAAAGTCTTCTTATGAAGAGATTTAGATACTTTTTTGTTTAAACTCTTCGAAAATGATTGAAGTTTTCTAACGACTTTTGGCTTCTCTAACTTTATTTCTGAGGTTTGAGTCCGCTTCGAAGATTTCAATTTTTTTTTCCTAATCACCTTGTGAGATGATTGGATTGTTTTTGTTTGAGAAATTTTCTTCTGGGTTACTAGATCCTTTTGGCTCTTATCTTTCTTTTTAATATCACTTATCTTAATCAAATTTCCTTCTTTAAATGACTTTGAACTAATCAAGGAAGCTTTACTTTCAAATATATTTTTTTCACTCAAGAATACATTCAATTCTCTTTCAACTTCTTTTTCTATTTTTATCACTTTTATATATTCTTCAGATTCTTTTGAAATAATGTTTTTAACTCTAGGATCGTCCTTTTTGTATTGTAGATTTATCTTTTCTGCTTCCTGAAAACGCGAATAGTGAGTTTGATCTGCAGATGAGGGTCTACTTTTTCTTTTATGTTCTAAGATTGTCTTTAACTTTTCTTCAATTTCCTTTTCCACGTTTATATTGTGCATCGAATCTTCTGGGATTTTAAATACGACATCATTTTCAATTATAGGAATTTGTTTTGCAATGTTTAAATTAGGATCTATAACATTACTATTTTTTTCTTGTATTTTAAAAACTTCATCATTGTTAGAATCAGGTTCTTCAAATTTAGGATGTAATTTTTTTATTTGAATACCTTCTCCCTGAATTTTAGAATCTGTTTCCTCAATCTTAATATCTTCTGCCTGAACTTTATAATCTTGTTCTTTAATTTTCACATCTTGTTCCTGAATTTTAAGATCTGGTTCTTGAAATTGAAGATCATGTTCTTGAAATTGGACATCATGTTCCTGAAGTTGGACATCACGGTCCTGAAATTGGACATCATGTTCCTGAATTTTGCAATCGGGTTCTTGAATTTTAACATCTTCTCCCTGAATTTGTATATCTGGTTCATGTATTTTAACGTCTCCTTTCTCAATTTTCAAATCTGAATTTTTAATTCTAATATCTTTTTCCTGAAGTTTAGAATTTGTTTCTTCAATTTTAGCATCTTGTGCTTTAATTTTGGAATTTAATTCTTCAACTTTCATCTTTAGTTTTTCAATCATAATGTCTTGTTCTTTAAGTGTATAATTTCTTTTATCAATCTTAGTTTCTTGTTCTACACTTTTAGAATTTATTTCAACAACTTTAAGGACTTTTTCTTCTTTTTCACTTTCCTTTTTTATTCTGTGAAAAGTTGTCGAAAATTGAGTTCGATCTGCAGATAAGGATCTACCTATCCTTCTCCGTGCCAAAATTGAATTAAATTCTTTAGGGGTTTTGGATATAACATCTCTTGAAATTTTTGTGTTCTGATTTTCAATTTTAGGACCTGGTCCTGCAACGTTAAATCCTTCTTTTTTAATTTTCAGATCTTTTTCTACAACTTTAATATCTGTTTCTTCAACCTTAGGATTTAATTTTTCAATTTTAGGAACTGGTTTTCTGTTTCTTATTAGTCTTGGCTTTTCAGGATTCTGAATAGAAGGCGAAAATGGCATTGGATGTGCAGACAAAGATCTATTCATACAAGTTTTGGATATAATGGAAGTTTCAATCTTAGGATTTTCTACTGTTTTAATATCTTCTTGTATTTTGGGATTTTCTTTCAATTTATTATCTCCGTCAATTTGAAGTTCTGCTTCCATTTCAGAATTTAGTTCTTCAATTTTGTAATCAAATTCCAAAATGTTGGGATCTTTTTCTTTCATTTTAATATCTTCAATTTCATTTCTCTCTTCTTTAATCTTAGAAACCAGTTCTTCATTTTTACGATCATATTCTAAAATTTTACAGTTTTTTGCTTCAACTTTAGAATTCAAAGCAGATTCATGGCTGCCAAAAACTTCACCCCGATCATACGATACCACTTCTTCCAAAATTGTCTTCCCATCACAATTCTCGATTTTCAAAATATTTTCCCTCGACTCCAAATAATTTTCCTCACTATCTTGAACTTCAATCTTTCCAAAAGCTGGCTCTATATCGAATTTCCTAAATTTATTTCCTAAATTATTTATTATAAAAGGATCATGAAACTTTATTGAAAATATTTCATCTAATCGAATCCTCAAAACCACATTATTCCAAGCAATTTCCTTTCCTAAACTAAATAATTCAAGATAACATTCCTGATTTTCTCTTTTTCCAAGCATTCTTTTTTCATACTCTAAACTCAGGAGAGGTTTTATCACAACTTCTAATTTTGAATCCAAACCCAATACAGAATTTTCAATTTCCGGAATCCTTTGTTTCTGACAGACATCATTTTTTGTAAGTATTACTTTATTATTGCCTCTTATACGAATAATGTGCGAAATAGATGAACTAACAGGATTTTTTCTTCTCAGGTAATTAAACTGGTTCAATCTCAGTTCCGAAACAGCAGGGCAGAAACTGGTCTTAAGATTCTTATTAACTTTCCTAAATTCTGATGATGGTTGAATCTTCACTTTTGAATTGATCTTATCTTCAAATTCATTGTGAAACTTCTCCTTGTAAAGTCGAATCAAGAGAATTACCCTTTGCAAATTAGATGAAGGATTGTAATCCCCAGAGCTTACTGCTTTCAGATGAGGATTAACCTTTCTGTTCGTATTGCAAAATTTATTCTGAAATGGGTCCGTAACATTTGCCTTGAATTCAGCCTGATTTTCATTATTTATAGCCCCTAATTTACACAATACAGACACGTCACGAGTAGAAAGAAAACTTTTATTTTCGTGATTGGATAAAAAATTATCTATGACAGAATTCAATCCATTTACAGAAGAAATAGAATCTTCCTCTAATCGATTTTTGCACAATTTAACAAAAAAACAATTACTATGTCCTATTAGCAAGTTTCGTTTTGTATTAATACTTTCCAACTTTCTGGAATCATTATTTACTATCTGATTTTTTGAAAGGGCGAAACGCTTGAAAACGAGTATCTTTAAAAAAATAAATCTCAAAAACTTGGCATAGTTTTCTCTTTCCACTTGCAAGACTTTCAAAATTTCCTGATTCCTTTTTAATAATTCTATATTTTCTCTTTCGAGTTTCGTAATTTTTTCAACGATTGCTATTTTATTCAATGGTGAATTTCCATTGAAATACTTTTTTTCAATTGCCTGCATTTTCAAGCGAGTGTGAAGTCTTTTCTTTTCCCACTTGTATCGCGTGTTCTCCTCCTTGAGACTGAAATTCTGAATAAGTCTTTTATCTAAACTCCGATTCAAAGCTTCTATTGTTGCTGACAAGTTACAGTTTTCCTCGTACAAGTACACGATTTCTTCTGAAGTTTTTCTGTTTTCTTTGCAACCCCCCATTGCAGACTTTGACTTTAAAACATTAATTTCTGAGAGCAAAGCTTCCATCTCGCCTTTATTTGGAGGTTCATCGAGAGCTGGAGAATTGTTGAGGGTCTTCATTTGCGAGTCAGTTAAAGCTGAATTTCCTTGGAGATTTGATATTAATTCCTGGAGTCCATCATTGTGTTTTTTTAAATTGAATTCCACTGTATCGTAATCCCTTTGGAGTGCAGAGACAATTTTATAATCCTAAGAGAAACGCATTTTTAACAAAAATATAAGACCAATATGATTAGTGATTATTAATATACCTATTTATGGAAAAAGGAAGAAATAATTCAGGATGTAGTTAAAAGAAACTTTTTCAGAAGTTTGAACTTTTTATTTTATTGGCCATTTGAAAGTCTAACTGTTAAATCGAAAAAATAAATTTTTTCAAGTACCATTCATATTGTAGAGTAAAGTAAGCCTTTGTTTAAGACAAAAAAATCCTATTATTGAAAATGTGTATTATTTATAGAAATAGTGTCAAAAACAAGTGAAGCAATCAGAACCATTAAATTAATAAATCGTAAAAATTCTGATTTTTTGTGACAAAAATTACTATTTCTAAAATTTAAAAAAAATGTTTGGAAGTTTACTTTTTTATACTGCAAACTTAACTTTCAGAGTGAAAAATTCACAGTCAAAATCGCCTTTATTGCGGAATCCTAATTACAAATAATATGACTCTTTTTTCTGAAATTTCTTACCCCGGACAAAATCCACCATTTTTTTTCTAATAAAGAAGCAGGCTAAGGATATTCGTACGGCCGGCCAGACTAGCGACGCGACTGACCGGGTGCCAAAGATACTTGTGCTATTCGTCCGGCCAATATAGCCCATAAAACGTAACTTCTGTGTATAATTATGAAATAATAATTTGTGTTGTAAATAATTATTAATTAGTATTACTGCACCATCAAGGGTACAATTCAATTGATTATTTTTTATTAAAACCAATGATTTGAAATTGCATAAGTTCTTGCATAAACATTTACTTTCGCAAATATATTATAAGATGAAATGAATTACATAACTAAACAATTTTTTTAAGTAGTCATATATATAATAATAAAATAATATAAAATAAAATGTAGATCCTCAATTATAGTTTCAGTATATATTGTGCTCAAATTTTGAGATATGGTTTAAAATATAGAAGGGCACGTCTGTCTGGCCTATTTGAGTTTTTATTTAAGAGCCAAAAAAAATCTAGGTCTCTAAACCCCTGATCTGAGTTAGATTCCAAATTAAAAATTAATAAAAATTCACTATTTAAACAAAATAAACCCATTTCCCAAAATTCCAACACAATATTTACATTTTTCAAATTATGAAGCCGCCGAATGTAAACCATGTCTTTCGAACTTTCGATTGTAGTTAACCAATCAATAGCGAATTCTAAACAGCAAACAAGATTTCAATTATTAACATTTTTTTATTTAATTTTTTTAATGTTGTATTTACCCAAATAATATTGCATGGTTATCGCGATATATATGGGGTTATATATAGTTAGTACACATTGGTGTGCAGACCATTTTTCAATTAAATATTATTGGGTCAAAACCAAACCAAATAAAATTTGTAACTAACGAATTAGAACGGAAATTTGACAAGCTTTATGATGGCGGCCGGTGAGTATTTCTAAAAAATAATTCTGATAATAATATTAATAATAATTCTAATAATAATAACCTTTAATTAATATCTTAGAATTTCTCGAAATGTCTATTATATCCGTTCAAGGTTATAAACTAGAAATTGTAAGTTTTCTTTCAATTCGAATCCGTTAGTTACAAACTTTATTTGGTTTGGTTTCGACCTAATAATATTTTATTTAAAATGGTGTACTATGCAATATGGTGACTTATGGTTTCGCACCTACAATAAGGTCCTATATTACCACAACTTACCGCTGTTTAAAGAAAATCAAAAATATTTGTTTTTGGCAGTGTGCTCATATGAAATGGAATGCCCCTTATGTATGATAATGGATGAGAATTTAATAATTAAATAAGTTGTAATAATTAAAGAAATAGATTTGTTACCGGTCATATTTTCAAACCGGCCACTATATTCTCGTCTGGCCGGCCGTACGAATAGACATTTCGAAAGAAGAATATACCTATGAAAAAATTATAATTCATATTGTAAATAAAATTATAATTTTCTTAAAATGAAAGTAATGTAGTTATTTTAACAATTTCAGTACACTGGTGAAAAAATTGAACAGAAACCTAACTATACATGTTTACAACAATCTACAATAAAATATACAGGAAAGTTCTATAAAGTAAAACATGTTTAGCTTATTTATATCATTTTCCGTTAATTATTCTTATAATCATCTATTCTGAATTAATATATTTTATAATAAATCGTAAAAACCTATATTTTCTTTTTATTTGCACTCTTGTCTTTGTAGAAATTAATCCTTTCTTTCTCCAATTTTCTTTAGAAAATTAAAATAATTGTATAAATTTCGTAATTTGGTGTATTTTTTTTCTTCCGATGTATATAAACATTATTGTTTAATTTTCATTAATTTCACATTTTATGAAAAAAGGTAAGTTGACACGCTAATTCCTTTCAAAATTCAAAGTTACTGAATTATGGAAATTTTTCCAACCATTGCAAAAACGATACCAGGTCAAGATATTTAAAGTAAAAGATAAAGGTCAAGTATCCACTCTTAGCTTTACATTCACATACGTAGCACCTTCCGCACTCGATTTTAGAGAAGAAACTAAAGATACATTTATATGATAGTATTTTTTTAAATGCTTCTAATAAAGTTCTTCAAAGAAACATTTTTACTTATTAATTTAAAAAATATAAAATATAATTATGGTCCACAATTATTAAACATGATGATATGGATTTAGAATAGATTCTTTCTAATATAAAATAGTTTTCTACCAAAATATTGAATACTTACTTCCGATTCTCTAAAACTGGATTTTCCTGTATCGTTACTTCTGCCATTTGAAACCTCATTATGCATTATTTATCAAAGATGGTAAAAATATCTGGAAAAAAAACTTTTTTCATACCCATTGGAACATTCAAGAATCATAACCAGTGAATTTTGACAGAATGCTTCATTTTTCAGTCAGCTATTATACTTTATAATTATTAACAACTTTGATCAAAAATGTTTAGTTAAATTTTCACTAAAAGTTTGATTTTATAATAACCTAACCTATTTTTGTAAAAAGTGATATGTAAAAATAAAAGTGATTTGTGAGAATATGCTCCACAAAGCAAAAAATTCGAAACAGTTGAAGAATTCGACCGCAGTTGGCATATTTAACCAAAATTAAGGTTTTATTTACATATTAATGAGTATGTAATAATAAATTTTTGTAACTAAATTTCTTGTACAAAGAGAAAAATGGGAGTAAAAAAAAGTGAAAAAAAGGATTTTTGTAAATTGGCGAAAACCCTTAAGCATCAACCAAAATCTCGTTTCCTTCGTGGCCAGGTGACTTTTCATAAAAATTAAATTCGTGTTTCAATTTTAACTAATTTAATTAAAAATTAATATAGATTTTGTAGGTAATTATTTATTTTCATGTTCTTTAATATAAGAATAACTATGGAATATTTTTTAATGCAAATATTTTTACTCTTTTTCGCTTCAGGTTGATACAAATTCTGAAAAAATGGATTTAAAACTATACAGGGAACATCGAGAGAATGTTGTTTTTGCCCAGCCACGAATTGACAATAAGCCACCAAAATTCTCCCTCGATGTTTATTACAATGAAGACAATTTGAAAGAAATCGCAAATCGAGTTAAACGTTTAGACGATAAAAACATGGACCTTTTAAAAAAAATAAATATTGTTCGTCGTTCGTCAGTTTGTATTCTCAAAGATTTTATTTCATTTAGAATACGTAGTAATACTGCAGAATTTTAATAAGTAAGTGAGTTGTAAATTTATTTTTCTTTGAATATTCCTTAGCCAAAAACAGACTCATGGAATAAATTGGTCCCAGTATATGAAGATAAATTAAAAGATAGATTAAAAGATCAAAAACACATTTTGGAAGTCAATAAAGAAATGTTGATCAGAATTAAACAAGTTGATTCTACATATTCTAAAGCAAAGATTTTAAAGGACTGGGAAAAGAACAAAGCCCTTTTGGAAAAAAAGTCAAAGTCAACTATGATCAATAAAATCAAATAAATTCCTTTATGTTAAAATTTATTAATATTTGTTTTTGTAAATAGATTTTTTAGCTGAACAGTTTAAATTTATTTTAGATTCTCCAATCCCTTGAGGGACACAGATGGAATACAATTTTCAATAATCAAAGAACCATCGAAAACTGAAGATCCCAAACTTCGAACAAAGTGTTTCTTTGACATTCAACTCGTAGAAACCAAACAAAACTTGGGGAGAATCGTTTTTGAACTTTATTCAGATTATGTTCCTCGAACGTGCGCCAACTTCGAAGAATTGTGTCGAGGCATAAATGGCCTTTCCTACAAGTATTCTATTGACTTTATCCAATTTATTTCCTAAAACTATTTTGTTATCCCCCTGTAAAAATTGAGAAATAAATTCGCTGAGTTTTCATAGGGGAACAGAATTTTATCGAATTCTTTCTGGTTATTGGTGTCAAGGAGGAGACGTTACAAAAATAAATGGAACTGGGGGTTCATCGATTTATGGTGACACTTTTGAGGATGAAAATTTCAGTTTAAAACACGCTGGTCGTGGGGTCATTTCCATGTGGACTGATGGAAAAAATACGAATAATTCCAAATTTAATATAACTTTTCGAAAACTTGAAACTATAGATGGAAGGAGAGTTGTTTTTGGAAAAATTATTCACGGATTGAAAAATCTGTCAAGAGTAAATTTCATTGATCATGAGATTTTTTTTTCAACATTTTTGGTATTTTATAGATTTTGTTTGTATTTTGTTTTAGATTGAGGAGCATGGAACAGAAAGTGGTCAAGTTTTGAAACGTGTTATTGTTGCAAATTGTGGAATTCTTAAAAACAGCAATGGAAATTGATATAAATGAATTATAAATAAGTAATTCAGTAAGCCTGACAGCAAGTCGCTCCTTCCATTTGTGGTTCGTATTTTTAAAAAGAGTCACCTTTACTCACGTTTTGAAAATTTTGTTCCTTTGACCACGTCAACCACTTCCTTAAGGTTTTTGTTCAATTCTTTTTTCTTATTTAGTTTAAAATTTTGAATCGTTCAAGATTGTACAGTTTGGAAATGAAAACTTTAATCATTGAATGATTTTAATTCGAAAACTTGAAAGTGTTTAAAATTGGACAATCTTATGCAACAGTGGACATTTATTCGTTCAATTTTTTGTTTATAAAAGCAAATATGAGCAAACATATTGAATTAAAAGGTAATAAGATGCATATGTTTAACTACAAAGCATATTTTGAGATTTTTTAAACTTATATTTATAATAATCTTCAAATTCATTCATTCACTTTTTCCACATTGTAACTCCTATGTTTTTCTCGCTTTTCGCGTGCTTTTTTTATCTCGCGGCTTTTTCTGTCTGTCTGTTCTTTGACTTGAAGCAATATGAAGTTGTTCCGCGTAAATAGAAATGCTTATAATTCGATTATGAAGCTACTACTTCACTTTAGATTAAAATTATGAATTGTATGAAGCCTGTTCCACAATTTGAATTATTAATTTTTAACGACTTAGTTTCACGATCCTAATTCAAGAGTACTTTAATTTTTAAAAAACGTTTGGAATTGTTCAATTTTTAACGCTTCAAGTTTGCAATTTTGAATTTATTATTTTTGAAAGTTTCCAATTAGAAATTATATAATTTTTAACGTTTTTAGAATGGTTAAACTTTTAAGGTTCACAAAAATGACAGTGATTTTTTTTGTGTAAAATCTCATTTCTAAAGTGCGATCCTAAAATAGTTTAAGTTTAATGGTCTTAAAACTAACGTTGTTAATCTTTAAAAGTTTAAATTCGCAAATATTTGTTCTCAAGTTTCTTACTTTTGAAATGCTCAATCAGGAACGTTACAAATTTTATAATGTAGGGCTTGTTATTTGAATGTTTTTTAACCAGATACATAACCAGATGTTAAAATAATCATTTGGTAGGTTGTGTGCGGATACTATCGTCTTCAACAATTTATGACTCTTTTAATATCAATTACAAAAATGTCTTCCTTAAAATTAAAAAATTAAAAACCCTTTTAAACTTGGAAATCCTATTAAAATTCCTTAAATCTTATATCATTCCTTTTGATACCCCCAGAAAATTTTTTTTATCACTTCAAATCTTTACAATCCATTGAAATCCAATAATCTCCATTTAAACCTCCGAAAAATCCCATAAAATCTGATATTTCTTAAAATCCTCGAAAATTTATTTAAATACCTTGAAAGCTTTTAAAATTCCTTAAAATCATTAACAGTCTGAAAAATGTAATAAAATCCTTTAAAACTCCCATGGAATCTTTTAAAATATCGTGAAACCTTAAAGGTCCTATTAAATTCTCCCAAATCTTCTAACATTTTTTTAAACTGCATACAATTTTTTTTAATTCCTTAAAATCATTAAAATCCTTAAAAATTCCTCCCAATTTCGTAAATCTATTACACATTTCTTTGGAATCCTTCGAAATACCCTAAAATATTTCAAATACTTTGAAATATTTGGAAATATCTTGAAATTTTTTTAAGCTCTTGAAAATTCCTTGGACTCTTTTAATATATCCTATAAGCTATCAAATTCTTTGAAATCTTTGAAAATACCTTGAAATATTTGAAAATCTCTTCAAATATTTGAAATCCTTTGAAATTCCTCAAATCATATGAGTAAAATTTTTTGAAATCCATTAAAATTTTATAAAATCCCTTTGAATCTTTTAAAATTTACTTAAATTCTATAGAATTCTTCAAATCCTTTCGAAATTTTTTCAACTTGCATGCAATTTTTTAAATCCCTTCACATCATTAAAAATCCTCAAAAATTCCTTACAATTTTTTTAATCTCTTGAAAATTCCTTGGAACCCTTTAAAATACCCTAATTAATTTGAAATCCTTTGAAATCTTTCGGAAATCATTTGAAATCCCTTAAAATATTTGAAATTTTTCAAATCTTTGAATTTCCTCAATTCTTGCGTAATCCTTTGTGATCTCGGAAAATCTAATAAAATACCTTATTTGGAGCCTTTAAAATCTCTTAAAATGACTGAAATCCTCGAAGATCTTATTCTCTACATCTCTTGAAAATTCGTTGGAACCCTTTAAAATATTTCAAATACTTTGAAATATTTTGAAATATCTTGCAATTTTTGTAAGCTCGTGAAAATTCCTTGGACACTTTTAAAATAACCTAAAATCTTTGAAATCTTTGGAAATCCCTTCAAGTTCTTGAAATCTATTGAAAGTTTATTGAAATCTTTGAAAATTCAAGTTTTTGAAAATTCCTTCAAATTTTTTTAATCTCTTGAAAATAATCTCAAATCCTTTGAAATTTTTGGAAATAATTTGAAACCCCTTAAAATATTTGAACATTTTCAAATCTTCGAAATCTCTCAATTCTTCTGAATAAACTCTTTGAAATTCATTAAAATATGATAAAATCCGTTGAAATTCCGTGAAATTACATGAAATCTGACAATTTTTCTTGAAATTTCTTAAAACATTTAAAGTCCTATGAAATCCTTTGATATTCTGGAAAATTTAATAAAATACCTTACTTAGAGCCTTTAAAATACCTTGGAATGACTGAAATCCGCAAAAATCTTATTATTTAAATCTCTTGAAAATTCTTTGGATTCTTTTAAAATACCCTATTGTGGAATTCTTTGCAATTCATAGAAATATTATAAAATGTTCTCTGAAGTCCCGTGGAATCGTTATTTGAATCCAGTGGCGCAGCCAAGGGGGTGTGAGACCCCCCCCCCTGACGATGGAACAGGCATCTTACGGTATTATATATGCATTATTATACTGCGAGTGTAATATTAAGTAAAAAATTTAACAATAAGGAGGGAGGGAGAGAGAGAGCGAGAGAGGGGGGGGGGACTTTTTACGATCCCGATTATACGATTTACGACCCCCCATTACATATAATATGCTATAATATATTTGATATATTTGATATATATAGAGACAAACGTGAACTTTTTACGCCCACCCCCCCCGCCCCCCTGACTTCTCTGTCCTCATGGACTTTTTCCATATTTGATGAAAATCGGAATATTCTTGGTATTCAAAAGCAAGGAAGCCAAAAGGAATGGTGAATTGGCTGAAAATTCGGTTTTTCTTGAAAACAAAAACTTAATGATACGTGGATTTCGGCTAGAGCCCCCGGCACCCCTCGCACGTCTACGTGGAATATGGCTGGCCCCTTATATAGAACTGAGTGGCTCTAATATAGTCTTAATTAATAGATAATCGAAAATATGCTAGGAAACTTTAAGGGATGTGCGTAATAATGTAGGAGTCTCAATTTGAAAACAATTTCTCCCGCAAGGATGACAAATATGACGTTTATAAATTTGATGTCTTAAGTTATCCTAATTTTCCGTGTAAGTAGTAACGTACTTTATGTTCAGCCTTTCTAACCCCTCCCTTTGTGAAATCCTGGCTACGCCACTGTTCGAATCCTTTAACTCCCTTCGATCTTTTTACATTCTCATCCTATAATGAGAAGGTATTAGATTTGTGTAAAATTTGACCCAAAAAACAGGTTTTTACCAAATTTCTGTCTGTCTGTTAGTCTGTAGATTTTTAGTTTGTTTATAGCACGATAACTTTCAAAACAATTAACGTATTGGATTGGTCTTTGATATACTCTTCAAGTGTCCTAAACTTAAGGTCAAGTTCGTTAGCCAGCCATTTTGGATACAAATTCAAAAAGTGGACACATTTTGAAAATTTGTGAGAACACTTTTTTCAATATTTAAAAATTCTATGAACGGATATTAATATTACTCAGAAATGCGAACAAAATATTCTCATGACTTTTTTTGATAGAAGAAAAATTACCGGAGTTATAGCATTTACGAAATTCCAAAAAACAAACGAAAATGAACATTTTAAGCCAAACAACGCACGATATGAAAAAACGTCAAGAGAAGAAAAATGTTTTTTTTTAACACCTTACAATATTGTTAGAAGACTTTTCTTAATTTTCTTGAAAAATCGAAAATTCAAATTTTTATCGCACAAAAAAATAATGAAAAATAAAAAATTCCATTTTGCGGTCAAACTATACAAGATACGAAAAACGATGAATCAACAAACATTGTATACTCAAGAAAGATATACACATTTGTTATTAATCACTTTTTGATGGGACGCGTAGTTTTTGTTTCATTTGTAAAAAACTGATTTAAGAATAAAATAAATTAAATTTTTGGACAAACGACACAAACCACGAAAAAAAATTAATAGACAAAAGTTGTTCACTCAAAAAAGAGCTACACATTTTTAATAATCATTTTTTGATAGGATGCGTAATTTTCGTTTCAATCGTGAAAAATAACATTAACGACAACACAAATTTTGTAAAAACGACGCAAGGTACGAAAAAAGATGAATAGACCAAATTTTTTCAACCAAAAAAGGTCTACAAATTTGTTATCAACTTTTGCTATAAAAATACATTTAAAATAAAAAAATTAACTTTGTGGAAAAACGATACACGCTACAATAACATTTTATCTAACCAAAGTTGTCACCTAAATTACATTTACAAATTTTCTTAGAACCACTTTACGCTAGGATGCATATTTTTGGTTCAAATCTGAAAAAATAACATCAAACCTAAACAAATTAAATTTATGGAAAAACGACACAAGTTGCAATAAAATGCATAATAACAAAATTGTTTTTTTTTTATAAGATGCGCACTTTTTTCAATTATAAAAACAAGACAAGGAAAATACGTATGTTTTTAATATCAATGCATATTATGAATTGTAATAATATACATTTATTGAAATGATATAAAATTTTCACGGTAGCTGAGGATAAAATTAAATGCGAAATCAGGAACAAATATTAAAGTAATCATGATAAATACAATTCGTACTTTATTTTGCAATATCTAATAAGCAATCACAGGCTGACGTACAGAAATAAATGTAATATACATTTGATATAATAATGTTGAACATATAATGTAGAGAATTTCGCATTTTGGACAAAATCGAGTACGAAGCACGAGGCACGTGATGAGAATGTATTCGTAAAGCCGAAGGAGCTTTAACAAAAGAGAATTCACAATCACCAAATTATAGTTGTCGATGATTTGACCTTTAATTTTGAAAGGTCTGTTCACAAATTTGGGGGAAATACAAAGACCGAGCGTGCAGCGCGAGGTAAATACATTATCGAGCGCAAAGCGCGAGATAAATATATGATTGAGCGCGAAGCGCGAGATCCAACAGCCGTGTGCCCTAGGCGCGCTCAAACTTGCGAGCGAAGCGAGCCGCGCGCGGATTTTTTTTAATGGATAAGAAAAAATGAATTTTAAATATTTGATGATGCGGATGAAAAGGCGTGCAGATTTTTTGAAATCCTTTTAAATCCCTGGAAATCTTTCAAATCTTTTGAACTCTTCAAAAAATATTGGGTAGGAGAAAAGTAAGCTTTTTTCAAATAGGAAACAAGAACCCTAAGTTCGAAAAAATAGTTAAATTTGAAATACTTTAAATTCAGAAGAGTTCTAATACTTCGACTCTTTGATTTTGTAGTAAAGTATTCCATATTTAAATTGAACATTTTTTCAGGTGTGAAAATTTTAATTTTTTAATTTGCATGACTTGGAAAAATATTTGGTGACCGGGAAATGACCAGAGACTTGTTTTTGTTTTTAGATGACACTCTAAAATATTTATATAGAGAATTTAACTGCTAATAAGAAACGTATCACACACAAAGCGCACGATTCATGATTGCTATATTAAAATAAAAAAATAAAACAGTTAATAATTTCCGACAAAATAGGTTTTAATAATTATTTTCAGATGGAATGGCTTTAGAGAATTAAAATTTCAGAAAATGAATAGCAATTCATTTAAAAATGTATTCATTTGTAATATCAATTTTTGTGAAGTTCCCGCCATAATTTAAATATGCTCAGTCTGACCTCAAAAAGAATGTCACTATAAATTATTTTCATTGAAAGAGCCAACAGGTTAAAATATGATATTATCGTAAATTAAAGCTAATATTTTAATAAAACGTTTATAATTACTTTTAATGGCTTTTAATTAAATGGACAAATTGCTTAAAATTCAATTTGTTTTCCATTGGCTGCACTGTAGTTTTTGAATAACATAACCTCTCTTTTGATATAAACAGTAAACTTGTTTTCCTTGTTTTATTGTCGTTGCGTATTGTTTACTGTACTTAATTCAATAATAAGTATATAGTACAAAAAAGACAACAATAAGTGCATATATTTTGTTTAAAGGCATTTAATTGATCACAAATTTATAATTAATTTAATTCGATTACTTTTCCATCTCCATGCGTATGTGCCGCTCGCCATGTAAACATGTAACAAGAATGACAGGCATATAGTATTTAATCATTTTATCAGATGCCTATTATACATTAACTGCGTAGAAAAAAACATCAAATACTAAAAGAGAAGTTGGTATTTTCTCATTAAGTGATTATTGTAATCTGAGCAAAATCAAAGAGCCATCGCATAAATATGATGATCAAAAGATATCTTTTTTCAAGGTTAGGTTCATTATACATATTTTCGTCAGTTAATTTAAATTTATTCCTCTTTTCTAACTGAAGAATACAGTTTTCTAGATAAATCTCGGTTAAAAATGATTTCTGGGATAAGATTTTGTTCGAATTTATCAATCAACGAGGAACTGAAAGAAATTATCGGCTTCAAAGACACCGATATTAGCAACTGGATTGTTGAGGTATGTTAAAATACAAATAATTAAAAAATCTCTTTTTGAAAATTGTATGTAAATATCTCCAAATTTCAGGCTAAAGTAAAATCACTTTGCTACAAATATAGTCTGCTTCCAAAAATTAAAAGAGAGAATTTGCTCAGCACTTTGGCTAGTGAATATGCTGTGGATCACACAGTTATTTGTCAAATGTCACACAAATTAGCTTGTACTGAGGTATATATTATTTTCAATAATCTCCAATTTTCTAATTTTAGTTTGTAAATCTAGAAAGGTTTTTCATAGTTCTTTGCTCAATTTTAGCTGAATAATCAGAGTCAGCTTATAACGAGAGAAAGATCACTGAGGAATTTATTAACACCTCCATATCATTGGTTATTTACTCGAATGGGAAGATTGGAAAATGGAATTAAGTTCCTAGTCGATCTTAGGACGGATATATTGGTAGATAATCGAAGTTGTATCCAACAGCTAAAATAATTTTTTTTGCGGACCTGCTGGCAATGTCCTAACTCTATAAAGTGGAAAAAGAATGCTCTTTTTTTTAAGTCATCAAAGTATTAGGATATACTTTTCTAAAAAAATATTTTCTATTTTCCTAATAACCATTTCAACGTTTCACTTCGAAATTAATCTTTTCGAGCACTTATTCTGGAAGTTTCCTACATTCACACGTCAAATTTAAAATTCCATAATAGTATAATTAATAGGTATAAAGTTTCAATTTGAAATTATTCGATTTTTCATTTGTGGAAAATTTATATTTGCCACTGTTAGGTTACAGATTGTTCAATTTTAAATTCTAGAACTTTAAATTGCATTCTTAAATTTTAAATTGAAACTTATTCGATCGCAAACTTATTGAACTCGAAAAAAAAATTAATTGTAAGTTATCCAATTTCGCATATTTCATTCCATTTTGTACCAAAACAAGTCTAAATCTTGAAACGTAAAATTACTAAATTTCAACCGCCTTCATTTACAAATTATTTAATTTTTAATTTAATGCCTAGAAAATCAAAGCACTCTATAATTAGGGCTTTCAATTTAAAACTGGCAAGCATCTAAAGTTGAAATTTAGAATATTTCATAAAGTTTTCAATTTAAAATTGTTTAATTTACGAAAAGATAACAAAATTGTGTTTAAGAAAATGGAAAAGAGGTAACCACAAGTTGGAAAAATGACTCGCTGGCAGGCTTGTTTGTATTATTATTCCTTTATTCAATTTTTTATTTGACTTTTCTGATAAATTTTCTCACGAATTTAAATTTTCAGCAATTAATATCTGAGACAAAGGAATCGAATAAAATTACAATCTTGCAAGAATTGAATACAATACTTAGAGATTTGCTCTTGGTCTGGTTTTCAGTAGGATTTTTACATTTGGAGCGAATTACTTGGCAAAGCTCATGTGATATTTTACAAAAGGTACATTTGAAACACGTAAATTAAAGTTGATTATTATTAATATTAGTAACTGAATTTGTATGGGATTCAAGTTTTATTTAAATTCATTTTTTCTTATGTGAAAGATTTCTGATTACGAAGCAATTCATCCGATGAGAAATTGGACGGATCTAAAAAGAAGGGTTGGCCCATATCGAAGATGTTTTGTTTTCACACATCCCTCAATGCCTAGAGAACCATTAGTTGTTTTGCACACTGCTTTGTGTGATACCATTCCTGGTAAATACCAGTGTTATATTTCAGATGTACACATTTTTGTTACTTAATTATTAAAAAAGGATGTCGATTGTACCAAGAAAAACAAAAATTATATTCGCTGACAAAGTCTAGTTTAAAAAAATTAATTATGAACCCTCAAATTAAACATTTTATTATTTGAAGTACAAAAATATTTTCTTTTTATTTTGAGAAGGAAAATTTCAAGAATTTAACCAGGAATTTTAAATCACCCGGTAAATTTCTGAATATGCTATTGAATGATATATGTAATAGTAAATATTTTTAGTGGTTTCATGAAATATTTTGTACTTATTTTTTGTTGGAATTATTATCTTTACGAACAGATAGTGTGAAAGGAATTGAAATCGCAGAAAAGAGAATACTAGGCAAAACAGAAGTTCCACTTTCATTTCTTCAAGAAGACAAGTCTAAAATAAAAGCAGCGATATTTTACTCGATAGCCTCTACTCAAAAAGGTCTTCAGGTAAGAAAATCTGAACCAAAAAATCAAACTGACAATAAAGATAAAAAAAATTTTAACTCTCTCAAACAATTCTCACTCATATCTCACAGTAAAAATGAAGGAATCCTTATTTACGAAATCTTTATTTCTTCGTTTTGACTTTACAATGTTTAATTATCGACCTTATCACAGGGTATAGAACTCGGTAACTATTTGATCAAAGAAGTCGCCAAACAAGTAACCAATGAATTTCCGATGATTGATCAATTATCTACTCTATCGCCAATACCGAATTTCCGAATGTGGGTTATCGAAAAAATAAAACAAGGTAGACTTTCAGTCAATTATATTTAAAATAAAAAACATATCTAAAAAAATCTACTCTTTGTAGATCCTGCTAAAATATTTACAGCTTGTGAACAAGAAAGGCTAAAAGAAATCCTCAAATCTACAGACTTATTCTTAGATTTGAAAAGACTATTCAACAACTCGTTATGGACAAATGATGAGAATTTAGTGGCAGCTTTTAAAGAACCATTGATGAGAGCTTGCGCTTGGTATTTGTACAGAGAGAAAAGACGAAACTACGCTTTAAATAACGTCGGTCTGTCAAAAGTTAATTTTCTTTCACTTTTTTTTCATCAATTTATCTATGAAAATTAAAAATCAACTTTTCACAGCAAATTTTCATCTTCGCAACGGTGCGGTAATGTGGAGAATAAACTGGATGGCAGATCCCTCGCCTCGACGAACGGAAAATAGTTTTGGAATAATGGTGAATTATAGGTAGGAAACTTATTCAACTGAGAGTATTTGCATACAAAATGTATTGACACTTAACAATCACTGTAATAATCACAGGTATTTTCTCGAGGAAACGGAATCAAACAGTCGCAATTATATAGAAAACAAATTCATAAAAGCATCTGACAGTGTGATTAGTCTAGCACAGAATGCAGAGAAGCTGATTCTAGTCTAATTGAAAAAAGTGCATTTAAAAAAGTTCTTTTGCGGAAAAAGAAATCAAAATAAAAAAGGAGGCAAAAGGAACTTCGAAGACTCGGATGTCGCCTATGATATGGAAAAGTAGATTGGCGTTCTTAGCAAGGACTTTTATTGATTACTTATTGAATTTCTTGTTTTTATTAAAGATTATTAAATTTGTTCATTTATACAATTGCTGAATTGCTTCCAGCTTAGAGGCAGCACAACGGTCTGCAGGCAGATCTGAAAACGATAAAGTATTTTTTTACAATTCTACATAATCTCTAAAAGTCTAAAATATATTGACAAAAGTTAAGAATTTTAGATTCAAGTACATAATGGTATCATTGAGACTACACAATTCTCGACTTTTTGGCAACTACACATTTTTCTTATAAAAAGTACTTTGTAATTTATACTGTGGGTCAAGCAAAACTGGTGTAGGTTGAAGTTTCAAAATAAAGAAATGGGTTTATAATTTTACTCCTGATTTTTTATGCTAAATGAAGAAGAATATTTTGGATATTTAAATTCTTACTTGTAGTCAAGGCTGGGCCGGATGGAACGAGGGAGGAAGATGTGGTCTACTTTCCAATTTTGAATAATCTAAATGGAACTCCTTAGCTACCTTCCTCCAATTTTGTGCATCAAAGTAATAATAAGTACCACGCTCATACGTTCCCGTTTTTTCAACCAATCCTAGCCCCGGCGCTTGCGTTATCCATACTTTTTCTTCCATATGATACCGCCATTCTCTACTGTATCTGAAATCACAAAAGTTACTTCAGAAAGTTGTATGACTTTGGACAAAAGCAGAGTCTTTTGTAGAGTATCGAACGAGCAATCGATCATTTATGGGTGAAAATCCAAAAGTTGGAATTATTCGATTTCCAATTGAATGAAAAAAAAGTATTTCAGATCAACATGAAACATTTTTTTAATTCATATTAATTACAGTGTGAAAATAATGATTTTTGAGATGAAGAAGTATAAACCATTTGATTATTATATCAGGTATTCTTATTTTCGTAATATTTTTACATTGGAAGTTAATGATATAAATTAATTCCTATATAAAAAAAAGTGATGTTACTAATTACTAAATATCTCGAAAATATTGGACACATTGTTTTCGAAAACCATTTAATTGCTTGAGTTGCTTTATACCTTAAACCTGAAACATTGAAAATTAAATCTACAACTCATAGAAAACCTTATGCGAATTGAGAAATATTTGTGCTTTTTTCACCGGAAATTAGTATTTTTAACCCTCAACCGGCACATTTCCTGTATGGAACGTAAACAGCGCACTGGGTCAAATGGCATCAACTTTGAGTGCTTACTTGCAACCACAGAATGCATTTTTTTCGGGCTATAAAAAATCATGCACTTTTTTTAACTCCTTAAAATTAGGAGCGAATAGTTTTGGAATAGACATAAATAAATTAAAATATTTTATAAAATTAAAATCGGTAGCGCAAGTTAAAAAAATGCCGTTTTTTTACACAAAATTAGATAACTTTTTCAATTTTTATTATTTTTGCACCAAAATTAAACTGCTTACTCTTGAAATTGATATTTTTAAACAAAAATCATTATAATTAGAAAAATATTTGAAATTGTCGAACAGTTTAAGGTTATATTAACGTTTTTCACAGGAAATCTGTTATTTTCACCAAAAATCACTAGATTTCGAAGAAGATTGGTAATTGTAAACAAGTTTCTGTTCTGTTAGTGTTTTTCATCGCAAATTGTTGGTAGTATTGATAAAAAAAATTATATTACGAAGATTATTTCAATTTTTCAACAATTGTAGGCTATGTTGGTGTGTTTTAGGATAGCGTTACTGTTTTTCTGCGGAAATTGGTATTTTTAATAATAAACAAACAGATTTCAAAGAAGAATCACAACTTTTTAACAATTTTAGATTATGTTACTTGAAATTGGTTTTTCAAAACAAAAATCATTATAGATCGAACAATATTTGCCATTTTTGAACAGTTTCGCGTTATATTAATGATTTTTACAGGAAATCAGTTATTCTCAACCAAAAGCATTGGATTTTAAAGGTTCTTAATTTTTCACGATTTTCGTATACGTTAGCATTTTACACCAAAAATTAGTATTTTTAATTTTTAAAAATATATATTTTATAGAATATTCACAACTTTTAACAGGTAGAGGTTATATTAACAGGAAATCTGTTATTTTAAATAAAAATCATTAGATTTCGAATGTATATTATATTTTATAGAATATTTACCATTTTTGTCAACAACTTTAGCTTATGTTGACATTTTACGCCGGAAATCGGTATTTTTAGTAAAACATCATTAGATTTCAAAGAAGATTACATTTTTTTGCACAATTGTAGGGTAAGCTAGCGGTTTTTATTTGAGATATCTATATAGAATTAAAAGAATGACAATTTCGGAACAATTTCAGGTTATGTTAAAGTTTTTCACCAGAAAATGGTTATTTTAAACAAAAATCATAAAATATGAAAGAAGAATTACATTTTGGAACAATTTTTTTATGTTATATTAGTGCTTTTGTCGAAAATTATTATATTTAATAAGAAAAATCTTAAGATTTTTTAGATCATCATTCTTCTTCAGATTATCATGCAGTGGTTTGATATTCTGTATATTGTACAAAAAGACTACATATTAATTCTGAACTCAAGAGATTAATTTTTATCAGTTATAAAAAATATTGTCAAATATTGTATTATTATATTACATATATTGGTATTTTATATTTTAATTGAAAAAATGCATGAGACAAAAAAAATAATAATCGCGCGTTTAGTGCGCGGGTTTGTTTTCTAGTTTCGATAAAGAATCGATTAGTTTCATATTTTTATATTTCTTTATTAAGATTATGCTATAAATCATTTTTAAATTGTGAGGGGAATATCGATTATTTTCGGTTTTGAAAAGAAATGCACTCGTTGCAAATAACTTTTGTGTTGTCCGATGACAAGGTTAGAAAATAAAACTTTTATAATTTTCAAGAATATTTTTAGTCTGGATTAACCTATCAATCAAGTCTTTATATGTATGAAGTACAATCAACAATCTCAATTATTAATCAATTATACAGTACCATAAAATTAATGAAAAACTGTTTTGTTGCCGGATGGCAAAAACTCGGGAAGATTTAAAAAGTGATTATAACTCTGAAACAATAATTGCAAACGAGAAAAAAGCTTTATTTTGTAATTCTGAAATTGAATCTGTCAGCAGACCGGATGACATTTTCTCATATTTGATCGAATTTATTTTGATATGGAGTAAAGTAAAAATAATTGACACATAGGATATGATTGGATAAAATACGCGTAATAAAACCCTGTAATTAAGAAAATTATTCCTCTAAGCACATACGTATAATATTCCAGGGACATGATAATGTCAACTTTTTGATTTTCAACCTTATAATAATTTGAGATTAAAAAACTTACAATTCCGCTGCCGCAGCGAGTTGCAGTACATCTCCAACATTCGTATAAAACATATAAAATAGGAGATCGTCCTTATACCGATTTAGTTTAACAGGAGCCAGTTTCTCCCTGAAAAAAAGAATACTGCACAATTAAAAAATTCGAAGGTGTGAACCATCGTTAGTTATTTTTCATCGTTTGGAGTTTTTCAATTTAAAAAATATTTAATGTTGAAATTCCTTCGAATTTACACTTAGTATTTGCATTTTTTTTTAATTTTAATACAGTAATATATTTCTCGCAATCAGGTTCAACATTTCTATCAACAATGGGACACAAAATTTATAAATAAACATTCAAATGTAAAGATACCTGATAGAAGCGTTTATGAGATATTCTGGTGGAACGTGAAAGTCAATGTCTTGTGGTCGACAAGGTGTTTCTGCCCAAGGTCCTCCAAAATTCTGATAGAGGTTTTCCGTAGAATTAAGATTAAGTCCTAACGCAGTAAGATCCTGCCCTAACGCTAGGGATACGAGATTTTGATCCGTTTCTGCTGCCCTAATAAAGGTCAAAAGACCCACCATTCCGAATTGATCTTTGACCATACTCGACGGTATATTCGTTACTTTACCTGAGCAAAAAAACAGTCACAATATTAAATATACTCGACATTGAACCGGAGAGCAATTAAAACTGAAATCCTCACCATCAGGAGAGGTCTGGATCCCTCTTTTGGACGCCAGCGACTTTTCCAAACCTGGTGTTCTGTTGGCTTGTAATACGTCTTGACTAATTTCGGGACCAAGACCAACATTCATACCCTTATCTCCCGACACGCCACCCCCAGGGGACGGTCCTTCCCTACTTTGAGTTCCGGGCAGAGCAGGGAAGTCTTCCGAGCTCATCGTAAATTCACTCGATTCAGACGTTGGCTGCTTCACCATACCGACTGAAATTCAGAAAAGAGTTCATTCAAAAACTGACTATATCGTTATTGATTCAAATAATAAACACGTGTGTAGACTTGTACAGATAAGAAGGACAAGCTTGCACTATTTCACATTCACATTTACTAATCTCAACAATTAACTACGAAGGAACAAAAGGAACT
The DNA here is from genome assembly GCA_932195095.1 of Andricus curvator. NCBI lineage: Eukaryota > Metazoa > Arthropoda > Insecta > Hymenoptera > Cynipidae > Andricus > Andricus curvator. Next base: position 680,886 of record CAKNYM010053339.1, on the reverse strand, counting down.
CAAGAATAATTCATGCTCAAAAGAAAGGATAACGGACAACATAGGATTATTAAAATTACACTCATATGAACTAAATAAAAAAAGAAAATATCAGTATCAAATCAAAATTAAACTCTTTGAGCAATGTGAAATATCTTCAAATCAACAGCTTAAATCAAAATGTACAAAGAAATAAAACAGTCTGTGAAATTTAAATTTCCACCTTACGTGGTAGAAAGAAATCTCTCAAAAATACAGTGAATCGCAGATCGTAGTTCGTGTGACAAAAAATGACTCTGTGCTAGATTTCTGGAATCTCGTGGAACTAACCATAAGGTTGCTTTCCCGGCATGGGACTAGGCTGAGGCATAGAATCGCCCTGACCCCGGTTGGTCAATGAGGGAAATTCTGAGAGGTCCAAAAGTGGAGGTGTACTGGTGTCCCCACCACCTCCGCTGCCAAATACCGAATGGAAGTTGTTGATCGCTCCTTGAGATCCGTAGCTGCGGCTTGGAGGTATTCCAAAACTGCCCATACTACCCATTGGATTAGAGTTTCTGAAAGAATCGCCAACTTTAAAGTATTGCTCATTACAAAAGATACTCCTCAAACATACTTGAAACTTCTGAACTAATGTACCGTACTATAGAATAAAGCCAACTTAATTAAAATCAATTTCTTGTCGTTTGGGAACATGGGAGAACTTTTCTTTCCGAACCTTCAAAAGGCCAAAGTTGCAACACTGAAAGTGTAATTGCATTTCCTGGAAGTTATTCAAATAAACAAAACTTATTCATGCAAGTTATTAATTTTCAGAAAACTCACAATTTGACCATTTAAACTTTCTGTAATTTGAAGATCAGAAAAAGTTGGAGGTCTAATTGTTGCCACTTCGGTCATTAGCAACTACGAACTCTTAAACTTTCGGTTGAAGAAAAGTTCGGACATTTGTCGGACACGACGAATTATAAATTGGATTCCAGAGTGTCTACTTGATGAATAACTTCAAATTCCTAGTCATTTTCCGGTCAAGTTTTCATATTTTCGATCCGGGAATTATACTTATTTTTTAAATTTCTATGTCCTAACTCAGAATTTTAATTCTTTTGGAAAACCCCCCTGTTCCAAGTCAGAATTATTACTTTTCTCGAAAATGTCCTCTTCCAAGTCAGAATTACATATAATTACTTGGGAAAATTTCTTAGTACATCTCAAAATTACAATTTTTCTAGAAAATTCACAGTTCCAATTTTGAATTATGCTTCTTTTTTAAATCCGGGTATAACTCAGAATTATAATTATTTTGGAATATTCCCTGAACGAAACCAACCGCTCACTCTTTTCCTCATTCTTTCTTCTTTTAATATTAATTTTAGTACAATCAAATGAAAAATCCCAGTCACTGAATCAAATTCCCAGCTTTTTCTCGATGAAGTTTTTTCCGGTTTTCCAATCAGGTAGACACTCTGGATTCTATTAGACTTTAAGGTGGGTTTTATAAGCATGAATATGAGAAAACTGACCCAAGAGCTGGCATTGTACGCCTGTCAGTGAAAGCCCTTTGACCAAAGAGTCCCCTACTTCCCATAGGCGAAAGTTGCTGTGGTTGATGCCCGGCAGGCTGGACGCCTCCAGAACTGGTAGCTCCAGGATAGACGTTGGAACCAATAACCGAGGTGTTTGGTGTACTTGATGTGCTTGCCGATGAGCCTGAGAACATGCCCGAGGTAGGCGTGACATGACCCGTGAGGGTCGTCGAGCTTAAGACCCCCCCACCACCCCCACGTGTAGCTAGGCTTGCGTTTGCGATACTCCGAGGTGGCTGCTCAAAGTTCAGGTTGGCCATAGCCCGGTGGCTCCACTATAAAGTACCTGCTGGGGCAATTCAATACACTTTTCGTTTATATTAATTAACAAAATAATTACTCCCATCTCTATTTACTATAGCATGTACATCATTTTACCAAATATTACCTATATCATTGTATCCAAACATTTTCATTATCCTTCACCTAAATATCTACATCATTAATCGGGTGGCCAGTTAAATCTCAGAAAAAGAATTCTCGGGTATCAAAGACATTTTCCTGTCCGTAAATCTTTCTAGTTCATGTATTCAAAACATATAATTTTAAATTGGAAGCTTTGAATGTTGTAAATTTTTAATTTAAGGCAATAAAATTGGACAAATTTAAAATGAAGGATTAACAATTTTGTACTTTCAAAGTCGAAACGTTTCCAACTGAAAAATCGAAATTTATTTACGAAAACTTCAATTTCGAGGCTTGAATCTGAACCATTTTTAATCGAAGGCGAATTAACAATTTATTACTGACACGGTTCAAATTTGACTATTTTGATCTCGAAGGTGGAAAAATTTTAATCGTAGCAAAAAACTTCACTGCTCTTTCCCAATATTACCAATTCCTCGTTTTAATGGCCTTCCTGATTAACAGAGTTATTTCGGTTAGTATTTATTACTCTAAATATATTATTAATTACAGAGAGTGCACTTTTTTGTACAGGGATTATCATACCCTAGAAGGAAATTTTTTTTAGAAGACTATGCTGGCTGCTTTCCTTTTAGTCCCGACTTTTTTTCGGAGATGGCTCAAATTGAAAGGCTTTGTATGCAGATATGCATTAAAAAATATATAAATTTGCCATCTTATATTGTTCCTTTTTTGAAATCAGTGGGTATAATATTAGAAAAATGAGAAAATGTGATTTTTAGATCACTACGCTAGAAGCTGTTGTTCTTGTCCGATTTTCTACAAGTGATGAAAGAATAATAAAAATGAGAACATTCTATTTTTTTATAACTATGCTGGAAGCTTTCGCCATTCTCCGATTCTTTCTGTCAGATCATAAGTTTAAAGAAGAAAAATTACTTTTTCTAATCGGCATCCGACAGGAATTGACGACTATCCATTTTCCCTACACCCTTTAGAAATTAAAAAAAATTGTATTGAGAACTATTCAAATTTAAACAAGAAACAAACTAAGTAAAAAAGTTACTTTTTAATTGAAACGTGCCTTAAATCTACGGTCCTGAAATTGAATTCATCGAATTACAAAGCAATCATGTTTATAAAATAATATCTCCTTTAGACAGCATTTATCCATAAATACAATTTCAATTTTAAAACTAAATTTTACGGAATCCAAAAATGAAAACCATGAAATCCGGAAGGTTTTCAGATTTGGGAAAATCTATTTGGAATTGAGTTTTCATTGAAAAGACCATGAATGTTAAAGGTTCAAAATATATACAATTTCATTATCAAATATTGCAAATTTCTGATCGTTTCAAAATTCATGTACCATTCCACAACTTATTAAGATACTTATGGTTTCCTGGAAAATATTAAAAGGTAGATTTAAGATTAAAGTTGAATGTCTAACTTGTTCTTCCCTTTTCATCTGCATTTACGCCTTCAACTAAAATCTTTGAAAAAATATTAGTAAACGAATTTAACATAACAAAGATGACTCGACAGCAAATATTTAAAATTTACGTTGGCAACTGCAAAACGCAACGGCAGCCAACAAGATAAACGCACTGTTTATGAAATACTTGAAATAAACACTACAATTCAATGCAAATATCAATATGGGTTCATGTAAAAACAAACTTGGTACTGCGCAATATTTGTGTTCACACAAAAAACCAGATGAGTTAAAAACACTTTAAGCAGAACGAAATTTGTCCAACGTCATCTTCAGGAGTAATTTTGTGCATGGTAACAGTGTAAATTGCCTGCTGTCTTCAATATACCTAAATGTGAGGTTAATTTTACATACAAGATTTAAGCACGAAATCAGACAAGTACCATTTTGAAATAAAGAAAGTCACATTTTTGAATGACTTGAAATACAATTTCTAGTGACATGGGATTGAGGATTTATTGGTTATGAGTTTTCTGGAACATGTAATGTACAACTTTGGATCTATTCGTTACTTTTCCGACAGAGACAAAGACAGAAATGATGCTTACTGCATTCCAGCCAAGAGTATTCCCGAACTTAAAATTTCTTTTGAACATGCACTGCACACCACCAGGATCCTTTTTTTGACACAAAGCTTACTTGGCTTCTAATGCTTGTGGGGGGGAAAATCAACGTTACAGTTTCCGACTTGTTTTGCGAAAAAGCGTTTTGGGATTGAGGTTTGAGAGAAAATCAACGTCACATGGGTCACAAAAAGTCGAAAATCGAGGAAACAAACTCCCGCAGACGATGATTTTAACATTTACCCAGGCCACGGTCAAGTGACAGGCATAAGGAAACAAAGGTTATAGTGCAAGCAATTCGGGAACCCGAGATTTTTAAGATACCAAAATACCGTTACCTATTTTATCTGTACAAACTGCAAATCACTGCCAATAGAATTCAATCGAATTCATCATAAACTGTAAGTTCCGAACAAATTTTTACAAAGCGATGCGTTTTGTTTTGGACAATCACTTTTTCCAACACTTGGTTGGTTTGGTTATTGGTTGTTCTTTTGCGACTAGCATGGATGTTCCTTGTGGGGTGGGGATAATGTCTCTAGATTCTAGGGATTTTCATACTGAAATCTTTACCGACTGTGGTATGGCGGGATATTTAAATAGACCTTTTTATCTCGAATATTTTCGGGCGCGCATGCGCGACGAATACTTCAAAGTTCCGGTGATGGTCGGTACTCGTTCATGTCTGTATCGAAATGTAATGGGATGTTTAAATAAATGAATCGAATGATGTATCTGCTTCATAAAAATAAACGGAGGGCATATAAAAACAGACTGTGCAAATGACTAAATGTGATAATGGTACGAAAGCAGCTTTTAGTTAATTTTTCGGATTATTCTTTCGAAAACTACGTATTTAGATCCGTGGAAAAGAAATTAGGGATATAGAACACTGAAAAATAAATAATATTTAAGTGTGTGAGAAATAAAGTGTTCCATAATTTTTCATTGATTTATTTTTAATAAACTTGAAAAAATTGTACATATAAGATACGTGTTATTACGAGAAAATGACCGACTTTATCAAATTCACGGGAAGTGGCGATCTTTTAGTCTTAAATTAAAAAATATACTTCCGTATTTAAAATGAAAAGATCTATTGTCAAATCTTCTTTTTCATATGTAATGTCATCGTTTTAATAGCAATGTTCCAAATAAGAGCAGCAATTATACATTTAATTTCATTTGAGATTTGTTGGATTTTTTAATATCTTAAAAATTCAAGTAGGTTCCAAAATTTTTAATCTGGGGATATGAGTCGATGAAACGCTTAACTGAAACATTGAAAGTTTCGTCAAAGAATTAAACGTTTCATTAGATCAAAGTTTCAAAAACTTTCGAAAGTTTCACAACATTTGAAATTCAGTTGCAATTTCTAATATTCTAAGTAAAAGTATTGCATTTTCAATAAAATATATGAATTTTTAACCAAATATTAGTTGAATTTTCAATCCAAAATAATAATTTTGTACCAAAAAAGATGATTTATCAACCAAGTAGTTGAATTATTAATAAAATAGTTACATTCTCAACCGAAGAGATGAATTTTCATCTAAAATTATGAATCTTCAAACAAAACAAAACAAAATAACAAAGTAGTTCGTCTTTAGGCTAAGTAGTTGAATTTTCAACCAGAAAAGACAAATTCTCAACAAAAATGTAATAGCTAATATTTAAACAACAAAAGATTTGTATAAGTTAAAAAAAGTGGAATTCAACCACAAAAGCAAATTTTCAACAAAATAATTGAATCCTCAACCAAAACAGATTAATTTTCAAATCTGTAGATTTGAGTCAGTTAAAGCTTGTATACTAATTTCAATCAGTGATTGAATTTTAGCTATGAATAAGTTATTTTCACTGATAAATTAGTAAGTTTTACTGATTTATCAATAAAAAATTGTTGATTCATAGCTAAAATTCAATCACTAATTGATATTAGTAAACAGTTTTACTGATTAAAATTTACAGAGAAACAAACAGTTTCATTTTCAATTCCAAAAATTTAATTTCTACCAAAAGAGATTGATTTTCGCACCAAAAAGACGAATTTTCAACAAAATCATTAAATTTTCAACCAAAAAAGATTAAGCTTTAAAAAATAGCTGATTCATAGCGAGAATTCAGTCGCTAATTGATACTAGTACAATTTTTAACTGGTTCAAATTTAGACTAAAAGACATGAACTTTCAATACAACAACAAGAATATTGAACAATATAGTAAAATTCAATTATATTGCCAAAAAAATACCAAAAATGTCAACCAAATTGTTGAATTTTCAAGCCAAGAAGACAAATTTCATACAAACCAGTCGAGTTTTTTATCCAAAAATATTAATTTTTAACAAAATAATTGAATTTTCAACCAAATAAATGATTTTTCTACCACGAAGAATAATTGTGTACCAAGAAAGACAACTTTTCAACAAATAAAACGTGATGGTTTTGAAAAAGGAGATAAATTGTCAACTTATATGATGAATCTGTAACTGGAATAGTTAAATTTTCAGTCAAAAAACTTCATTTCTGACAAAAAAAAACTAATTTTCATAAAAATAGATAGATTTTTAAGCAAAGAGAGGAAATTTCAACTAATATTATGAATCTTCAAAGGGGAATAATTAAATTTTCAGTAATTTTTTTTTGCTTTGAAAAATGAATTTTTAAACAAAATAGTTACATTTTAAACTAGAGAGATGGATTTTTTACAAATTAAAGACGAATTTTCTACAAAGCAGTTGAATTTTCAATAACAAAATTAAGTTTTAACCATATATTTGAATTTCTACCAAAGTGGTTTAATTTTCGAACAACAAAAAAATGTTAACAACACAGTTTACTTGTCTACCAAAAATAATGACTTTTTAACAATATTGTGGAATTTTCAACAAAATAATTACACTTTTAACGAAATAATTAAATTATTGACCAAAAAAGATGAGTGCTCAATCAAAAAGGTAATATAATGCACTTTTTAACTAAAAATAATGAACTTTCAACGAAAAAAAGTTGGATTTTCTAATTGGATTCTATTAATTCAGCTCGTATTTAAGTGGAAAATGAGACAAATGTGAACAGAGAGGAAAGACTATGAAGGTTGCGATAAATAAATAGGGATTTTGGTTTATTTTTGATAATTTAAAAGTATTAGCTTAGAAAACTGGAAATTTTGCTTAGAAAATAAATTTAATTTTCCACCAATTACTTTTTGATTTCGGATTATACATTTTTAAATCCCTGTAACGGAGTCGTGTTGATTTAGGATTCAATACTTATATTAATTTATATTAATATTCATATAACATTAAATTTATGTTAATATTAATATTGACA